>CM077150.1:261360551-261770002 GCA_039583875.1 Platanthera guangdongensis
GGCAGCGTCACAAAATTTTTTTTTTTTTGCAAAGAATATTTTGTAAGGAAAATATTGAACACAATATTACAATCAAAAATTGAACACAAAATTACAAAAGAAAGGTTTAGATCTGAAAAACTTACAATTCAACAAGATACTTTCTGTTGACACATGCTCTGAAAACGTGAAATAATAGTTTCTGTTATAATAGTATCTGCAACTTCTTTTTCAATGTAAGCAACCAAACAATCATTCATTCATTCATCTCTCATTCTATTTCGCAACCGATTCTTTATGATCTTTATTGCAGAAAACGTTCTTTCAACAGTAGCTGTAGCAACTGGTAAGAGACAAGCCAACTTCAACAATCTAAAAACTAACTGATAGTGATTATCTTTTTTTAATTGAACCATTTTTTTCAAAAGGTCATTAATTCCTTTAACATCAGAAAATGTGTCCGTTGATGTAGATCGCATATCAAAAATATATATGTCAAGTTGTGCTTCAAGTAACTGCAACTCTATTGGCGTAAAATCATACGGATATAATGCAGCAAGATGAAGTAATTTTTGTTTATCATAAGAACTAAAATGATCATTTGGGTCTAGACAAGCAACACATAAGAGTAATTCTGTGTTTACTTCATCAAAGCAATCATTTAACTTATTTAGCATCCAATCAAACATTGCATTAAAAATTTCAATCCTGAAATAATGTTTATATGTAATCTCATGTGCATTGCGTCTTGATCTACCTTGCTGAACAAACTTCTCTTCCATATTTACAACTTCTATGTCATGTTTTCTACAAAAAGTTGAGATTTCGGCTATCAATATTTCTCACTCGACTTTATCATTTTTCATGTTCAATAATAATAGTTTTGAAAAATTTACGAAATGCATTGCATTTATAATATCTTGATCTTTCCTCTGTTATGCTTGGGATAGTTCATTTGTTTTTGACAAAAAAATTTTTCATCAAATGAATAACAAATGCAAATTTGAAAGTCAAGATAACTTGGACAAGTGCGTTTGACATTCCTCTTTGGTTTTCATCTGCCCCATCAACTATGATAATCTTCAGCATATCAACAATAGAAGAGAACATATGAATAAAATTTAAAGTTATGTCATAATGTGACCCCCCACCTTGTGTCACCAACGCGTTTGAGCTCTAAAGGATGATTCAACCCTCGTCCACTTTCCAAGTCCCCACATACAAGCTCTGTAGCAACTCGATCAACTTCCAAGGCTCTAAAAGAATCACGACGTTTGCAAGAGCCACCAACAACATTCATTACTGTGTTAATAAGTGTGAAAAGCTCAGCAATATCAGAATTTTTTTCTGCAACAGCTACCAGTACCAATTGCAGTTGATGTGCAAAACAGTGAACATAGAAAGCGCAACTGTTCTCATTCAAAATTAAAGCTTTTAACCTCATGAACTCTCCTTTCATATTGCTAGCACCATCATATCCCTGCTCACGCAATTTAGAAATACTAAGATCATATCTCATAAATAAATGATATATAGTTATTTTAAGGGATAACGCGGAAGTATCTGCTACATGAACAAACCCAAGAATACGTTCTGTGATCGTGCCATTTGAATTAACATTTCATAAAACAACAGACATCTGCTCTTTTGTAGATACATCACGTGATTCATCCACTAAAATTGAATAACAGACTTCTCCAATTTCTTGAACAATTTTTTTTGTTGTCTCTATTGAATTGCTGATACTATTTCTTTTTGAATCTTAGGCGATGTAAGTTGACAGTTTTGATGAGCATTTTGTAACAAAACTGAGTTGATGTCATGATTATGTGATGCAAGAAACTCCAAAAGCTCAATAAAATTTCCTCTATTGGTAGACTCTTTAGTCTCATCATGACCACGAAAGGACAATCCTTGTCGTAAAAGAAATCTAACACAATCGATTGAAGCATAAAAACGAGCGATAATCCAAACCTTGTTGTTCATCTTATCTTGAAAAGTAATTTGAATACCCTGTTTTTGATTCATCAAAGACTTGCATAGTTTTCTAGAATCATTGTGTGGAGTAGTGTGACTTCTGACATGTCTGTCCAATACTGATTTATCTTTCCAATTTCTAAAGCCTCTCGTGGTAAAAGTAGGCTCACAACCCCTTTGAGGAAAAATATAACAGTAAAGGCAAAATGTTACATCTTTTTCTTTGCTGTATTCTAACCAGCCTTTAAACTCTTTAAACCAATTTTTATTAAAACATCGAGCTTTGTTTCTAATTTCTATTTGGGGAAAACTTTCTATATGAGGTTGGCAAGGACCCTTTTGCAAATAATATCTTCGTATAGACTCTTGAATATTTGCATCGTAGGAGTTAATAGGAAGTCTTAAGCCCGGGTCTGAAGGTAGATCTTCAATTTTGAACTCGTCTACGCTGCTTCTTTTACCAATTGCAACTAACTCATGAGAATCTAACGAACTTTGACATGCTCCTTTTTTAGAAAAAAAATTCTCCATTGCACAAACTAAAATGCTGCATAAAATTGACGGGACATTCCCGTTAGCGCGGCTAGAACTAATCGATATGCACATCACAAACATCACCGATCCGGGCTTACCGCCACGGGTAGGCTTCACACAGCACGCCTAAATCCAGACTTGCATGTCGGATTACTAATGCAAAAAATATGTCGGGGACGGACACAATCGACCCTGAGGTTTGCAATGAACCGAGGGAGACACACACCGTGTCCAATTGAAGGCGGGTGGCCCTCCTAAGCAAACTAAAACAAAAAATCGGGGAACAAGAGTAATTACCAATGATGTGTTCCAGGCTTCCAGCAACACAAGACGATTGGAGCTCCAAATCAACCCTTCACGATGGATTCCAGCAACACAATGGTGTGTAACTAACTGTTGGGTACATTGGTCAAATGTACCTGATTTGAAGAAGCCTCACCTAACTCAATGATATACATCAGAATGTATTTGATGTTTGTTTGAGTTACTTGTGCAGGTTAGATATACACTGGACTGAAGCTGAAAATTTCTAAGTCCATGTGTCGACACCCAGAGGCATAGTGTCGACACTTGAGAAAGCTTGTGTCGACACCCAGACAAGCAGTGTCGACACTTGGAGTCTTTGTGTCGACACCTGGGAAGAAGTGTCAACACCAGTCAGAAAGTGTCGACACTTGGAGCTGTGTCGACACTCAGTGTAGAAGAATGCAGAAAAGCTGTGTCAACACTTAGCAGAAGTGTCGACACCAGAAGAGCTGTGTCTACACCAGAAAGTGTCGACACTTGAAGTGAGTGTGACACTCAGCAAAAGTCTACAGATTCTAAGTACAAGTGTCGACACTCAACACAGTTGTCGACACTATGAGAAAGACTCAGCACTGGAAGTAAGTGTCGACACTCAACACAATGTGTCGACACTTAGCTAAAGACTCAGTATTTGAAGAATGTGTCGACACTCAGCACAATGTGTCGACACACCAACCAGAAGAGTCAACACTTGAAGAATGTGTCGACACTCAGCACAATATGTCGACACATAACCAGAAGACTCAACACTAGAAGGAAGTGTCGACACAAGGAGATGTGTCGACACTTAGCAAAGAACAGAAAAGCTGTAAATTATTCTAAGTATAAGTGTCGACACTAAGGGAATGTGTCGACACTCAGCTGAAGAATCAAGAATGAAGACTTGTGTCGACACCAAGAATCAGTGTCGACACTTGACAGTTTCAACACATGAAGATGTGTCGACACAAAGGAGATGTGTCGACACTTAGAAGAATACAGATAAAGAATGAAGTATAAGTACTTGTGTCGACACTCAATTTCAGTGTCGACACATGCAGAAGAAACTGTGTCGAGACATACAAGGAATTGTGTCGACACCTTGTAGACTTGTGTCGACACTTACACAACATGTGTCGACACTTGGTCTATAAGTGTCGACACTTAAGAACAGAAAGTCTCGACACTAACTGACAGTTAGAGAATTTCAAGAAGTGACTGGTTGACATGACAGCTGCCAATCCAGCCGGTCTACAGCAACTGTCAGAGAAGTCAAAAGTCTGTTATAAACCGGATCAGCCGGTTACCATGAAGGAAGCCTATAAATAGGCACCCACAGTTTACAGAATATGAAGTTAAGTTGTTAAGTGGTCAAGTTGTTCACAATCATTACTTGTTGTGAGAATAATTGAAGTGGTTGATCAGATTAAATCAAGAAGTGATACATAGAGGATCAACACAAGAAGATCAGGCAGTCCAACTGCAGATCTAAGTAGTTGGAGAGAGAGAGCTCCAACTAAGGATTCAGTCTTTGGAACTAAGGCTGAGAAGAACAATTCAGAGTCATCTGGATTTCAAGAAGCAGAGATCAAGGATCAACTGCAGAAGATTCAGACTAATTCAGTTCTACTCAAGAAGCTTTGAAGAAAGCTAAGTCAGTTTGGATCAAGCTGAGTTCTTCCAAGAACTCTTCAAGAAACTCTCAACTCCTCTCATCCTTTCTGAGTTGTAGAGTTAGCATTTGTAATTTCTATTTTAAACTTGTAAGATCCATAGGATCTGAGTGATTATAAGCCTATTTTATAAAGGCTGAGGGTAGGGCTTGGTGCCTGAGTGTAGGAGTTGAAGAACTCTGAGTGTAGGCCTTTAATTGGCTGAGTGTAAGCCTTGATTGGCTGAGTGTAGGCCTGGGTGGCTGAGTGTAGGCCTTTTGGCTGAGTGTAAGGCCTTGGGCCTGAGGTAGGAACCTTGTTGGGTTCTGAGCTAGTGGAGAAGTTTGGCCGAATCTAGTACACTGCTAGATAGGCGAAGGGGGAAAGTGGATGTACCCAAAGATTGGGGAACCACTATAAAATCTTGTGTATTCTGTGCTGTGATTGTACTGTGTTGAGAATTGCTGTGTGCTGTGATTACTTATTCAGAAATCTGTGTTATAAACTGTTGACTGCCAACAAAGAATAAAGAAAAGGATTAGGTCACCTATTCACCCCCCCCCCCTCTAGGTGTTTAGGTACCATATCTTTCAAGTGGTATCAGAGCGAGGTTCCTCAAAATCAGGACTAACTGTCTGAGGAGATCCAGTTTGGCAGATTCAGTATAAGTCAGGAAACAGGAAACAGTTTCAAGAAAATCAAGAACATGGGTTCTTCAGAGAATCATAAGGAGTTGGGTTCAATGAAACTACCTATATGCAGAAAAGAGATCTTTGGGATCTGGAAAGAGAGGGTTAGGCTTTTTATGGAAGCCTCTGACCCTAGGATATACATCACAGTCAAAGAAGGGCCATATGTGCCCATGAAGATTTCAGTATTGGATGCAAATCAGAGGACTCCAAAGGATTTCTCTGAAATGACCAAGGATGAGATTGTCCTAGCAACCATGGACAAAAGAGCACAGAATATAATAGTTAGTGCAATTGATGATGCCACCTTCCAGAACCTTATTCACTGTAAAACTGCAAAAGAAATGTTGGACACCCTCATTGTCTATATGGAAGGTTCTGAAGAAGTAAGGCAAGATAGGAAGTCCTTGCTTAATCAAGAATATGAAAGCTTTAGGCAAGGAAGAGGGGATAGCATCACTGAATGCTACAAGAAATTTTATAGAATTGTAAATGAACTCATGTCATATGGAAGAGAGTTCACAAACTATGAGTTGAATGATAAATTCTTGAGGTCCCTCACCAAAGACTGGGACACCAAGATCTGTGCCATCAGAGAAATGGCAAAGTTGGGAGAAATTCCTCCTCCCACACTTTTTGGCAAGTTGTTATCTTATGAGATGCAATTGTCAGTAAGAAAAGAAGAAGAAAAGTCAACAAGGACTGAATACAGAGAAAAGACTGTTGCCTTTAAGTCAGATGTACCAGAAAGAGCAGGACCAAGTCATCAACTCCTCCTCCTGAGGTAGTTGAATCAGAATCTGAAGAGTCAGAAAGTACAAAATCTACAAGCAGTGAAAGTGATGAAGACTTTGCTGCATTCACCAGACATTTTCAGAAGTTCCTTAAGAAGAAACAGTGGAGGTCTAGACCTTCATCTTCCAAAGGGAAAGAGGTTCAGTATCAGGAAAAGAAGCCTTCAAAGAAGGACAAGAAAAGGACCAAGACTAGTAAGGCAACTGGATCCAAGATAATTTGTTACTGCTGCAATAGACAGGGCCATGTTATTGCAGACTGTCTGAAAGAAGGAAAGAATACAGTGACAAAAAGAAAACACACTTCAAAGGAAAGAAGGAGAAGTCCTTTGTTGCAAAGAATGAGAAGACTCTTTCAGATATGTCTTCTTCAGACACTGAGACAGATGCTGAAGCCTATATTGGGCTATTTGCTGAGGAAGAAGAAGAGTTTATGCAGATTATGGAATCTATCTATGAGCAAGAAGACTGTCAAAGCCAAGGACTGATGGCTTTGACTGAAAGTACCAAAAACCTGGAGCAGCCAGGACCCAGTCAGGTACAAGGTTTAACTCAAAGTTCTGATTCCAGTTCTAGTTCAGAGTCAGATTATTCTTCATCAAGTGATGAGAATATATCTGAGTCTGAGGGAGATATTCATCAACTCCTAGATGAATATCAAGTACTATTGCAAGCCTATAAGAAAAGCAAGACCCTAGCCAAAAATTTGGCCAAGGAAATTGCTGATCTCAAGGCAGCTGCAATAGATTATGAGAAGAATTATGATCAAAAACTGAATGAAGTGGCCAGGCTGAAACACATTACTGTGATTCAGATGGGTACTATTACATTTAAGAATGATCAAATTAAGAAACTGGAGATTAATCTTCAGAAGGAGAAAGAGCTAGCAGCTAGGTTATTCAAAACCTAAATCAGTGCTACCCTTGATTGATGATTTTGTTCATCATAAAGGAAAGACTGGACTGGGTTTTGTTAATCCAGCTAGGACTGTTCAGGATCAGTCCAAGTCCAAGGGCAAAGCCCCAACATTCAACAAGACTGCTGTAGTTAAGACAGCTAAGTCTGAACCTAAGCAAAGGTACAACAAATTTGAATGTTGGTGCTGTGGCAAGGTTGGCCACTTTGCTTTGGATTGTTGGCACAATGTCAGTGCCAAGTTGAGTAGCAAGTTACCTGTTGGAAAGACAGCAGGTAGCTATGTCAATTTGCAAACTAACAATCACCAAGGACCCAAGTTTACTTTGGGTTCTAAGGTTCATTAATTTGTTTTGCAGGAGAATCCAAGTGGCCATACCCCTACATGGTACTTGGATAGTGGATGTTCCAGACACATGACTGGAACTAGGGGACTACTGAAGGACTACATCCCAATCAAAAATGGTCCAAAGGTGACCTTTGGTGGTTCTGAAAAAGGAATCATCAAAGGGTTTGGTAACATTTCTTCTAACCTTGTTACCATTACTCAAGTGGCTTATGTTAAAGGTTTGAAACATAACCTCATTAGTATAAGTCAATTAAGTGATGTAGGGTATGACATCTCATTTGTTAAAAATGGTTGTCATATCAAGAGGTCAAGTGATCAAAAGATCATTTTGACAGGTTATAGGAAGAGAAATGTCTATTGTTTAGACATTATGGTTGAGAACAATAGTTCTCCAGTTTGTCTTGTAGCTGATGAGACAGTCTCTCAATGTGTCAAGTGGCACAAGAGGCTTGCTCATCTTAATTACAAGACTATTGGCAAACTCTTTAGTAAAGAGTTAGTGAGGAATGGTCCTCAAGTTAAGTGTGTCAAAGATGGCATTTGCTCAGCTTGTCAAAAGGGCAAGCAGACTAAATCCACCTTTAGAAGCATTGACAACAAGGATGTTGTGAGGTGTTTATACCTCTTGCATATGGATCTATTTGGTCCAATGCCAGTTCACAGCTTAGGTAGGAAGGTCTACACCTTTGTAGTTGTTGATGACTACTCAAGGTTTTCCTGGGTGTTCTTCTTAAAGCAGAAATCTGAAACACCTAGTGTCTTCCACAGTTTTGTTAGGCAAATTCAGAATGAATTGAACTGTACAGTGGTCAAAATTAGAAGTGACCATGGTACAGAGTTTCAATCTGAAAGCATGACAAAATTATGTGAAGACTATGGGATATTTCAAGAATTCTCTTCACCTAGAACACCTCAGCAAAATGGCATTGCTGAAAGGAAAAATAGAACCTTGATAGAGGCTGGTAGAACCCTATTAAGTGATTCATCACTGCCAGAATATTTCTGGGCTGAAGCAGTAAACACTGCATGCCATGTGATAAATAGGGCTACCATCACTAAAAGGTTAAACAAGACCCCCTATGAAGTAGTGAAAGGCAGGAAACCAAATCTATCCTATTTTAGGATTTTTGGTTGTAAATGCTTCATACTTAACAATGGGAAGTCTTACTTAACTAAGTTTGCTGCCAAATCCCAAGAGGGAGTGTTTGTTGGGTACAGCAGTAATAGTAAGGCTTATAGAGTCTACAACTTGACTACACAAGTTGTAGAGGAATCTGTGCATGTAGTTTTTGATGAGTCACAACTAATTAACAATGAGTTGTCTAGTAGTGTGTGCAGCCCCTCAGGTCTTATTAAGAAGATGGACAAGCTAACCATGGAAGATGTACCTGCTGCAAGACAGCAAGTAGAAGAAGATGGCTTATGTCCAGGGGGAGAACTACATGTACCAGGAGCTGAAGAAGTTCAAGGAACTCAGCATGATGAAGATGCTGAAGAAGTACAACCAGAAGTAAGGATGCCTCCAGCCAACAGGCATCTAAGAGATCATCCAGTGGAGCTGATCATTGGAGATCCAAGACAAGGTGTTCAGACAAGGAGCAGAAATCAGAATGCTGCAGTATATTCAAGTTTTCTGTCTCAAATAGAACCAAAGAAATTTGAAGAAGCAATACAAGATCCACAGTGGACTGAAGCTATGCAGGAAGAGCTAAACCAGTTCAAGAGGTGCAAGGTTTGGGACTTAGTTCCTAAGCCTAAAGATCACAATGTGATAGGAACAAAGTGGATCTACAGAAACAAGTTAGATGAACAAGGAGTCATCATTAAGAATAAGGCAAGACTGGTTGCAAAAGGATATAGGCAAGAAGAAGGTATTGATTTTGATCAAACCTTTGCTCCAGTAGCCAGACTGGAAGCCATCAGGATGTTCTTGGCCTATGCAACCTACCAAGGATTCAAAGTATACCAAATGGATGTGAAGTCAGCATTCCTTAATGGTAATTTAAAAGAAGAAGTATATGTGGAGCAGCCTTCAGGTTTTGTTGATCCTACTCTTCCTCATTATGTCTATAGACTTAGGAAAGCATTGTATGGGTTAAAGCAAGCTCCTAGAGCTTGGTATGAAACCCTATCTAGTTTCCTCATTGAGAACAAGTTCACAAGGGGGAAAATAGATAAGACTCTATTCCTTAGGGAATCTAGAGGCAAAGTAATACTTGTCCAAATATATGTAGATGACATTATATTTGGGTCTACTGAAAGTAGCCTTTGCAAAAAGTTTGCAAAGCTTATGCAGAGTCAATTTGAAATGAGTAGTATGGGAGAACTGAAGTTTTTCTTGGTCTCCAAGTTAAACAGACTGAAAGTGGATTATCCATATGTCAGTCTAAGTTCACCCTAGAACTCATAAGGAAATATGGTATGGATTCCTCCAGTACCATGAAGACTCCTATGGGGTCAAGTATGTCTCTAAGCAAGGATGATGCAGGGAAACCTGTGGATGAAACCTTGTATAGAGGGATAGTTGGCTCACTACTTTACTTGACTGCAAGTAGACCTGACATTATGTATGCTACATGTGTTTGTGCCAGGTATCAAGCCTGCCCTAAAGAGTCTCACTTGACTGCAGTCAAGAGAATCTTGAGATATCTAAAGGGCACACCTTATCTAGGCCTCTGGTACCCTAGGAATGGAGATTTTGATCTAACAGGTTATTCAGATGCAGACTTTGCAGGATGCAAAGAAGATAGAAAGAGCACAACTGGATCCTGTCAATTCCTAGGTGGAAGACTCATTTCATGGAGTAGTAAGAAGCAAACCAGTGTGGCCATCTCCACAGCTGAGTCAGAATATGTAGCTGCAGGAAGTTGCTGTGCTCAACTTCTGTGGATTCAACATCAGCTAGAAGACTATGGATGTCAGGTAAGTAGAACTCCACTTTATTGTGATTCTACAAGTGCTATTTCCATAGCTAATAACCCTGTATCACATAGTAGAACTAAACATATTGAGATAAAATATCACTTTCTTAGGGAGCATGTAGAAAGAAATGATATTGCACTTGAATATGTTAAAACAGATAATCAGATAGCTGATATGTTTACTAAGCCCTTAGAAGAAGCTAAGTTTAATAGGTTCAAAATTGAACTAGGTATGATAAACTTAGACTAAGTATACAGAACAAGAAATTGGCTAAGTAAAAAGGTGTCGACACAGAATAGTAAGTGTCGACACTTCAGGAAAATGGTGTCGACACATCTAGGAAGTTAGTGTCGACACTTCAGAATGTTAGTGTCGACACATGTCGAGTAGGTGTCGACACATCCAATAAAGTGTCGACACTTAAGTTTTACTCAGAATTTTTCTAAGTAAAGTCTCGACACATGTCGAGTATAGTGGTGTCGACACTTAACCAAGTGTCGACACATAAAATCTGTTGACTAAATTTGTGTCGACACATGAGTGTCGAGACATTATAAGTCAGTGTCGACACTTATTGACAGTGTCGACACATCATTAGAAATTCATCCCGCCTGTTCGTCTTCAAACAAGAAAGGTATAAATAGGGTTCTGTCTCTGATTGTCGACACGCTTTCAAAGTTTCGAGACCTAAACTCTTGTGTCGACATTTCTCTCATCTCAAGACTAATTCTCAAAACCCTAATGGCTCCCAAGCTGGAAGAGAACGTAAACGAAGGCTATGAGCTTGTGCGAGGCGCATTTGACGACAGCGACCAAGAAATCAAATCAGTGCTAACCCTAATTGTCAATTCTGGATTGGAGTTCTTGGTTTCAGAACCAACGAAAATCTGGAAGAAGGAAGTCATTGAATTCCTTTCTGGCGCGTCTATAGATGACTCAGGTTTCAGGATTAAGTCAAGGGTGCATGGCACCAAGGTCAAGATTTCACCTAAGTCACTGAGAAAGGTACTTCAGCTACCTAAAGTTCAAGTTGAAGAGGAAGTAACTGCTTCTAAGACCAAGGAAGCTCTTACTTGGTGTGGACTGGATTCAAAGATGAAAGTGGGATCAGTCTTTCACAGGAAAGGTATGAATATTCAAGGCAAGTTCTTGTCTGAAGTAGTAGGCAAGGTTATACTGAGCAAGCCAGGAGGGCATGACAGGGTGTCTGCCTCCATGTTTGAAGTCATGACCAGAATCATCTTCAATCTGAAAACAGACTGGTCAATGGTGGTTTATGAGAAAGTAAAAGAAAGCCTGAAGAAGCCCAATCTGGGCAGGATACTAAGTCTCTACCTGGCTGGATTAATTCCAGAGGTAATGAGCACTGCTGCAGGATCTAAGATCAATCATATGAGGAGAATGGACTCCAGGATATTCTCTAGATGGGAAAGGGTGCTGGTGTCAAAGGAATTGACCACCCCTGAAAAGCAATCTTCTAAGAAAGACTCTCCTCCCAGGAAGAAGAGGAAGACTGCTGCTGTGCCTCAAGAGTCCTCCAGCAGCTCAGGCAGTGAAGAACATGTGGTCTTCACTCCTGAAAGTCCAGTAGATGTGGCTGCAGAGAAGACACCTGCTCCACAGGAGGCAGCTGACATCCAGGGGGAGCTTCCAGGTGTAGCAGAACCATCTACACTGGAGAGTGAACAAGCCACCCTCCTCATTCAAGAGGTACTTGTTGACCTTAATACTTTGAATTCTTCTATAACAAATTCTGATTTGTCTGATGATCCAGGGGGAGCTTCCAGCTTGCATATGAATTCTTCTATAACAAATCCCATCAAGGAAAATCCATGCAAGGAAGGTCACCGCAAGGAAACTCTCGCATCGCACGCGCGATCGACGCGCCGGATCGCGCCCGTGCCGATCGTGGCTGCCGCCTCCTCTGCCGCGGCAGGCCGCCACCTCCTCTCCCACGGTCAATCGCCGCCTCCTCTCCCTCGGCTAGCCCCGACCGCCGCATCCTCTCCCTCAGCCAGCCCGGCCGCCGCATCCTCTCCCTCAGCCGGCCCCGGCCGCCACCTCCTCTCCTACGACCGGTCGCCGCCTCCTCTCTCTCGGTCGGCCCCGGCCGCCGCCTCCTCTCTCTCGGCCGGCCACCGCATCCTCCCCCACGGTTGGCCGCTGCCTCCTCTCCCACGGCCGGACACTGCCTCCTCTTCCTTCTTTCTTCCGGAACCAGAGCGGCGTGAGCGAGAGAGAGGAAGTTTTTCGTGATTCACCGGTGGCCGCCGACGGTGCTCCGGTGCTTGAAATGTTCAACCGAATATAGATCCGGAAAGCTCTCAACAAGAGCTACGCCATCGTTGTAAAATCTTCCCTATTCCTTTTGTTTTTCTCGTTAGGGTTTTCGTCCCTAACTCCTATTTTGGCCATTCTTGTTAGATTTCAGTTTCCCTCGTCTTTCTTGGTCCCGATCTACGCCGAGGTGCGATTTGGTGGTCTTCTCCGGTAAAACCAAGGCAAGTGATGGTTTCCTCCTTCTCTTCCACGGTTGGTCGGCCCCAGTCGCCGCCTCCTCTCACTCGGCCGGCCCCAGCCGCCCCCTCCTTTCCCTCGGCCGGCCGTCGTCGCCTCTCCCACGGCCGGCAGCCGCCTCCTCTCCCTCGGCCGGCCCCGGCTGCCGTCGTCGGTGGTCACTCTCCGACGGCTCCTCCCGGTCTCCTTTTTTGGGCTAGGGGTAGTCTCGTCCTTCTTTTGAATTTGGTAATCTATGTGCTCTAAACGGCGCGTTCCTATAGGCCGGTGCGGTATTTACCAAGTAGAATTACCGGACCCCCCTTCAAAAGTCTATAAATAGACCCCTATTCTCATTCATTTGGAGGGGTTCTGACTCCATAATTCTTCCCTCATTTTCCGTCTCTCTCTGCCCCCCTTCTCTTTCTATGAGAGTTGGCTAATAGGAGACCCACGCCTAGAGCGTGCGAAGAGAGATCGACACTTGAAACGTGCTATCGGGAGATCACTCCCTGACTTGAAGGCCCGCAGTGGTACGAAGAAAGATGCACGTGGAACGTGCTATCTGGAGACCACTCCCTAACTTGAAGGCCCGCAGTGGTACGGACAAAGGCGCACATGGAACGTGTTATCAAGAGACCATTACGTGCTTTGAAGGCCCGCAGTGGTACAGACGAAGACCCCAACTGGGGGGGGGAGGTTAGAGCACAGAGACACCTTCTCTCTCCTCCCTACAATTGTAACAAGCCGCGTCCTGTCACCCTCATGCTTTCAAAGATAACTTTGTAACGAACTCGAAGTCATCGTGGAAGTTAGGTCGGCATCGCTCTGACCGCATGGTTTTTCACCCCGATTGCGGATTTTCCACGTCATCAGCTCTTGGACTCGGTCTTTCCGGAGACACTTATCTGTTTGCACGTTCGGGCGCTCGCGGGGTAAGACAGTCAAGTAGCCCGATCTGTCGAAGTCCCCGAACGGACATCCACAATCCTATTCATGCACTTCATTATAACTATTTCTTAATTTCATGCCCTTATAAGTGGAGTTTGTTTTAGGCTCTGTTTGGGACAACTCTGCCGGATGGAGAAGTTGTTGATGTAGTAGTGCTCTTATAAAGAACTCTCAGAAAAGCTCTACAGATAAAATTGCAGACTGTTTGGAAGAAAAAACTCTGAGAGCTATTAGAAAGAGGTCTCAGAAAACGTCTCTAAAGTTTTTTCCCACAAATGCAATTTTGTCTCATAGAAGCGATTCTTCATCCCAGACACAATATTTTTCGTCCGGACGTGATTTTTTTGTCTGGTCGAGATTTTTTCATCGGGGCGCATTTTTTTGCCCGGACGTGATTTTTTCACTTAGTCGCTTTTTTCTCGCCCGGATGCGATATTTTCGGCTGAATGCGATATTTTTGCATGGGGGCAATATTTTACCCAGACGCGAAAAATTTATTCAGGCAAAAAAATGCACCATGGCAAAAAAATGCGTCTAGGAGAGAAAATGTTTTAGAGCAAAAATACCCGTGCGAAAATATCGTGTCCGTACGAAAATATCGTGCCCGGGCGAAAATATCGTGCCCGGGCGAAAATATCGTGCCCGGGCGAAAATATCGCGTCCGGGCGAAAATATTGCGCCCGGGCGAAAATATCGCGTCCGGGCGAAAATATTGCGCCCGGGCAAAAATATCGCGCCCGAGAGAAAAAATCGCGGCCAGGCGAAAATATCGCGCCCGTGCGAAAAATCGCGCCCGGGCGAAAATATCGTGCACGTCGAAAAAATCGCGTCCAGGCGAAAAATCGTGTATTGGCGAAAAAAATGCGTCTCAGCAAAAAAAAAAGTGTCCGGGCGAAAAAATCGTGTCCGGGCAAAAAAATCGCGGCTGGGGCGAAAAAAATGTCTTTGGGAGAAAAAATTGCGTTCGGGTAGAAAAATCGCGCCCGGGCGGGAAAATCGCGTCCGAGCGAAAAAATCGTACCCGGTCGAAAAAATCGTGCCAGAGCGAAAAAATTACGCTTAGGCGAAAAAATCGCGTCCGGGTGAAAAAAATATCGGCAGGGTAAAAAAATCACGTCCTGGCAAAAAAACCGCGCACCGGCAAAAAAATGAGCAAAAAAAATGAGCAGGGCGAAGAAAAAAACGCGTCCGTGCGAAAAAATCGCATCTGGGCAAAAAAATCCATCCGGGGAGGCCTAAATAATCGCGTCCGCGTCAATAAAAAATCTATTTACGAACCGCTAAAGCTGATCTCTCATAACTTCTCAAAAATGGCTCTATCAAATTTGAATTTTGAAAACTAAGCAGGCATAGTTGTCCCAAACAGTTAAAAGAACGGTTCTTGTGGTTGGAAAATAGTTTTTCCATCTACCAGAACTGTCCCAAAAAGAGTTGTTGGATCTTCCTTCATCACTTGTTCTGGGGCACTTCCTTGGGTTTTTATTTTTGCCCTTTCTAAGCTTGAAGACATGAGGTTGGAGGTGTTGTTGATCACTTTCCCCATAAAATTATCCGGAAATTTTCTGTGAGTTACACTTCTTGAGAGGACGGTAGGGAAAATACAAAATCCTCATATGTTTTTTATTTTTCACGAAATATCGATCTATGTATTTTTACATTTATTTTAAGTACTCATATATTAATATTTTGGGATAAAACTACAACTGTAAAAAAGACCTTTTGAACAAAAATTCACTCCATTTTTTGAAAATCTAGTTGTATTTTTGAACTAAAAAAGATCCTTCATAGTTCTCTGTGTGTGTAACGCATAGAAAATTCTCCCTAAAACTATAGCGACACTTAGGCTCCGTTTGGGAGGACTTATTTTCACCGGTCAAGCGGCTACGACCGCATGAACCGGACCTTAGTGAGGAAGGATTTGGTTTCATTAATTTCCCTAAACTGTTGACAAATATTCACTTTAATTTAGCTTAACCAGTGGATAGTGTTGCTATCCTTATTCATTGGAAAGCAATGAAATAGTTTGATAGTTAATTTAGCTTAACTAGTGGATAGTGTTGCTTTTGTTCTTTAAGAATGCATCACTTCCTCCCTCAAAGGGGACCGACCGATGCGATTGTGCCGGCCAACAAAACTGGCAAAATCAATTGTACATTTACTTTAAATACACTTAAATGAATCGCATCGTAGCTAAAAACAACGTAATTTGATCAACTTTTTCAAATCACGCAAGAACAAGACGCAATTGGTGTCATGGAGTTTGTATTGATGTTAGGAGTGTTATGCCACTGGTCGAGACCAACTTCAAATTTATTTACTCAAAGTCCTAGTTATTACGTCAGTGTTCTGTTCACGTGTTTATGCTAGGTCATGAATCTATTGTGACCGTGATCAAGCTCCCTAAGGATTCAAGTGACTCGGCTAGGCTCATTGGGTCGAAGTTGGGATGTTATAAATCCAATAAAAAAAGAAAAAATTGTCCCTGAAAATACAAGTGGAGTACGGCGTTTCAAGATTGAGGCTTTGGCAATCATTGGTGATTCAACAAAAGTCACTTCAAACTTAAGGGATGGATGATTCATTTAATCTCGATCATAAGAGTTTTCTTGCTCTGCAACATTGCATGATAAATTTTATGGGAGCTATGTAAATAACTTCAATGGTGGCGAGAGGGGGAGGAGGTGGCGAGTGTTGAATTTTCTCAAAGTGGTCAACAAGATAGCCTAAAACCAAATTAATATTCTCAGAACTATCCAGTTAACACCTTGATCATGCGGAAGCCCAAAGAGCAAACTTAACACCACATGCAAATGGAAGAACAAGCAGGTCTTATATTCATTCACACTTCTTTACAAGGCAAGGTGTACATAGCGAGACATGATTTCGCAAGTACACAAGCTAAAAACAGAAAGCACAGAACAAGCCGGACGGACAACACTGGAAACCGCCGAGACCGCCCAGTCCGCCATGGTCGCCGAAGCCGCCCGAACTGCTGCTGCTACAAGCCGAATAGCACACGGAGTTCGCCGAGACCGCGGGGTCGCGCGGACACACCGTTATTCGCTGACTGCTGATGAACTGAAGAACAGACCGCCTACCCGCCTGAGACCGGCGAACAAGTTATTGGAACTTGGAAACGCTGAAGCAGAGAACCACTGACAAGCCGCAGAAGCGACCAGCTGAGACCGCAGAGACCGCACACTTCAATGTACTTGACCGAAGTCAAAGCCAAACTCCTGCCTCCTTGAAGCTAGCCGCGCGACCTGCGTACAACAAACCATCAGCTCTACTCAACTCGCGCGGACAGGGAAATCCAGACCGCAACAAATGACCAAGCCCCACTTACTGTTCACTCAGTTTCTGTAGACGTGTCGGGGGGGTTCTATTAATAGGCAAGGTGAGGAGTGTGGTCACCACCCTAGTGAATAGAATCACCACCCCAGCCCGCGCACTAGCAAAACACCCGTCCGCTGAGTCCGCAAGGACTTAGTCGGATTCCAAGAGAAACCGCCAGGAGTAAAACAAAGATGTTCACCAACAGGCGAACTCGCATCAGTCCGCCCATACTATGCGGACAAGGCACCAGTCCGCATAGCCCGCAAACACCTCATAAGGACAGCCACCACTGCGACAGTCCGCACACTATATTCGTGGACAAGGAGGCAGTCCGCACAGCTCAAAAGCCAAGCCTCCATCCGCCACAAGTCCACGACCAACAGGCAATCCGCCCGGTCAACAGCGGACTCGACGGATACCGCAGACACACTGAACTTGTCACTGAATGTGACCAAGTCCAGAAAACCACCAAGTGCAAGCGCGAGCTCGGCGGACAAGGCCCAGTCCGCCTGCCCCAAAGCAGATCGCCAAACACACCATCAGAAGGCAGATCTCGCAAGCCCTACTCGCACTGCTGCTAAGACATCGGCCACCTGCCGGACTCCAACACCAGTCCGCGCAGCCCTCCACAACAGCTAACACTGCTGCACCACCAGAGCTCGGTAAAGGCCACAACTGAACTCCAAGGCCAGTCCGCGACAGCGGACACCGCGGACTCGCCAGTCCGCAAAGCCTCCCGCGGATAGAACACACAATCCGCCGGTTAACACAAGCTTGCAAAACTACAAGGCCGCAGATCAACTAAGCACTGTCAATAGCCCGCAAACTGCAGTCCGCTCAGCCTGCTTCGCTAGAGCCCGACTTCTTTGGCCATAGGCCAACCAGGCCGCACACCAGACCGCTCAGGCCGCACACCAGGCCGCACAGGCTGCTCTTCAACTGCCAAGCTACCAAGACAGCCAAGGTCACCAGGCCGCAACCAGCAGTCTGCCCAGGCCGCGAACTCAGACCGCACAGGCCGCTTAGTCCGACCGGCCTGCCCATCACCCACTTCCACTTCACAAATTTCAACAGCGAGTCGCCCCTGTCCGAATCCTGTCCTTCTCCTCCAGCCATGAAACTCGCTAAAGATTTTCGGTGCTGATCACTCTCCACGCTTACCACACCAAATTTTTGAAATCGAAAAGTCGGTCTCTGTGGAGTTCGAACCCTTGGGGAAGGGGCAATCGCACACTTACTTCTCCCTTGCAAGCTAGATGGACGAAGACTTAGAACCAGACACGGACCCAAGGCTCCAGCACGGAGGTTCTACCATACACCCGAAAGTTCTTAGAGCGCTTCCCCTCTTAGCCAAATGCTGAGCTAAGGATACCACAGAAAGCGCAAGAAGATCTGAACAAAAAAGGCGTCGTCTCTGAGGTACCCCCTTGAGTCTATTTATAGGTTTCCGAGTCCGGCCTGCAAATAACACAGCTCTTATCCCGAGAATTTACCAAAAAACCCCCTCAAAGAAGTCTGCCAACAGACAAACTCCGCTGTTGAGATATTTTATGGACCAAAATGCCTTTCCAGGCCTAGAACAGCGGAAAATGCCTCTCACTGCCCTGAGGCGTCGAGTATACTTGACGCTCTCGACGCCTGGGCAGAAGCGTCGAGTTCACTCAGCGCTTGGCCCGAAGACTCGACGCTTGGCGAGCTGGGCTGGGGCGTCAAGTCCACTCAGCGCCTGGCGAGATGGGGTTGGGGCGTCGAGTCCACTCAGCGCTTGGCCTGAGGACTCAACGCTTGGCGAGCTGCGGGCTGAGGCGGGCTGCGGGCTGAGCAGCTAGGCGAGCTACGGGCAACGCAGCTAGGCGAGCTGCGGGCTGAGCATTTAGGCGAGCTGCGGGCTGAGCAGTTAGGCGAGCTGCGGGCTGTGGGCTGAGGTGGGATGCGGGCTAAGCAGCTAGGCAGGTTGCGGGATGTGCAGCTAGGCAAGCTGCGTCGCGTGGGGCGAGCTGCGTGCCACTCTGTGGGTGCACTCGACGAACACGGGGTTGTACACTTCCTTTATATGACTACAAAAATTCATATAATGTGCATTAGGAAATTAATATGCCTCAAATGTATGTTTAAGATATTTACATGATCGAGTAACAACTAGTATAATACTGTTGAGATTGTGCCACCTCACCGATCCGAGGGATTCCGATATTCCTAAATCCGGGCAAATCCATATTAAGGAATTTCATTTTGGGGAGGTTTTAATTTGGCCCAGCCAAATTAAATGCGGATTCCTAGTGAGGATTATCTCCAAATATGGATAGGTTAATTTCATCCTATATATAGGCACCCAACCACCTCCTGTCAGATCCATCCATAGCAACCCCGATTCAGAGCAGTCCGAGAGATCAAACAACACGCATAGAGAGGGCTATCGGGCTGTCAGTGGAGCGCTCATCCCGGCGGCCTCAGGCGCGAGCGGCGGCGGGTGCAGACGTGCGAACAGCGGTGGAAGCAGGTGTGCTGCGGCAAGGGTGCAACGAATTCAGGCGGAGCTAGCGGAGGCGCCATCCGGTCGGATCCAGTCGGATCAACATTAGGCCGACCTCCTGTAGTGGTTCCAGACGGCGGTGGGGATTCTAGGCGATGTAGCCGCATCGGGCGGTCGATCCAGGCGGATCGGCTTCAGGCGTGTAGAGCAGGTGGCGGTTCCGTGAAAGAAGAAGAACAACGTCACTATTGCCCGGCGATAGCGCTGTCGCCCTGCGACATTTCCTATTTTTCAGTTTTTAGTTTTCTCTTTATTGCTCGACCTTTACGGTCTCAGTTGTGATCTGTAACTCCTATTTTGATAGTGGATCTTTTCTGGTGTGCTCTTCACGTGGACGTAGGAGCTACTCTCTGAACCACGTAAAAAATTGTTTGTCGTCTTCGTGCTTGAAATCTCGCTCTGTTTATATTTTGCTCGATTTATACTCTGTTGCGCTACCGCGGTACTCGGTCTGATTGCACAACAATTGATATCAGAGCGAGGTTCCGCGAGGGTGATCGTCTGGACGTTCCCGTTTTAGATCTGGGTCAATTGTAGGTGACAACATCGGTCCGCTCCATTGCGGATCACCTGGGGCCTTGGTAGACCGGGCAACTTGTCCGTCTAATCCCGATGGCGCCCAAGCGAGCAAACAGATGAGGTGTATCCGAGGAGACGAGATTCAAGACTTGATGACGTGGAAAACCCGCAATCGGGGTGAAAAACCACACGACCGGGGCTGTGCCGGCCTAAACTCCACTATGCTCGGTGTTTGATTACAATTGGGTTTCTGAAGAATCGCGGGCGACAGACCGCGCCTTGTTACAATAATGGGGGTGAGAGAGAGAGATGGATCGCCACTGTGCGCGTAGCGGGGGTCTCAAAACGTCCAAGTCCCGATCTCTGAGTTGCCTCGGGGGTCTCAAAACGTCCAAGTCCCGATCTCTAGGCGGTCTCTCGATAGCCTTGATTCGTCCCGCAAAAGAAGGGAGAAAAAGCGCAGAGAGAAAGGGAGAGGAATTTGAGCCCAAGTCAAGAAGTGAGAAAATGAATATCCCAAGGGGTCTATTTATAGGTTTTGAGGAGGGCGGTTAGGTAATTCCCCCGAATAATTATTGAACCGACCAATAGGAATGCTCTGTTCGAGGCACATAAATTGTGACATTTATGCAAATGTTGAAAACGCCCCCGGGCAAAATCCGGGGCCCACGTGGAGGGGGAACCCACGGCGGAGCGGGGCGGCCGGCCCCCGTGGGGGCGGCCGCGGTGACAAGCGGACCGCGGCGGCAAGGGGCGGCCGGCCCCCGCGGGCCGCGACGGCAAGGGGCGGCCGTGCCCCGCGGGCCGCGGCGGCAAGGGGCGGCCGGCCCCCGCGGGCCGCTGCGGCAAGGGGCAGCCGGCCCCCGCGGGCCGCGACGGCAAGGGGCGGACGGCCCCCGCGGGCCGCGGCGGCAGTGGCCCCGGTTGCGGTTGGGTGCACTCGGGGGTCGAATCGGGGTGCGGATGGCTCGGTGCACCGGTTGGTTGTTTCCAAACGGGGTTCGATTCGAATCGGTTTCCATGCGGTGAGGATCTTCAGAATATTGTAATCTGCCTTGATGTGAGCGGCTTCCTTCTTTGGCCTAATCAAAGATCCCGCCCAATATTGCGCTTCGATGTTCTCCATGCTTCCAAGTTGGGCCCATCCTTGATTTCCTTGATTTGTGGGTTCAACCCCATCATTTGCCCCCCAAAGTTCTCTGGATCGAGAGCCGACGCTGGGGGATTCCGAGAACTTTCCTCCAGTCCTGCGCGATTGTCAGTGGCGTGGAAGGAGGCTGTGGTGGCGTTCTGGCGGATTCCAAGGTGTACTGACGAGGAGGAACAATGTGGCGCGTAGCCGGGGCGAGCGTGCAGCCTGTCTGCGGGCCGTGGGCGGTTCGTGTGACGGGCGCACGCTGCGGGTATTCGCGCCTCGCGCGTTCGTGCCGCGGGCGCGTGTGCTGCAGGCACGCACGCACGAGCGGCAATGGCCCCACACGAGCGGCGGGCGCGCACGCACGAGCTGTGGGCGTCTGCGCGCGATCTGCGGGCGTCTGCGTGCGATCTGCGGGCGCGCGCGAGCTGCGGGCGCGCGCTTTGCGGGCGCGTGCACGCAACGAGCTCGCGCGAGCTGCGGCGTGCGCGTTGTTCAGCGCTCGTGGCGCGGCGCGCGATGTGGGTCGCGCCCTGTGCGGCGTGCGGCCGTGCACGTTGTTCGGTGTGCGCGGAGTGGCTCGTGACCTGTCGTGTGCGTGTGCCGCGCCGTGTGATGATGGGAGGCCCTACGCGTGGCGTGGGCGACCGTGCCTTCGCCCTTCTTTGGACGTTGTGCTTATCTTTGGTGGGCTTGAGGTCGAGCCGGAGTTTGCTGAGACCCGGGATGTGGCGTTCCACCTCTGAACGTCTAGGGTGCTTTGGATGTTGCTCGTGAGTGCAGATGTGATACCTCCAGCCTTGGTGTTGATGACCTTTCAGCGAACGAGCTTACGGAGTATGAGGATGACGAGTAGTCATGTCAGCAGATGTACCTTTGCCTTTTTCTTTTTTACTTTGCTAGGAACTTGTACCGTTATTGGATTGCAACAACTTTTTATTTACCGTGCTCTGAGTTTTTCTTGTGGTAGTGTGACTTACGCCCTTTGGCCTTTTGCCTTTAGGTAGTGTGATATTGTCTTGCTGGGTAGGAAGAGGTGGCCGTTGCGCTGCTTTGGAAACTGGGTGTGACCAGGGTGGCCTGGTGGTCGGTCTTTTGGCCCGGGCCCTAAGATCGTGGGGGCGAGACCTAGATAGCTTGACGCTCGTTCACCTGGGCGAGTGTTTATCTCTTCGTCTATCAGGGGGAGGCCGTGCTGCCACCTGGGGGGCATTGACTGGTAGTTGGGCGAGGCTCGGGCAAGTCGGGGGATGTCGTTGAGTGGTGGCGAGACCTGGTCAAACTGAGGGATGCCGGGGCGAGACCTAGATAGTCTGGCTCTTGATCACCTGGGCGAGTGTTTATCTCTTCGCCGGATAGGGGGAGGCTGCGTTGCCACATTGGGGACGTTGCCTGGTAGCTGGGCGAGGCTCGAGCAAGCCGGGGGATGCCGTTGAGTGGCGGTGAGACCTGGTCAAACCGAGGGATGTCGGGGCGAGACCCAGATAGCCTGGCGCTCGATCACCTGGGCGAGTGTTTATCTCTTCGTCGGACATGGGGAGTCCGTATTATCCCCTGGGGGACGTTGCCTGGGAACTGGGCGAGGCCCGGGCAAGCCGGGGGATGCCGTTGAGTGGTGGCAAGACCTAGTCAAACCGAGGGATGTCGGGGCGAGACCCAGATATCCGTGCGTTCGATCACCTAGGCGAGTGTTTATCTCTTCGCCGGACAGGGGGAGGCCGTGTTTCCACCTGCGGGACGTTGTCTGGTAGCTGGGCGAGGCCCGGGCAAGCCGGGGGATGTCGTTGAGTGGCGGCGAGACCTGGTCAAACCGAGGGATGTCGGGGCGAGACCCAGATAGCCTGGCGCTCGATCACCTGGACGAGTGTTTATCTCTTCGTCGGATAGGGGGAGGCCGTGTTGCCACCTGGAGGACGTTGCCTGGTAGCTGGGCGAGGCCTGGGTAAGCCGGGGGATGTGGTTGAGTGGTGGAGAGACCTGGTCAAACCGGGGGATGCCGGGGCGAGACCCAGATAGCCTAGCGCTCGATCACCTGGGCGAGTGTTTCTCTCTTCGCCGGATAGGAGGAGGCCGTGTTGACACCTGGTGGACATTGCCTGGTAGCTGGGAGAGGCCCGGGCAAGCCGAGGGATGCCATTGGGTGGCGGCGTGACCTGGTTAAACCAGGGGATACCGAGGAGGACGAGACCCAGAGAGCTCCGTGCTCGATCGCCTGGCTTGACGTGTCTTGTCCACCACCAGGGAGAGACGTAGGGTGCTACCGGGGGATGTCACTGAATGCGGCGCGACCCGGACCTTCCGGTGGATGCCGAGGAGGACGAGACCCGGATAGCTCCATGCTCGATCGCTTTAACTTGAGGTGTCTTGTCCACCGCCAGGGAGAGACGTAGGGTGCTACCAGGGGATGTAGCTGGATGCGGCGCGACCCGTACTTTCCGGGGGATGCCGAGTAGGATGAGACCCGAGTAGCTGTGTTCGATCACCGGGACTTGAGGTGTCGTGTCCACCGCTAGGGAGAGATGTAGGGTGTTATTGGGGGATGTCGCTGAATGCGGCGCGACCCTTGCCGCAGCGTGTTCGACATTTATTATTCTCCGAGGGTGGCGATCAAGGCGCAGACAGTGGCTGACTTCTCGGCTGACTTCTCGGCCGATGTTGGTAGGGACGAAGGTTCTTCCAGCCCAGTCTCTTGGAAGATGTTCGTGGATGAGGCTTCTGACAGACATTCCGTGGGAGCCGGAGTCGTGCTAGTGAGCCCCCAGGGAACCAGGATCGAGGAGGCCGTCGAGATCCTCTTCCCCGTTACTAATAATCAGGCGGAGTATGAAGCCATGGTGGCTGGCTTGCGTCTCGCCAAGGTGCTGGCAATCAGAGATATCAGGGCCTTCACCGACTCAATGGTGGTCGCGTCTCAGATCCGAGGAGAGTTTGAAGTTCACGATCCAATTCTGCAGCGGTACTTGGTCAAGGTCAAAGGTCTGATCGGGGGATTTCAATATTTCTTCGTCGAGTATGTACCCCGAAAAGATAATTCTGAAGCAGATTACCTCACCAAGTATGGTCCCCGGGCTGGGTGGATCGCGATCGAGCTGTTTCGACCGTCCATCGAGGAAGGGGAGATGATGGAGATCGAGCAGCGAGTCTCGTTGAAGGATCTGTTTGTTACGTTCTTAACGACGAGTCAGCTTCTAGCCAGTGAGAGAGATTTGAGGAAGTTTTGGTATAAGGCTGCTTATTACTTGATGCAAGGTGGTGAACTCTATCGCAAAACTATTTCAGGCCCCTTGGCCAGATGCTTGTCAGAGATCGAGGTCACCCGAGTTCTCGAGGAGATTCATTCAGGGGAGTGCGACAACCACTCCGGGACTCGTACTCCGGAGCAGAGGATCCTGAGGCACGACTACTTCTGGCCAACTATCCGAAAAGACGCAGAAGCCTTCTCCAAGAAATGTTCCCAATGCCAGCTCTTCACACCTCTTTAACTACAACCAGCTCAACATCTTCGCTCGATCACTGCTCCATGGCCCTTCACCATCTGGGGGATGGACTTGATCGGCCCTTTTCCTCAGGCCAGCAGGCAAATGAGATTCGTGCTTGTGATGATCGATTACTTATCCAAATGGATCGAGGCTAAAGCCCTAGCCAAGACCACCTCTCAGGTCGTGAAGAAATTTATATGGGGAGAAATCGCATGCAGGTTCGAGATTCCTCTCACATCGTCACCAACAATGGCCCGTAGTTCGCCAGCTTGGAGTTGGAGGACTTCTGCAAGCAGCTAGGGTCGAACCTTCGGTTCGCCTCTGTGCATCATTCGCGAAGCAACATGCAAGTGGAGGCCGCCAACAAGCTTAACGGTTACGAAGATTATAGTTTAATATTTAAGTTTTTTAAATAAACAAAATAAATAATAAATAAAATAAAATAATAATATAAAATGCAGGATCCAGCTGCATTTCCTCTCTCCCTCCTCTAAATTTAGAGGAGGAGAGAGAGGATCTCCATTTTTAGAGCTCAATATACCGATCGGTAGGAGCAAAAAAATTGGAGTTTCTGCATTTATACAGTCTGATTGGAGATGCGCTAATAAAAAAAAGTTCCGCCTCCCCTCCATTTCCTTATTCGTTCTTCTCACCGTCTCTGTGGCCCTCCTTTGCCTTGCTCTCACATTGGGAGAAGATCTGCTCTCCTCGCCGCAGTTCATTCGAACAGGTCTCCTTTTCTCCCATTTTTTTGAGTTCATTTTGTTTTTGAAGGTATATGTTTCGATCGACATCTTTCTGTTTTGAAGGTATATTTAACTTCGTTTTGTTTTTTTGTCCATTTACATTTGGGGTTTCAGAACACGTCGCTTATTTTTCATGCTTTGAATTTGGCGATCTGGGGCTGATTTTCTTTTATATAGAGATTTTAGGTCAAAGATGTATAACCCGTGTTATCGTTGAATTAATGGTTTTGTAAGGGGCACAACACTAGTCTATACATTTTTAACACCCTGTTTATACGATTCATCATATAAAGATGCGATCTTGGTCTACAACCTTCTAGTATACAGTACAATATTCCTCTTGGGCCTTATGTACTTGTTTGAAATTTCGAAATTATATTTTGAAAACTGATAGTTATATTGAATTTCATAAGTTAGTTGGAAATCGTTAAGGATTTTGAACTCTACAAACATGTATAAATTCCTAAAAAGTAATGATTTCATTTTTTACTCATTCAGATGTGTGCAAATTTATCCATTACTCTCTACATCATATCTTTTGCATATAACAGCCCTTGTATTTTGCATATCGGATACACTTAGGTGTTGAATATTTGTAGCTAGACTTTGTGGGTCCTTAGAGCTTTGATAATTTTAATATATGAGTGGTAGGCACGGGGCTCCGCCCCTACGGTCAACCGCGACAGTACCTCAACTGTGATCGTGCACGGGGGCCCCGTTCCCCGCGCAACATTATCCCGGCCACAACATTGTCCCGGCGCGACGACGCTCTCACCGCTCGCAAACCCCTGCGTGTTATACTCCGCTCGTTGCTCGTTTTTGCGGTGTGCATGAAGGTTTACGAGCGGCTGAGAGAACATATTTTTTATTGTAGGTAGAGAATTTTGTCTATATGAAAGCACATTTTTTTTAAAATAAAAGAAAAACACATTAATTTTAAAAATTGGATTTTTTTTAATAAAGAGTGATAAAATCGGAAAGCGAATGTTTAACCCAATAATGTTTTTCCCTAATAGAGTATGGAAAAGATGGGTAAAATCGGAAAGTGAATGTTTAACCAAAAATGTTTTTCCTTTTTAATATAGTATAGATGAAGACAAATTACTTCCAAAAACTAGTGTTGTGTCATAATTGTCGCATTCAACTTATCCTCGTTGTTATGTTTCACCCATTGCTCTTCTCATTTAATATGCATATGCTCATTTCAGACACTTAAGCAGCTAGTTATTATAGGATGAAATTGTAAATTATGTAGATATTTTCCTAGAGGATGTTTATTTCATACTTGTTGCGGACTAACTCGTCGTTCCGGTCGGACCGGAATAAATTGGACCGCATTAGCACTCGGAACGGTCGAACTCTCACACAGTCAATGAGATGAGTCGATTGTACAAACAAAGTTTTAACGTGAAATAACCCCTCAACCGGGTAAAAAATCGCGTGACTGGATCTGTGCCGGTCAAAGTTCACTATCTGCCCGCGGTTACAGTTGGATCGATGAATCGGGGGCGACAAGCCACTCCTCGTTACAACTTTGAGGTGAGAAAGATATCTTCGAATCGCGACAAGCAACAAACTGCTCCGAAGGAGTATTTGACGTTGGACGATGCCCACATTCAAATGCTTGCGGTGGCTGTCTTCTTCTTTTTGATGCGCACTTAGGGACTTAGGCGTTTCAACGGCTCGCAAGTGGCTTGATGATGGCTCGAAGGTGGCTTGAAGACGGCTTGAAGATGGCTTGAAGGTGGAATCCGGCAGAGCTCCGACCTGAGGAAGAAGAAAACTGAGAAGAGAAAATGTGAGAAATGACGAGGCCTAAGTCTTCTTTCACTACAAGAAAAAGTTTAAATGACACGATGCTAAATCCCTTACTAATTTGTTTAAATCCAAAAGATACAAAAAATTAGGAGAAAATATTGTACGACTAGCCAAAACTATAATACTAATAACAATCACCTATTTTTATCTTTATATATATCTTTATTATATCTTTCTTTATAAAGATATATCTTTCATTCTTTCTTTACAAAGATATAGTTTCAAAAAAAAGAATGGAATCCACTCTTCATGACAACATATATTCCGAAATACAGATCTGTGTCATCCATCCCACTTTATTTTGCCCACAGTACTGCAGCCCCCCGTCTACTTTATTCCGCTGGGTCGACTTGCCCCCATCAACATCCCGGCCGGCAACTTTCCCCTTCCATGGCAACCTTCCAGTTCGCTCTTCCACTCTGTGTCAATCCCGCGCCTCTCACCCTCACGCCGCTAGGTCATCCCGCCGCGGTGTCGACTTGCCCCCATCAACATCCCGATCGACGCCGCTCGCCCTCACGTCGCTCTTCCATCCTAATCTCGCGGGTTTAGGGCTTCATCCGACGGCGACTTTCCCCTTCCACGACAACCTTCCACTTCTCCCTTCCACTTCAATCTTCCAACGGGCCAACATCTTCTACAGGTAACCCTTCTTCTTCTACAGGTAATTAGTGATTTCCTTTTTGATTGTGCTGTGTGCATAGTTGGAGTAGGTTGCAAGTTGTATGGCATTTTCCGTCCTAGACAGATGAGGGTTGTTTTAGTGATTCAACAGAGATGCAGTTCTATCAAGATAGAATTCATAGTTCATTGATGCAAACCTCAATTTGTAAGATAATATTTTTGTTGTGATTTTTGTTGCCAAAATTTGCAATACCTAGATTCAGGGATCTAAAAAAGTAAATAATTTTCAAGATAGTCATTGTTCACTTTCAATATCACTGAGTTGTTTGAGATGACAAAGAATCAAGCACATTGATTTTGTTTGAAAACACAGTTATCCAAGTAGCATACTTTTCTGTTATTTAAGCTTCTTTTGTGCTGTGTGCATAGAAATAATTTTGGCGTGAAATTTCTTCAAGCTGAGAATTTTGCGCTGAGAAATTCTTCAAACTGAAATTTTTGTACACTTTAGAATTTGTCGAATTTCTAATCCCTATAAGTTCCATCAACGAGGTTATGTTTGTTTGTACGCCTTTCATTGATTGCCTCATTAGAATTTCCAATTTCTTCATTTAGTTCTACTTTAAGTCTCACGTTATGTTTGTCTAACTCAATATTACAAACTTAAAAATATTAAGGAGTTGGTATTTGTCTAATTAATTTTGTCTAATTAATACCATCAACGAGGTTATGTTTGTCTAACTCAACTATTAATGTTGCAAAACACTTAAGGAGTTGATTTTTGTTAATGTTGCAATTAAACTTCTTTTGTGCTGTGTGCATAGAAATTTCTCTGAGGTGGAGGCGCGGGCGGCGCCCGATTGCACGACGACGGTGGTGGAGGCCGACGGAGGCGAAGACCGGCGGCCGGCGTTGAGCGGCGATTTCCCCTTTAGGGGGGATGGTGTTGGTGGAGAGAGAGGGAGAAGTGGGCCCCCATGTTCCTTTTATTATGGGGAGATCATGGGTTTTTTGGTTGACCGGTCAACCCCATGATCTCCCATAATGGGCGGAGATCATGGGGGAATGGTTTCATGCAAAATCCTTTAAATGGTGGTTCACCCCCAACAGTTTCCCCCCAAATCCTTGTTGCTAGAGAGCGGAACGAACGAGAGAATAAGGATTTCTTCTTTCTCCCTTGCGTCCATGACGACCACCGGTGAGATGGCGGAGACATCGAATGGCGGCGCTTCGAAGGCTCATGTATTTTTAGAGTGAATCCTATAGAGGAAAAAGATGGCGGGCGGGGGCACCGAAATGGGCTAAGGAAGGCGTTCGGCGAACCCGGGGCCAAGGGGCGTGGTGGCGGCGACCACTCGCGCGGGCCTGCGTGCTGTGCCGCGCTGGTGCGCGGTTCGGGCCGCGGGTGCCCGCTCAGCCCCTCGCGCGCGGATGTGAGCGCGTGTGCGCGCGCACTAGGTGGCGCGCGCGGGGGTGCGTGAGTAACAGGTCGCGCGCGGGTGCGGGCGCGGGCGCGCGCGCACGCCCCTGGTCGCGCACCCGCACCAAGTCACGCGCGCGCGGGCGTGAACGCACCAGGTCGCGCGCGCGTGAGCGCGCCCACACCTGGTTGCGCGCGCGCGGCCGCGGGCGCCCGCGCGTCGGATTGCCCGCGTTCCTGGTTGCGTGCGCGCGGCTGCTCGTGCCTAGGTGCGCGTGTTAGGTCGCGCACGTGCGGTTCCAGGCTATGAACGTGCCTTACCGTGCAAATCTGACTTTCTTGATTTGTTGTGCAGGCTTCGAAGCGCAATGCAGGGTCGATGCGCCTGCACTCTTCTCTGACTAACGACTAGGTTGCTACTTGGAGGAAAAAATACGGGCTCCCTGCTAATTTGGAGGTTAGGATACTGCATGCCGAGGAACGTGTCCAGAATCGCCCGCGCGTCTGGCTGACGATCTGCGAGATTTCTCTGAGGTCTGGCTTCCGCTTCCCACCGTGTGAGAAGGTGATCGAAATTTTGAAGTTTTGTAGGGTGCTGATTTCTCAGTTTACTCCGGCTCGAGCGTGTGGAGGTTCGCAGCAACAAAAGCGGGCAAGAGTTTGAGGCTCGTACGGATCGTCGACACGGGACACCTTGTTTGGATACATCAGGAACTAGTGGGGCCTTCCAGAGGTGTGGAACACGCTGCCCGACTGCTGCCGCCGCCGCCTGAGAGGGAAGGAGCGGGAGTTCTCCCTGATGCTTGGGTTTTTAGAACCTCGCGAGCTGGCAAACCGCTTGTTCAATGTTTTCGCCTTCGTAGATGAGAAGCGTCTGTTGCGATGTGGTATCTCCTCAGTTATGGTGCAGATTACTGAGGCTTCTCCAGGTGGGGATTGGAAGAGGAAGGCTGTGGCGGCCCCTTTTAGAAACGTTGACATGGTGGTGACGGTGGCTTCTTTTGATACTCGCCCTGAGTCTACTCCTGAGGTGCAGGTACTTGAGTCCCCAGTTCTTCAAATTCCTTTGGCGGAGATGGCGGCTCCGCGCATGTCCTCTTCCTTGAGGGCGATGAGTGACGTGGTAAGTATTCTGATCTACGTGAAAAATTTCTTCTTCTATTTTTCGTTGTCTGGTGCTAATTTTCCCCCTTTCTCTTGTGCAGATAGAGACTTAGGCTCAGATGCGGCTACCTTGAATGATCACTATGTGAGTTTGAAAGACGGGTACCTAGCTCTCCAGGAAAGGCTTCGATCGACGTCGAGCTCGCTCGCCTCCTTGAAGGAGGAGCATGACCGGGATATTGCACGGTTTCGCCGGATTGGGTCGGGGCTGAAATCTGAGCTGGAGCCTGGAGGATGCACGTGCTTCCTTGGAGGTGGAGAAGACCCTGGTGGAGAGGAGCACTCAGATGTTGAAGCACTCAAAGGAGGAGACTTCGGGCTTAGAGACCCAGTTACAGGCGGCGCGGGAGGAGACCTCTGTCTTAGAGACTATGCTCCTGGCGGCGAGAGTCCAAGTGGTGATGCTGTCTGCTGATAGCCGTGTGTCGTAGTTGGAGAATGGTAGGTGCTTGTCTCCGGTCCGTGCCAAGAACCGTGAGAGCGTCGTGATCATCCCATTCAGCCGTTGCACTTCTTTGAGAGATCGAGGCGGGGACATGTCTTTAAGAGCCTTGATCTTTTCCGGGTTAGCTTCTATTCCCTGTCGCGTTACCATGAATCCTAGGAACTTGCCTGACATGACCTCGAATGCACATTTACTGGGATTAAGCCTCATACCATACTGACGAAGGATCTTGAAACATTTCTCGAGGTCCTCCAAGTGATCTTCTCGACCAATGCTTTTAACTAGCATGTCGTCAACGTGCACCTCCATATTTTTGCCAATAAGATCCTTGAAAACCTTGTTCATGAGCCGTTGATAGGTTGCTCCCGCATTCTTGAGCCCAAAGGACATCACCTTATAACAGTAGATCCCTTTGTTGGTTCGGAATGCTGTATGTTCTTTGTCTGCAGGATTCATTCGGATCTGATTTACCCAGAGTAAGCGTCCATGAAGCTGAGGAGTCGGTGCCCGGCGGTCGAATCGACTAATTGATCAATTCTTGGAAGAGGGAAGCTATCCTTGGGGCAAGCCTGATTGAGGTTGGTGTAGTCCACACACATCCTCCGCTTTCCTGAAGATTTCTTTACCATGACGTCATTGACTAACCAGGTAGGGTATTCCACCTCTCGGATGAACTGGGCGCTGAGGAGTTTCTCTACCTCTTCTTCAATTGCCTGGAGCCGCTCTGGAGCAAAGTTTTTCTTTTTTTGAATGACGGGTTTGTAGGCTGGATTGATGTTGAGGGAGTGTTGAATGACGTGGGGATCTATGCCAGACATATCCTTAGGGGCCCAGGCGAAGATATCCTCGTTCTTTTGGAGATAAGCTGTCAACTCTTCTTTCTCTTGCTGCAGCAGGAGTGATCCGAGCTGGACAGTGCAAGCCGGGCCTGTTGGTGATAGGGGGACTTCGACCAGACCTTCAATAGGCATCCCGCGCTGTAAGATCGCCTCGTCGCGTAAATCGAAATCGTCAATGTTTAGCGTGGTGGCCTTGACCGGCTGTGCCTGCTTGGAATAACAATTCTTGGCGGCCTCCTGAAAGCCGCGCACGACTCTGATTCCCATCGGAGTTGGGAACTTTATTGCTAGGTGGGGGATCGAAGGGATGGCCTTGAAGACAGACTGGACTATCTTCCGAAAATTGCATTGTAGGCTGAACTTGAATCCACCACAACAAACTGGATGTCATGCGTTGCCTGCCTCGGGAACTCTCTCATGGTGACTGGTAGGGTAATCATTCCCAGCACCTGGACGGGATGGTTATCGAAACCATAAACTGCCGCAGGGCGTCAGATGTTGTTCGGAAAGCTTCATGTTCTGGAGGGTGGAGGAGAATAGGACGTCGACTGAGCTCTCATTGTCGACGAGTATTCTCTTGACATTATAACAGGGATCACCTATCCCGGCGCTGATTACAAGAGGGTCTTGGCGAGGTGTCCGGAGCCCCTCAACGTCTTCATCTCCGAAAGTTATAGCGGTATCTTGCCTGCACTTCTTATCTTCGTGGGTGCCCCCCTGTGTACATACTGAGAGTATGTGAGCGGAGAGAACGGGCGATCCGACAATGGTCTCGATGTTCCCGACCATCTGCCTACCACCGACGCCTCCTTGCAGAGCGTTCGGCTGATCCCTGGGCGGTCTAGGAGGGTCCTGCTGGTCTTGGAGGCGTTCCTGTAAAAACCTCCCGAGTAGCCCCAGGCGAACAAGGCGCTCGATTTCTTCCTTTAACCGGGCACAATCCTCCATGGTATGTCAGATGCTTCGATGAAATTCGCAGTACTTGGACTGGTCATTCTTGGGATTAGGGGCCGGCTGCCGAGGTCGATGCAGGGCCGGCTAATTCTGGATGGCATAAAGTACATTTGTGCCCGTGGTATTGAGGGGGCTGTAATACCGAGGCGACTGATCTCTCTGGTTGTCGCGGCGGCGCTGCCCGTTCCGGCGTTCTTCTCGAAATCTCCCTTCCTGGGCGCTCCTTTTCTCTCTTACTGATCTCTCTGGTTATCGCGGCGGCGCTGCCCGTTCCGGCGTTCTTCTCGAAATCTCCCTTCCAAATGGGTAGGGTGGTGCTGAGGGGTTGGCTCCGAAGTTGGTAATGGTTTTAAAAACCGAAAACCGACTCTCAAACCGACCAAACCGCACCTTACCGCCCGGTCCGGTGTCGTTTCTGAAAACCGAAGGAGCGGTTTTAAGGTTGTCCATCAAACCGAACCGAACCGCAAACATAATTAAAGTTTAAGTGCTAATTAGTTTTTTAATTTTAAAGTGGCATTTTGATTTTGATGTGCTGTATAAGTAGTATAACTCGATATCATATTATTATTTTTATGCTCGTCACGAACAGCGGACAGCGACTGTTAATATATTATATTCGATCTGATAGTGATTGTGCCTCAAGTTTTATAAAGTTCACGCGATGTGCAAGATCTGGATAGTTAGGCACAATTTCCCTCATTCGAGGGCAACGAAGGTTGAGTAGAAGCCGCTATTTTGGCGGTGTTTGGCCGTGCGGCCGGAGTTCATCTTCCTATTCCCTTCTATTGCCTCCGAGAAACACTCCCTATAGATGAGTCGTATCTTCCTGTTCCCGCAGCTCGAGGTCTTAATGTAGATGTTGAAATCATTCACATTTGTTCCCCTTTAGGTATGAATAGTATGACCTGTTTTCTTTTCCTGAATCTGCATCTTTTTCTAATACTGCGGGCTTCTGCAGGAATTGATGTGAATGAGTAAACCGGCATAAGATGTCGGTTCGGTAGTCTTTCTAATGAATTGAGTTATATCAATGTTTCCCCAATAAATTGGGTTCGTTCTGACGCCATTTAAATTCATTAAATCCCTGACAAATGGGTAGGGTCGCGGACGATCCTTTAATGAGTTGATGCGATTGGCAAAAAAAATTATAACGATAAACTGGTCGGCAAACTGCCTGAACCGAACCGACCGGATTCGGTTCGGGTCGGTGGACAAGCCAAAAACCGAGGCAGCTCTGCGAAGTTGGTAATGGTGCTGATTCTCAGGGAATGAAACCATTTACGGGCATGCCCTTTGAGTGTAGCTGGAAACACCTGACAGAGTAACTGATCTGGGGCATTGTAGAGCCTCGTTTTGGTGGTGAAGTGGTTGACGTGTTCTAATGGGTCATCAGTCCCATCAAACGTCTCGATGCTCGGAAGCTTGAACCCATGTGGAATTGGATGGTCGAGAATTTGTGGTGCCAAAGGGGAGCCTTGGCAGAGTGGTCGGCAAGCATGGATATCTCTTCTGCTTGCATAATGGTATTCTTCCGCAATAACCTCCCAGATTTCCTCCCGATTAAATCTCGCGAGCGGGGGGGGGGGGGGGGGGGGGGGGGGACGGGCTTCACCTGCAGAGTTGTGGCAGTGATGATCTGCTCTTACCCCTCTGTGGGCCAGGTGGGTGGTGCTGGCGGCGTCGGAGTACTCCTCGGGCTCCTCATGTCTTGAAGGAGCTTCTGGTATCCTGCCCTCATCTGGACGCGGCAGGGGGTTGGGTGGTGCTGGTGGCAAAGGAAGAGCGGGAGGTGCTCCCAGGTTCCGGAGCAATGTGAGCATTTTAGTCTGTTGTTCCTCCATCTGGCGAACAAGCCCCTCAAGGGCGGGAACGGGTGCTGCGAAAGTAGCTTTTGCTGTTAACGACACGTTTACCAGTGAATCGGAGCGTGCCGGCTCGGTGCGTCCACTGAGGACGAGATCTTTAGCGGTGCGGGCGCTTCTTTTCACCATTGAATCGGAGTTTGAGAGTTTCAAGGATGGAGATCTTGGTTTCTGAAAGATGTTGGGAATCGTGGTTCTCACAGACGGCGCCAAACTGTTGCGGACTAACTCGGCATCCTGGTCGGACCAGAATAAATCAGACCGCCTTGGCTCTCGAAACGTTCGAGCGCGCACACAGTCAATGAAATGAGGAGGTTGACACGAGATTTTAACGTGGAAAAACCCCTCAACCGGGTAAAAACCACATGACCGGATCTGTGTCGGTCAAAGTCCACTATCAGCTTGCGGTTACAAGGCGTTTGGGGAATCGAGGGCAATATGCCGCTCCTTGTTACAACTTGGAGGTGAGAGAGAGATTTTGACTCGCAACGGGCAACAAACTGCGCCGAGGGAGCAACTTGAATGCTAGAAGTTGGAAAGTGGCTCCAGTGTTTGGCTGGAAAGTTGAATGCTGGAAGCTGGAAAGTGTCTCCAGTGCTTGGCTGGGAAGTTGAATGCTGGAAGCTGGAAAGTGGCTCCGGAGCTTGGCTGGGAAGTTGAATGCTGGAAGCTGGAAAGCGGCTCCGGTGCCTAGTCACTTGTGATGGTCGTCTTCTTCCTTCTTCTTCTACCCGCTCAGGGACTTGGGTGTTTCCTTGTCTTGCTGGTGGCCCGATGGTGGTTCGAGGTGGCTGGAGGATGACCCGAGGGAAGAGCCCGGCAGAGCTCTGGCCTGAGGAAGAAGATGACTGGGGGAGCAAAAGGTGAGAAATAAGGAGGCCTGAAGCTCCTTTTATACCCTCCAGGAGGGAGTTAAGGTGGGCCCCCCACTAACTTGGTGGTTAGTGGGTGGTTACCTGTAGATCGAACGACGATGAAGGCTCCACCATGATCGGACGGTGGAGGCGCGGGCGGCGCCCGATTGGATGACGGCGGGCGGCGGTTTCCCCTTAAGGGGGGGGGGGGGGGGGGTGGTTTGGTGGAGAGAGAGAGGGAGAACCCCCCCCCCCCCCCCCCCCCCCCCCCTGTTCCCCCCATGATCTCCCATAATGGGAGGAGATCATGGGGGAATGATTTGATGCAAAATCCTTTAAATGATGGTTCAACCCCAACAGAGTTCGAAGACATTTATTATATATATAACATATTGTACTATAATTATTTATTATAAAATATATAATTCATTATTGCGAGTACATATATATTATATATATTATAATAACTTTCTATATTATTCATTATGTATATTTAATGATTTTTTAAAGTAAGTGATTAATTCATCCGTCGGGGGGCGCCAAAGTCCGCCGTCCCGAACTGTGTACTGTCGCGCGTGGCACGAGGGGCCCCCGTGCACTCTCACTCATATATATATATATATATATATATATATATATATATATATATATATATATATATATATCTTTATACTATAAGCAAAGAGCTAAACACACCATGGTGTAACATTTTAATGTGAAAATGCCCTCATAAAAACTTTTTTGGTGAGTTAATTTGGGGGTATTTGAGTCATTTGGCCGGATTAGGGCCTAGTTAATACAGATTTAATCTCTCAGTTCACTATCCATCTCCTCAAAATCCCGATACCTCCGTCATTCGCAACATCTTCTCTTTCTGCAAGCCCTACGCCGTCCCTCGCAAGCCCGTAAGTCCAGCGCCGTCGCAAGCATCATACTCCTCCTCGCGCGTGCTTCTTCTCCTCTCTCAACCCCGATTCACGGCGCTAGGTTCGTCACGGCTGAATCCTCCCCTCCCGGCGCTCTCTTGCCAAACCAATTTCTCCCTATCGACGGAGCACTCGCCTTCTTCCTCCTGACGAAACAGCGGTCCTGCCAGCGACAACGATCCCCCAACGAAGGTGTTCTTGATTGGCCTTTGTATGGATCTCCCCCTCCCGCGATCTCTCTCCCGCAGCGGCAGCTCTTTCCCTCCCGACGACGCTTTCTCCCGCACAGGTGGACTCTCTCCCTCCCGTGAATCAGTCGGGTATTTCTCTCCCGATGGATCTTTCCCTCATGATAGATCTGTTGCTGATGAGGTAATTTCCCTAATTTCTCTCATGGTGGATCTGTTGCTACAATCTCTTAGATAGTAGTTTTAATTCATTATGAAACTCTCTCCCTCCCGTGGATCTGTTGCCAGTCGGGTATTTATCTCCCGATAAAACTAAACTCATTATGAATTTGGGAATGAGCCTAAAATAATACAAAATAGCAAATCATTAGTCTTGATTTCTTGGAGTAGTTTTAATTTCAATGAATACATAAACATTGATGATTCAAATTGTACAGCTACCGGTTGTGAATTCTGTATGCAGGTAGCAAATCTCATTGAATTCCCATCTATTTACATTCAACTCCAATTTGCAAAGCTGAAATCGTTCCAATGTGGCAGGAAGAGGTTCCAATGTTGCTCATTTTCATTAACATTCAACTCCAATTTTCTTGAATTAGTTTTGTTTTTTTGCTGTACTCTTACATTGTCTACACTCTTATTCACATCCTTGCCCTTCAAAAATCCAATGCCTTTCTCTTGCCTTTCACAGCATCCATCCTGCAAATAAATTAGCCACTGAGAAAATTATTTGCGTGTTATTTATGTAGAAATAGTTGAATCCAAAATTACTTGATTGTAAGTGTAGGGGCCAGCGAATTATGCTAAGGTCATAAAATTGTACGGATTTCTGCTGTGCAACTATATTTTCAAGTTGACGCTTCATGTTCATTGAACATAAAAGTGGATGAAGTTTCTTCATGTTCACTACAAATTCAAACGATAAGGCTCCGCTTGGCATGATGGTGGCGGTTATGAGCACGGGGTTAAACCGTCATTCATTAACGACTGCCTAACAAAGATCATTTGTTTGAACATAAAAGTGGATGACATTTGTTAGGTGTGCGTTAACGCATGTTAATTTAACGTTCATGTTCATGACTGCCACCACCGTGCAAAACGGAGATTTTATGTGGTTTTTATTAGGGTTTATGAACACAATATTGATGTTACAAAATAGAGTTGAAATCCTCTTAATTCATTGGAGTCAAACGAATATTATCCATCAGACATTTCAGTAATGATGTTTTTTTTGTTCATATAGGTTGAATTAATGTCTTAGTTTGGTCCCAAATGAAGATTATCAAAATTTGAAATCATTTTTGATGCTCTTTGCATCGATATTTCATAACTGCATTTCCCCATTTTTATATATCAAAATTTGTCATCAGTTTTGATTTTTAATCTAGTTTAGAGTTCTGATTTTGGAATAATTTTCCGTTTTGATTTTCAATCCAAACTTCAGCTTCTCATTTCAGTTAAGATTTCTTATTCAGCTCATCGTATCTTTGATCGCCGGCCTCATCTCCCTCTCTCACTCCAAGAACTCAGGTGCCAGTCGTGCACATCGCGCGAGGCTTCAATTTTTGATTTTGGTTGCCTGCACCGCCTATGATTGCTCTCGCAAGATTACTGTCTCTAATTTCTACCTCATCTCATTGTTACAGCTACGAAACATCTTAGACATCCACATTTGGTAGTGCAAGCTGGGCTACTCTATTTACAAAACCTCTTCCTGCCACATTGGAACGATTTCAGCTTTGCACTACTTGCAACATTTACCCGCTCCTCAAATGGCACTTATCGCCTCACATTGTTCAGTTTTCATTATTGATATCATTTGCATTTTTAATTTCAGTTTTGATTTAATTTTTTTAATTTCAGTTTAGGATTCCATTTGGATTTTCGTTTACAGAATTAATTTTTTGATTTGTAATTTCTTTTTTGATTTCTTAATACAGTTTTTAATTTCAGATTTTCAATTGTGATTTCAATTTTGAACTTTGATTAGATTTTGGATTTCAATTTAAATTTCAGATTTCATTTAGATTTTTAAGTTTAGTTTTGAGTTTTTGTTTTCAGTTTGAGGATTTCAGTTAGGATTTCAAATCAAATTTGAGTTTAGGATTAAACTTTTCAAGTTGATTTCAGGTGGTTTAGGATTTCATTTTCTAAACATAACTTAATTAACCATTGCCTCAACTGCTCGAAGAAAACATATCATCGAGCACGACTCCTTCACTTCTGACACTATAATTCACTTCTGACACTATAATTCACTTCTTTGTGGGGGGAGAGTTAAGCTCCCTTACATTGTTTTCATTTCTAAATGTAAAGTTGATTGCTTCGGTTGATTGTTCTAAATTTTGGGGTTTATTGGTCTAAAACCAGCATTTGTTGCCCCACGGCGAATGTATCCGCCTCAGCCAAATGTAGCCCCCTCGACAATTGTCGCTCCCACAACAAATGTCGCCCCCACGACAAATGTCTCCCCCTCGACAAATGCCGCACCCACGATGAATGTTGCCCTCACGAGGTACTTTTGGTTGAGATTTAGCTTTTCAGACGAATGTCGCCCCCACGACGAATGTCGCCCCCGCTGAATGTCTCCCGACGCCGAATGTCGTCCCCACGACGAATGTCGCCCCCACAACTAATGACGCCGCCACGACTAGTGACGCCGCCACAACTAGTGACGCCGCCACGACTAGTGACGCCGCCACGACTAGTGACGCCGCCACGACAAGTGACGCCGCCACGACAAGTGACGCCGCCACGACAAGTGACGCCGCCACGACAAGTGACGCCGCCACGACAAGTGACGCCGCCACGACAAGTGTCGCCCCCACGACAAATGTCGCCCCCACGACAAATGTTGTCGCCTCAGACAAATGTCGCACCCTCGACAAATGCTCGATGCTCGTATATTATACAGTTATCATCCATTCATTTTTTTATCATTAAACAAAGAAAATAAATAGGTCTCCTAAACCTATTTCCGGTGGAGGACCAAAGAGAGGGGGGGGGGGGGGGGGGCTGAGTTAGGCGGTGGATATTAAAGAGTATATAATGTATAATATATTAAATAGTATGAGATAAAATATAAGTATACGATATCATATATAATATAATAATTATTAGACATAGCTAATTCTAATCTCAGGAAAAACAACTATAATAATATACGAGCATCGAGCTTGGGCGAAGCATCTCATAACACCGCAACCGACTATAATAATATACGAGCATCTTCGCACAGGCTACGCCCGTGCTCGATGCTCTCGGGCGGCCTTTGGCCGCATCAAGCGGGCTTCACCCGCCTGCGAACGGGCTTTGCCCGTGCTTCGATGCTCCTGGCGGTCTTCGGCCGCATAGAAGCGGACCCCGCTTTCACACAATTCACCGGCTCGGCGCCGCAAACGCTACTCGCGTCCCCGCATTTCACCGGCTTGCCGCCGCAACCTCCACTCGCCGCCCCGCTGCGCGTACGCAAACACGGGCATATGTATTAATCGATGACAATGTTTGTATCTTAAACACATAGAAAACCCCCCGCCTCTTTGCACGGGCTATGCCCGTGTTTGCGTACGCGCCGCGGGGCGGCGAGTGGAGGTTGAGGTGTCGAGCCGGTGAAATGCGGGGACGCGAGTGTCGTTTGCGGCGCCGAGCCGGTGAATTGCGTGGAAGCGGGATCCGCTTCTATGCGGCTGAAGGCCGCCAGGAGCATCAAGCACGGGCGAAGCCCGTGCGCAGGCGGGCGAAGCCGGTGAAATGCGGGGACATGCACTGTAACCACCCACATAAATATTATTACCGTAGTTTAGGGGTGTATATTTGGACCATTAATTTTGCTATATGTACACCAATTAATTAATAATAAAATTACCTCACTAACTTGACGGTTAGGGGGTGGCTACCCGCGAATCGGACGACGGAGATCGACTTAAAACAATCAGACAGCAAGGGGGCGTTCCCTTGAACGGACGACTACCATGCCGGCGAACATGCGGGTCGTTCGAGGAAGCGTATACATTCTGAGACAATTTCAATATGCTGCATGCTAGTTAGCTTCTTGGAAGATAATTGTTTTGGAAGCGGAAAGTAATGAAATGCTAAAATAAAAAAAAGTAAATGTTAGGCTGCTTGGCGTTACTTGTTGCTCCTGATGAATTTTTTTCCGTAATCATCTTCGTATGCTCGTTAGTTTATGATTTCTAAAAATTTTATAAAAATTGTCAGTGCCTTTTTAATCACCCGCGAATCGGATGGGACACAAAGACGCAAAGGCGGGCGAGGAGGCCCAGTCCAAAAGAAGTATCCTTACCCGTAAGTTTCCACCAATTGTCAGGAACTGGGATGACATGGAGAAGGTCTGGCGTCACGCATTATGCGACTTGTTCCGAGGTGTGGCCCCCGAGGAACACACGGTACTTCTCAACGATCCGAGCATAAACGTTGCAATGCAGACCCTCATCTCCCTTCAAGCCAGCGCTCGCACTACCGGTTTGTCTCTCCATAACATTATTCTCATCGAGTTCATTCAAACTTGTTGCACTAAGCCTTGCATTGTTTTATCGACAGGTATTGGTGGAGACCATCCCAGATCAGGTCGACGCAAAAGTGTCTTACGTCGCACCCGACCAGATCGCTACCGGCCCTGAATCATTTACCTATTTTATTGCATTTTATTTTATTTTGCAGTTTTATGTTTGAACCATTTTATTTTGTTGCACGCCTGCGTGCGTAGCCATATTTTAGAGCTTTTATTTTCCCCAAAGGACTTCATCGCTGCACCCTCCCGACTTCATCGCTGCACGCAACCGAGCTCCTGCACGTCACACCTCTTCCACGTTCCACCGCGACCTCCGGAGCTCCAACCGCCTGCCACGTCCACGTCCTGGCTTCCCCCAAGGTCTCTCTCCTTCACGTATCCGACAGTTCTGGACTGCTTACGGGAGGTTATCTATTTTCTCTTTGGAAGACCAAAGTTGTTGAATGATTGATTGAAAATCTGCTTTTGTTTTTCCGTTTGAGAGTTGAAGGTGATTGAGATTTAACCCTCCCAATCGTATCTATTTTCTCTTAGGTCCCCTTTGGGAGAGTTTTTTTTTTCTCCTTTTTATTTTCTGGAAAATGTTTGCCAATAATATTGTGTTTGTTTTCTCTATTAGTGGAAAGCGTTGCTCATCCAAAAGGAGTTGTTTTATCTTTTTAGAATGTCACTCGTCCCTAAAACAAACACAATGTTATGGAAGGTGGTGTTTTTCAGAAACCTGAAATGAGGAAAAAACCCTCATAAATGGGGCAAGTTTGCTTCATGTAGGTTATCCGACGGTATTTTATGTTCTTATCTATGATTATTATTGTGAGTTTCATTTGATTGAAGGTTGGGATTGTTGATGGTTATTATTATTATATATATATTTAAAAGAAATATAGTGAAAAATTTGTTCAAAATTAGATATTCAAATATTGTTTTGCATGCAAGATGACGGAACAGGCCACTTGATATCTGCCATTAAACGGCATAACTGTAGCGTGATGTAAGGGCCACGTGGCCTTCTCTCATTTGTTGCATTCACTTTTATGTAAAAGTAACTTTTTTGGTGGTGTTACAACCATTGACACGTCAAACATACATTCTATAATGATTTCGTTTTGCCCAAATTTATCGGAGCAAAAAAGCAGCATCAAACTCAACGGTCTATTTGATATGAGAGATTTATGGGACCAAGCTCTGTTCCAAAATCTAAGATTAGGGCACAACGGTGGCGGTAATGAACTGCCGTTAGTGAACGTTAGACCTCATTTAAGGGCCTCATCCGGGACTGGGGGAGGTAAAGTGCAAAAGTGCACTTTACGGTGAAGTGCGGACATCCAACGGCTCACATTGGAAGCTCACGCACATCTCAAAGCAAGTTGAGATGCACTCGTTTTGAGATGTGTGCGGGCATCCACGCGAGCCGTGGATGCCCGCACTTTACCGTAAAGTGCATCCCTGCACTTTACTCCCCCCGGACCCGCCTTCATCCTGGACACCCCCCCCCCCCCCTTCGGATGGATAAAAGTAAATTTTGATGGTTCCGTGTTGGAAAATAATGTGGCCGGCCTTGGATGCGCCTTCCGCGACCATTGGGGAAGCCTTGTTGCTGCGTGGGTATTATCTTAGAGGGGGACAGCAGCGATGTATGTTCAAGACTTAGTCAAATTCTTGCTGGATGCTGCATTGGAGAAACCGAGATTGAATTGGCCCGCTTGCTACCAGCTTTCAAAAGAGTAGAAATATCTCTTGTCAACCGGATAGCTAACTCAGTCGCCGATCATATGGCAAAGATGGCTTGTAGTAATGAGTTTACGTGGAATAGGGGAATGCCTCTACCCACACCTATTGCTCTTCTTTTGTCGCATGACGCCAACTATGTGTAATTTTATTTTGCGGTTTATATATATATTAGGCTAATGCCACCTTCAAGGACCCGACTTCATCCACTTTTATGTTCAAAACTAATTATTTTTTTGGTGGTATTAATATATAACCATTGTCATACCAACATATGTTCTATAAAGATGATGTTTTGTCTAAACTCACATGAACAAAAATATCGTGTCAAACAAAGCCTAAGGGTTTGTTTAACACGAGAAATTATGGGGATGCCGCTTTTCTACCATGCGGGCGGAGAAAGTCTGCTGAGATCAAAACTAAAAATCAGGGTCACTCATTGACTTGGAACGTGGAAGATATATAAAAAAAAATTTCAAGTATTTTCAAGTATTGTTATGCATTGACTTGGAAGATATATGTTATATTAATTAATATATGTTATATTAATTAATGCAAGATGGCGGAACAGGCCACGTGATATCTGCCATTGAACGGCACAACTGCAGCGTGATGTAATGGCCACGTGGCCTTCTCTCATTTGTTGCATTTATCTATATAAAGGCTTAAGCTTGGCAAGGTTGCGTCAGATCAGAGAAAATACTGTTTTGTTGCGTGAGCTTAGGGTATGTTTGGGACAGCTCTGGCGGATTGAAAATCTGCTGTCCGGATAGAATTGTTTTAAAATAGATCTCTGTGGAGCAGTTTTGAAAAGCTGTAGAGTGTTTGAGTGTTATGTGCAGAAGTGCGCTTTGAAGAAATAGAGCGAGAGCGGGAGAAGGAGGGAGCGTCGGCTCCGGCGAGATGTGTCAGCTCCGGCGAGATCCGTCGGCTCCCGCGAGTTGCAGGAAGAATTGGAAAAGTCGGGGCCGGTAGTTTCCAAAACCTGTGAGAGAGAAAGCTATTTTGCGGGAGCAGAAGCTGGGGGGCGGAGGGATTTCCGAAAAGCTGCAAAACAGCTCCAGATTTACGAAAAGCTCTTCTTAAGGAGCTGTCCCAAACACAGAAAAAACAGCTCTGGCGGCTGGAAAAGAGATTTTCCAGCCGCCAGAGCTGCGCCAAACAGATCCTTAGAAAAGCAGCTTGTTTCTCATTTCTGGGACAGAAGTTTGCATGTGAACATTATCAGGAAGAAGTGTTCCGGTTTGTTGTTGGCGAACTGTAAAACTCCATAAGCTGTGAACAACTTGCGGAGTGAAGCTTGTGAACTTCATATACTTGAAAATTACTCATTGGCGATCTCTAGCTGGACATTTCATCTCTTATTAAAAATTTATAACACCTTTGACCCCTTCAAATTTTTTTTTGTTCCATTTCTATTAATTACTCTAGGAGAAAGCAGATTCTCAACTAGGAGGAAGGATTGGTCGTTTTCTGGTTTAATGCAAGTTTAATTTCTTTTCTTTATCAAATTTTGATGAGCATCCTAATTTTAGTTTTCTTGAAGATAAGTAGAGATAATGATTGCATGTAGATTCTTCTCCAATGTTGCGGATCGCTCGGGACCTTTGGTAGATCGGGCTATCTGACTGCCTTAGCCTCTCAACACCCGAACGTGCAAACAGATAAAGGGTCTCTGGAGAGACTGAATCCAAGAACTGATGACGTAAAAAACCCGTAATCGGGGTAAAAAATCACGCGCCAGAGCGGTGCCGGCCTAACCTTCACTATGCTTTGAGTTCCTTTACAAATTGCCTTTGAGAGAGAGAGAGAGAGAGCGAGGGCGACAGGCCGCGTCTCGTTACAATAATGGGGGGAGAGAGAGAGGTTGCTTCCTTGCTCCAATGCTATCATGCCCTTGGGTCCTGGCTTCGTTCGTACCACTGCGAACCTTCAAATACATGATTGGTCTTCCGATAGCGAACTCCTCCATGCTCCAGGTATCGGTCTCCGTGCTCCGAGCGTTGGTCTCCTGATAGCAAACTCCAAGTGTCCAAGTGGTCTCCTCATAGCAAACTCCAAGTGTCAGAGTGGTCTCCCGATAGCAAGTTCCTTTGTGCTTCGATGGTCTTACGATAGCAAGTTCCTTTGCACTATGCTCCAGTGGTCTTCCGTTAGCCGATTCCACCGTGTCCCAGTGGTCTTCCGTTAGCCGCTTCCTGTAGAGAGAGAGTGGAGGAAGAGAGAGAGACATGAAATGGTGGAAGCTTTAGGGAGAATAGAGTGATCCAACGAATGAGAATAGGGGCATATTTATAGGTTCCGAGGGGGGCGGTCCGGTAATTTTCCCTAGTAATTACCGGACGGACGAATAGGAACGCTCCGTTTAGAGCACACAAATCGCCAATAATACGTGAATGATGAGACCGCCCCCAGGCAATTTTAGGGTTTACCGAAAAACTAGTCGCTCCTCTCACGAGGGGAGGAGCGGTTGGCGGCCAGAGAAAGGCTCAGCATTGGGTAAGAAGGCCTCCAGCGAGAGGGCGGGCGGCCATAGGTTTGCCCGGCCCTTGCAGCAGGATGGCTACCTAGGTTGGGCACCCAGAGGGCTGCCTGACCTAGGCGGTCATGCCCCCAGGCGAGCCAACCGGGGGGGGGGGGGGGGGGGGGGCAGGAGGCTAAGGAGTCGCCTGCCCCATTTGCGACAGGGTTGCCGCCCAAATCGGGCGGCCAGGAGGTCGCCCGACCTGGGCGACATCCCCCCTGGGTGAGGCAGCCAAAGGGGCGGGAGGCCAGGGGGCCGTCCACCTCACGCAATATGGGGGCCGCCTAGATCGGGAGGCCAGAAGGGCGCCCGATCGGGCTGATCCCGCCCCCTGGCGGGGAAACTAGGGGGCGGACGGCCAGGGGGCCACCCGCCCCTTGCAACGGGGACGCCACCCATATTGGGAGGCCAGCGGGTCGCCCAATCTGGGAGGCCTTGCTCCTAAGCGGAGCAGCAACGACGGTTCGAGGCGATTCTGCCCTAGGTGCGCGCTATCCATTATGTAATCTCTAATTCTATTACATTATTTATTTTGGTAGTTTCAAATTTCTCGTTTATGTAATGTTTTGATTTTTTTTTTAAAATGTTAAGTACATTATTTTCTGATTTATATTTTTGTTTACTATCAGTTGCAATTTTTTCTCTGATTTAAATCCTAGTTCCGTCATTGTTTCTGTTCTACTGCCCAACTGTTGTTGCTGCTGACCTCCAAAGCTCATATGGCCAACGTGCATATGCTCCGCGCCTTATGCATCCATGGTGATGCCAAATTGCTGATGTCCTCCAAAGCTCATCTCCAGCAGGAAAACTAGGATTCTGGAGGATGTCTTTTGTAGCTGGAGAGCAAAGATCTGAAGGAGATCCATGGATGTAGAGGAAGGAGAAACTATGGGTTACGATAGATTTGGAATTTGGTGATTCAGAGGAGAAACTTGGTCGTCGCTGTAGTTTGTAGGCTTGAGAGACTTAGCTGGGGCGGCAGATGCTGATTCCTCCACCATTTTGGAGATTCTGCTTGGATTGAATGAAGGGTTACAAATCAGTTACAATCAAAGCGAGAGCGTGAGAGAAGAAGACCACCACTACAATATGGCGGCGTCGCTAGCCACAAACTCTAACTCCATTGGACCCGTCCGTATTAATAGGGAACAGACTCATGCCCGATCATTCTATGAAACCTGGGGAGTCAAGTATGGTGAGCTCAAGCCAGCTAGTTGGTTTTGTTGGCTTGACTCCGCTGGTGTGGTTTGAAATATGTGGTGGCCGGTTGGACCTTGATCAAATCACTGATTCACTGGTGTTTCGTCCGGATCAAGCTAAGACGTGGTTTTGGTGCTTATATAACGGGTTTGGATTTATTTCTCTCTTTGATACTTCATTATATGTTTGAGAGAGAGGAGTGAGGTCCGAGGAAGTGATCTATTTTGATGTCCTGGCCAAGTTCTTGCCGGATTTTAGAGATCTATGATTGGAGTTTGTTGACCGAGACTACTACGAAGCTTTGGTTGGAGGCATATAAGAAAGATCTTCAATCAAATTGGGTTCAAATTGGGTTCTCGGTTTCTTGAAGTCATTTTGTAGGAGTATTTAATGGTTGGAGTCTTAGGGATCATAGAAAGAAGCTAAAACAGACTTTCTTCTCCTGATTTTAGAATTGTATGTAATTTTTATAGCATTTGCATAATTTGGGCTTCTAAATTTGATCAATAGGTTGGTTTATTGAAGTTTGACCTGTACGTACCTATTGTAAGTGATTCCAACATAAAAATGATTATAATTTTTTATGATTTATGTTGAAATTGAAAGAAACAAACTTCCAATTTTACTTATTTGCTACTTTCTTCTCCCGGTTTTAGAATTGTATGTAATTTTTACAACATTTGCATAATTTGAGCTTTTGAATTCTATCTGTAGGTTGGGTTTTTGGAAGTTCGGCTTTTAGGCGCTGTTTGTAAATGATTCTGACTTGATTGTTTAGATGGATTTATGTTGAAATTGGAATATAACCGATGTGATGAAGCTCATCTAAGCTCTGTTTGAGAGGACTTATTTTCACCGGTCATGCGGTCGTTGTGGAAGTTGCTCGAAGCATCCGGATGGGGATCAAAGTGGAATCCCCCACCCGTTGCCCCTAGGTGGGTATAAATAGGCAAACTCTTAGGAGTTACTACGGGTATGGGTTAATCGTGTACCCTAACTGACCCGTTAAGCCTCCGAACTCGTTATTAATCCAAATATATACTAACAATCTCTTCCTATATTTGTGACAAATAATGTGTACGTTTCGGAGTACAGAAAGTGGAGAATATTAAAATAAGTTCCGATTTTACACATTTCATAAGAGTTAGCACAGTTTTAAAGAAAAACACAAATATGAGTTTTAAAACGATAACATAATACATCCAAAAGTAAAAGTGCTACTCATAATAAATAAGTCTGGAAAACAAAAAAATGACTATAGATAAACATGTAACAATTCTACTCAGAGAGTAGATCATCATCATCTATGTCAAAATCCACTTTCTCTCCTCCATTTTCACCAGTGCCTGCAAGAAATTCAGAAGTCAGACTCTATGAATTCGTAAACATATGCAGTGACGTATCAAAGTAAACTGGCTCTACCTAAATGAGGTTAGCACTTGTAGCAGTAGTGAAGTAACACTGTCAGCATCTCTATCCAGTGTAGCTAGGACCAGTCAAGTTTTGATTTTAATAAATCAAACGTTGTTATCTTACGCATTAGTGACCACTATGTACCTCATCATATGACTTGGCACACCGTCATTTGCAACATTATCAAATGTAGAATAATGTGCTATGATCACTAATGTTAGATTAACACATATAACGACTTTCTATTCCCAGTTAAATAATTCTCAAATAAGCTTACAACGAGAAAGATGTTAAGTCATCAGGTGTGGAATGACTAGCATCTAACCATCTTGGGCTTTCATCAAGAAATTATTTGGGGTTTTCAGTCTGTTATTAGAAGCTTGAATGTTGCGACTATAGGTTCTTACTATGAAAACATAAACATAGGAGGAAGTTTCATATTTCTATGAACTTTAATCTCATCTCCCCTGATGTTTTAATTGTGAGAACTCTATTTAAGCTCTTTGTTAAGGCGCCTGCAACATTATCTTTTGACCTCACATCAACGAGGTTCACAATCCCTTGACTCGTAAGGGAGGTCAACCAGACTTGTTTCATTCATAGTTGCCTTCTCTTGCTATTGAACAAAGTGTTCATAGCAATCATTTTATTAGCCTGATTGTTGCAGTAAACTGCAACAGAACTCAACTTCAGGCTCGACAGTGTAATGTCCATCACCAAATCTCTTATCCACTCTGCTTCTTCTCCGCTGAAGCTAGAGCGTAGAGTTCGGATTCCATAAAAGACAGTGCAATACATGATTGTCTCTTGGACTTCCAGGCTACAGCTGCTCCTCCTAGTGTGAATATAAATCCACTAGTGGACTTGCTGTCGTTTAATTCTAAGCACCATGATGCATCAGAATATCCTTCCAAAACTGGAGGATGACCATGGTGGCATAAAGCATAATTTTGGGTGTGCTTTAGGTATCGCATCAGCCTATCCAGGGCATCCCAATGGTCTTGGCTAGGATTACTAGTGAATATGCTCAACATGTCAACCGTAAAGGCTATGTCAGGTCTTGTGAAGACCATAGCATATATGAGACTACCAATCAGTTTAGCATAATCTAACTGTCTAATCGCAGCTCCATCATTGAGCTTCAAGCGATTATTGTAATCGTAAGGTGTCTCCACTGCTCGACGTTCACTGTATCCCCACGTATCCAACATGGACTTTATATAGTGGCTTTGACTTAGGGAAATGTCATTTTTCCCAAAGCTCACTTGCATGCCTAGTATAGTCTCAGCTACACCTAGGTCTTTAATGTTAAACGTCATCCACCACGGATTGATCGGAACCAAGAATAAACATATCATCCACATACAAGCATATTATAGCGACGTTGTTCGATCTATGACGTATGTAAAGACATTTATCCGAGAGACTCGACAGGAATTCCATGTTGCTTACACTATAGTCAAACTTCTCATGCCATAATTTTGATGCTTGTTTAAGTCCGTATAGCGACTTGATCAACTTACAGACCATACTTTTGTGACCGTGTACTATGAAACCTTCAGGTTGGCTCATGTATATCTCTTCGGTCAGATCTTTGTTTAAAAACGCAGTCTTAACATCCATTTGATGAACAATAAAGTTCTCAATAGACGCAATAGCAAGGAGTATCCTACTGGTTGCTAAGTGACACAATGGTGAATATACATCAAAGTAATCCACCACACTAACTTGTGTGAAACCTTTAGCCACCAGACGTGCTTTATACTTAGCTACGCTACCATCAGGATTGAGCTTCTTTTTCAGAACTCACTTACACCCTATAGTTTTAGCCCCTTTTGGCTTATCAACCAACGTCCATGTGTTGTTCTGAAGCAAAGAGTTCATCTCTTCATCAATAGCCTCTTTCCAGAGTAGGGAATCCTTTGATCTCATCGCATCCTTATAGGTGGATGGATCGGCTTCAACGTGGTAAGTGACGAAATCACTACCGAAGGTTCTGGGAGTTCTCTCTCTCATCGAAGTCCGTCAAGACTCTAGGACATTATTGTCTACCGGGACTGAATAGGAGGTGCTCGGTACTGAGTCGGGTTCTTCCTCAGTAATAGTTGCTTGCATACCTGGGATTGTCGGATTCTTATCCTTGAGGAACTTATCCTCAAAGAACACAACATCCCTAGATTCGATAATTACATTATTAGACAGGTCTAAGAATATATCTGCAGCACTATCTTCAGTACAACCTAAGTAGACATGTGTTGGTCCTAGGTCTAAGTTTAGATCGTCTAGGGTCAAAGACCCTGACATAGGCTATGCAACTCCATGTCTTAAGTTTAGTTAAAGTCGGGGGTCTCTTAAACCAAAGCTCATAAGGTGTGACGTCTAACTTAGCATGAGGGACTTTGTTCAGAATGTTATTTGCAGTTAAAACTGCTTCTCCCCAATAGGCAGTAGGCATGCCAACAGTGAGCAACATAGAGTTCAACATCTCTGTTAACGTTCTATTCTTTCGCTCGACAATACCATTCAATTGGGGTGAGTAAGGAGCAATGGTTTCTGCTATGATCCCTTGAGAGGCAAGGAAACCCCGGAACTCACTGGACATGTATTCTCCTCCTCTATTACTTCTAAACCTCTTTATTCTCATGTCCAGTTGGTTTTCTACCCTGGTTTTGAAAAGACAAAACTTTTCAAATGCTTCATATTTAGTTTTAAGAAGATAGATGTGACAAAACCTAGAGCAGTCATTTATAAAGGTGATCATATACTTCCTTCCTCCTCTAGTGACAAAACTTTTAAAGTCACATATATCGGAATATATAAGCTCTAGGGGTGTTGTGCTTGTTGAAGCCAAAAATGACCTCTGTGGAGTTCGGGGCCCCTAGAAAGAGGTGACCTCGCACCTACTACACTCAGGAGAACGTCACGGACCAAAGGATCAAGAAGCTAGAAACAGACCCTCGGCTCTAGCGCGGAGGTCCCACCTCACACCCGGAAGACCTTTGAGGTCTCCCCCTCCCTAGCCAATGCAGACCTAGGGTGCCTTGAAGAATGAAGAGAGAGTGAAGAAGTGATGCTCTCCAAGGCACCCCTAAGGGCCTATTTATAGTTTTTCCAACCTCATGGACCAAAATGTCAACAATGCCCCTACGCCAAATAAGCCTTGGGCCAATAGAAAACAACCACACCAGGGGATAAAGAGGTTATTCCGCCCCGAGGGTAAAACAGTAACAACATGGTCAAAAGATGTCCAAGAGCAGGAGGAGCCAGGGGAGAGACCCCATCCTCCCGGCTGGTCTCGCCCGACCAGGTCGCGAAACAGGAGGGGCAGGGGCGAGACCCCGGCCTCCCGGCCGGTCTTGCCCCGCCAGGCCGCGGAACAGGAGGGGCAGGGGCGAGACCCCGGCCTCCCGGCCGGTCTTGCCCCGCCAGGCCGCGGAGCAGGAGGGGGCAGGGGCGAGACCACGGCCCCCGGCCGGTCTCGCCCCGCCAGGCCGCGGAGCAGGAGGGGCAGGGGCGAGACCCCGGCCCCCGGCCGGTCTCGCCCCGCCAGGCCGCGGAGCAGGAGGGGGCAGGGGCGAGTCCCCGGCCTCTGGCCGGTCTCGCCCCGCCAGGCCGCGGAGTAGGAGGGGGCAGGGGCGAGACCACGACCCCCGGCCGGTCTCGCTGCTCCCACCTCGCACTTATCAGGTCGGGTGCCAACCAACTTATTGCACCCGTCCTCCCCCAAAAAAGGGCCACTGGGGGGAGGCAGATTTTTCCTCCCCCTACTAGTATATTCCAAGGGCTATGCCAAAATTGGCCACCAAAGGTTCAAACCGCTCCAAAAGCTTTAAAACTCAAAACCTGTGAATATGAGGTTGTACACAATTCCCGCTCTTTTTGAGGTTGGCACAAGCTCGGAAAGAAACCTCCACCCAACATATTCGCTGAGTGTGATTTTCTTGCGCGATCAACCTGCCATGCTAGCTGATGGGAGCCTGGGTGGCGAGACCCCCTCCGGGTAAAAAAAAACTTCACCCCCCCTCCCCGGAGGGGTCAACCTGTCATGCCAGCTATGGGATCCTGGGTGGCGAGACCCCCTCCGGGTAAAAAACACTTCACCCCTGGAGGGGTCAACCTGTCATGCCAGCTATGGGAGCCTGGGTGGCGAAACCCCCTCTGGGTAAAAAACACTCCCCCTCCCCACCCCAGAGGGGTCAACCTGCCATGCCAGCTATGGGAGCCTGGGTGGCGAGACCCCCTCCGTGTAAAAAACACTTCCCCCCTCCCCCCCGGAGGGGTCAACCTGTCATGCCAGTTATGGGAGCCTGGGTGGCGAGACCCCCTCCGGGTAAAAAACACTTCACCCCCCGGAGGGGTCAACCTGTCATGCCAGCTATGGGATCCTAGGTGGCGAGACCCCCTCCGGGTAAAAGACACTTCACCCCCCAGAAGGGTCAACCTGCCATGCCAGCTATGGGAGCCTGGGTGGCGAGACCCCCTCCGGGTAAAAAACACTTCACCCCCCAGAGGGGTCAACCTGCCATTCCAGCTATGGGAGCCTGGGTGGCGAGACCCCCTCCGGTTAAAAAACACTTCCCCCTCCCCCCCCCCCCCCCGGGATGGGTCAACCTGCCATGCCAGCTATGGGAGCCTGGGTGGCGAGACCCCCTCCGGGTAAAAAAAAACACTGCCCCCCCCGGAGGGGTCAACCTGTCATGCCAGCTATGGGAGCCTGGGTGGCGAGACCCCCTCCGGGTAAAAAACACTTCACCCCCCGGAGGAGTCAACCTGTCATGCCAGCTATGGGAGCCTGGGTGGCGACACCCCCTCCGGGTAAAAAACACTTGGCCTCTACGAGAGGTGCCACCAGCCCTGTCCAGCTAGTGAGAGCCTGGACAGCGGGACCGTCTCAGAGCAAAGGGACTTGGGCTTCCACGAGAGGTATGACTGCCCTGCCAGCTAGTGAGAGTCTGACAGTGAGACCATCATTGGAGCAAAGGAACTTAATTGGGCTTCCACGAGAGGTACGTCGGCCCTGCCAGCTAGTGAGAGCCTGACAGTGGGACCATCATCGGAGCAAAAAGGAACTTACTCCTCCTGAGGCACATTCGACCCCAACCAGCTAGTGGGAGCCTGGTTGAAGAGATCCTCTTGGGAGTGAGAACTTGATCTCCCCGCGGCACATTCGACCCAACCAGCTAGTGAGAGCCTGGCTGAGGAGATCCTCTCGTGGGTGGGGCTTGCTCTCCCCGAGGCACATTCGACCCAACCAGCTAGTGGGAGACTGGCTGAGGAGATCCTCTCAGGGGTGGGAACTTGATCTCCCCGAGGCACATTCGACTCAGCCAGCTAGTGAGAGTCTGGCTGAGGAGATCCTCTCGGGGGTGGGAACTTGATCTCCCTGAGGCACATTCGACCCAATCAGCTAGTGGGAGCCTGGCTGAGGAGATCCTCTCGGGGGTGGGAACTTGATTCCCCCGAGGCACATTCGACCCAACCAGCTAGTGAGAGCCTGACTGAGGAGATCCTCTCAGGGGTGGGGCTTGCTCTCCCCGAGGCACATTCGACCCAACCAGCTAGTGGCAACCTGGCTGAGGAGATCCTCTCGGGGGTGGGAACTTGATCTCCCTGAGGCACATTCGACCCAACCAGCTAGTGAGAGCATGGCTGAGGAGATCCTCTCGTGGGTGGGAACATGATCTCCCCAAGGCACATTCGACCCAGCCAGCTAGTGGGAGCCGGACTGAGGAGATCCTCTCGGGGGTGGGAACTTGATCTCCCCGAGGCACATTTGACCCAACAAGCTAGTGAGAGCCTGGCTGAGGAGATCCTCTCGGGGGTGGGAACTTGTTGGGTATTGTATCCACGATTACCTAGATTTGAGGAAGCCCCCTGTCAAGCTAAGATGAATTCACAATGTATTTGACGAAACATTTCAAGTTGTACTTGCAGTTTCTCCACGCTAAGTGCACACCAATGTCAGGGTGCAGTAGGTCAATATACACGGGTCTGCACGACGTAATCCCTCGTTGAGCAGATCAGTGTGTTGGCCTATGTGTACTCTCTCTATTGGAGTGCACTTACTTTCAAGTACAGGGTCGTTCATATGCAAGAGAAGACAAGGAGCATGGAGGATCAAGGAGCAGCTCCTAGGTGGAAGACGAAAAATCGTCCAAGGCAAATTCGACGAGAATCACTAGTGATTCTCGCCGAATCGGCGAGAATCATCAGTGATTCTCGCCGACTCCTTTTGGCCATCTCAAAATAGTGCCAAGTAAGATTCGGCGAGAATCACTTGTGATTCCCGCCGAACCAGTGGTCAAGCAGCCCATGTATAAAGTAAAATTCGTTGAGAATCGACAAGTGATTCGACGAGAATCACAAACGATTCTCGACGAATCGTCGAGAATCACTTGGTGATTCTCGCCGATTCGTCGAGAATCGTCTGTGCTTCTCGCCGATTTTGACTTGGCATTTTCTCAGAATGCTGCTGAACCGGATTCTGCTTCTGGATTAGTTTGAACCGGATTTTGGGGGATTTCTTTTGTGGGTCCCACAAACGGTCATCTTTGAGAATACTACAGTATAAATACATGGGTATTTTGAACAGTAAAGGAGGGACAAGAGAGAAAGAAAAACGAGCGGCGAAGTAACCCTAAATTCGCGAAATCGCTCCGCTCCGCCGCCGCCGCTCGCGTCAAGTGGTCGCCACTGCTGATCGCTCTTCTTCCCGATCTCCGGTGACAGAAGCTTAGCAAGGCTTGTGTCTCACGCGTCTATCCGGAGATCTCTTGTCTCTCGATTTGTTGACCGGGAAAAACTCCCCCGTCCGAATCGATTGAGACGACTGATCCTAGAGTGACCGTTGGTAGACCTAGCTTGCTTCGCTACGAAGTTTAGATCTCCAAGTTCTGCAGCCACTCTTCATCGTAGCCGCCAATCCCGAAGCTAGCCGCCGCTCGTGTGCCGCCGCCGGTTCCGGGGAGATCTTCTCCAAGAGAGACCAAGGTCGTAGACTCTTCATCGACTTCAAGAACACGTCGTCGAACAAAGAGGAACACCGTAGTCTCCAAAAGAAGTTTGTATCACGTGTACATTCTACATTTTCATTTCGTTGTAAAGGAACTTTTGTTCCGAGTTGTAAGGGTTGGGTGCAACCCGCTTTGTGGGAGTGTTGACTCTCACGTGTGGAAGGGCTCCTTCCGTTAGTGCAGGGATTAGATTTCAATCCCGTTGGTGAAGTGACCGAGTCGTCCCTTGTTGGGGAGATAGGTCAAAGGGGGAAAGTGGATGTACCCAAGTCGGGGAACCACTATAAATTTGCTGTGTATTCTGTGTGCTGTGGTTTTTGTTTTTATTGTGCAGGTACATCCGTAAATTCCTCAAAAGAACCACACGTCACCTATTCCCCCCCCCATAGGTGCACATAGTTGACACTAGGTGGACTATCAAGTGGTATCAGAGGGAGGTTCCTCAACAAAAAGGCTAACACCTTGAGGTGAATCCTGCCACCAGTGTCAGAAGCATGGATCTGGATTATGACGTATTGCCACTCAAACTCCCTGCATGCACAAAGGATTATTATCCTATCTGGAGGATGAGAGTGTTATTTCACCTGGATGCCATCGATCCACGAGCATCCCTCATCCTGGAAGAGGGTCCATTTATCCCCATGAAGACCACCGACTCGGGGACCCAAGTGCCAATGTGCATTGCTGAGATGACAGAGATGGAACTCTCATTTTTCCAACTGGACCAGAGGATTCGACAAATTATTATGGATGTCTGGTCTGGTGCCTCTCGCTCCAGGTTGGAAAAATGTAAAACAGCTAAATCTCTGTGGATGATGATCTCAGAGCTGATGGGGGAGTCTGAGAAAGCTGAACTATGCTGCCAATCAGAGGATGAGGCGTATGTGGGGGTCCTCACTTCTGAAGATGAATGCAAGGATCCTTCGGATTGCATCAGAGCTCCAGTATCCCTGTCAGAGACTGAAGAAGATAGTGAGGAAAGCAGCTCCGACGAGGAAGAAACATTGGTCACTGATTCTAATGACAATAACCCAGATGAGCAGGTATCATCTTCATCCTGTCCCACATCTTTTGACTTTTCTGAAGACAGAAACTGCTCTCCTCCAGAAAATACTGATTCCCTGAAGAGAGCCCTTCAGGAAAGCAATCTACTTGCTGAGGAGCAAGCTCGAGAGATTGCTCGACTGAAGATCTTGTTGGTTCTCCAATTGGCGTCCAACAAGGTCAAGGACTCTAAGATCTCAGCTCTAGAGAATAGTCTAGATAATGAGAAACGTATAGTATCCAACTTTTCCAAAGTTGATGCTATAAAAAGAAAGCAAGAAACCGGGTGGATCTCCCGGATTATCCAGGGATGGAGAAATGGGGAAACAGTGTTCCGACCTCCCACTCCAAGCGGGAAGGCAACTCATCATGCCTTCAGGTATGACCACAGGAATAATCGTGGTCACTGCAAGGGTGAATTGTCCCCATGTGGAAACGTCCATAGTGCAAGAGGCGTCATGGCCACCCATGTGGAAATACCTAAGGCTCATTCTGAGCCCTTTGTATTCACGGCCACTGCCACAACAAAGTGTGGATCTGCATGTCCTAGTTCACAGAAGAATTCTCTCCATTCGAGGACACGGGATAGGGAGAACAAAAGTCATGATGTCAGGCGTCATGGAGCCTCAGCAAGGAAGATGCCTGAAAGAATGGCACCACCTTCTCGGCCTCATAACGCTCACATCATGCATTCGTTCCACCCTTCATCATGCCTCGATGGAAGAGGAAATTGTGCAACAAGAACATGCCCTATCCCTTTGAGACCTAGGACCGTGACTACATCAGTCACTAGATCAGGTCGAAAACGGCGATACAACATTCACTCTTGTTGGTGCTGCGGCAAAGTGGGACACTTTGCCATTGACTGTTGGCACAACCTCTCTGTGCCCACAGCAAGGGCTTATCCACATTATAGGGACAGAGGCAGTCTTCCAGACAGGTTTTCTCAAGGAAGGCAGTTGCATGCTTATGCTAATAGAAACCTAGGACCCAATATGATTTGGGTTCCTAAGGTAAAGTAATTCTGTCTTGCAGGGTAGTCTAGGTCCCCGTGAATACTATGGGAACTAGACAGTAGGTGGGTCAAGGCTAACTTGGAACAAGCGTCTGCAATAACAGATGTGCTACCTGTTGCGCATACTCACTTTAAGCTACTAATATGTTCTACCTGTGGGACTAAGACGATGACTCTCTAAATCCCAGGTAATTTTGGTCAGTTCAAGGACTTGTGTCATGATGCATCCTCATTCAAAGTAAATATATATATATATATATATTTCTATGCTTGTGTATACGTATACTTATGCTTATCTCGAGGCATGCAAACCATTACACATCAATAAAAGGTTAACAAAGATATGTCTTTGCGAATTTCGACAAATCACAATTGACATCAAAAATGTCTGGAGAAGTTTCGCTCAATTCGAATAGATTGTCGTTATAATAAACATGTATTTATTAATCTTGTATTAACTTGACACTCGAAGAATTTGAAAATTGTGCAATGCTTCCCAAAGTGTCAAGAAAAACATATATATACTCCGAATCCCGCCGACCCATTTTATATCTCGCCAAATTAGACAAATCCCGCCGAATCCCGCCGAAGGAGGTTGCCGACCGCTCAGCTTCCTTAAGAATCCCGGCGACTTATATAAATCCCGCCGAAAGATAATTCCGCTCACAATCTCCGCCTGTTCGCCTTCCTCACGACTCGCGCAAGAGCACACCCGACGACCCTCGCGCAAGAGAACTCCCTAAGACTCGCGCACGTGCACTTCCGCGAACTCGCCGACACCCGCAGCCCTCCGACGCTTTCGTCGACGCCGTCGAATCGCTGCTGTGTGTGACCATCTTCTCACCGCAAGGTTCTAGCAAGGCCGAATCCCACAGGACACTCTTCCATCCACCGAAGATCTTCCCGAAGCTCATCAACCAACTTCCGTGTCAGCCCTTAGGTAACCTCATCCTCAATGGCTCCAAGGCCGAACCCCAAGTGTTGCTTTCTTTTTGAATGTTCCCTAATGCTTAGAGTCGGGCTTCTCTCTAGATCTTCAATGGCTCCAAGGACGACTGTAGGATTGATTTCTGGCTGCGAGCTGGTTCGCACTGGATTCTCTCATGCCTCAGACGAGTTCCGAAATATCATTCTCATGTTGGAAGAGGCCGGGCTAACCTTCGTATTGGAGCATCCTTGCAAAGTCTTAGATAAAGAAGTGCTGGAGTTCTTCTCTACCGCAAGGCTCCGAGACAGAGACTCCATCATCAAGAGCAAGGTGGCTGGGACTAAGGTAAAGATGTCTGCCAGTAAGCTAACTTGCTACCTGCAGCTTTCAAGTGCGGAGCAGGAAGACTATTTGGAGGACGAGGACAAAGCCAGAACCCTCCTGTTCTGCGGTCTACCAAGAGGCACTCGATCAGTAAAGAGAAAAGAGATGAATGAAGAAGGGAAGCTCCTATCTGACATCATAGGCAAAGTACTCATCTGCAAGCCAGGCTCCCATGATCATATCTCCGGAGATATGTTCAAAATTCTCATAGCTGTGGTCTGCAGAAAGAGGTTTAACTGGGGAGAGTTGCTGTTCCAAAAGATCAAGGACACTCTGGGCACTCCAAGCTTCGGCCGCATCATCAGTCTATATCTCAACCAGCTCAACGGAGACAAATTTGACATGAGCAAAGGAGTCCCTCTCCATTACTTGAAAAAGATGGATGCTACTGTGTTTGATCGATGGGAGCGGCGCATCGGGCAGCCTGCTGTAGAAGAGCATGAGGAAGTATCTCCCGCAGCCTCCCCCAGTGAAATTCCTGATACTGTGACTGCAGGAATCGAGGGGGAGACTCTACCCACTCCTATGGATATAATATCTGACATCGCTCAGGTGGCCAGGGATGCGGTGGCCGAAATTCATGAAGAAAGTGAACCTGGGTTGGAGGATGAGGAGGTCCTGAACAGACACACTCAAGGAACTGAAGCTGAAGCACTGGACACTGCTGATCAAGAAGTGGAAGAAGCTGCTGATGTGGATGAATTTTTGGATGAGGACGGAGAGGACGCTGTGAATGAGGGCCATGAAGTGTTTGAGTCTCCGGATACTGATGAACCTCCTACTGATAAGTCTGCACCAGTGGAGGGGGAGGTAAATGAGGCCACCAACATTCCTCCTATAGAGGCTGTGATTGTATCCAGCTCTACCGATGCATCTGCTGCAGAGCACGATCAAGGGCAAGAAGTACCTCAGACCTTACCATTGCGAGATGAGCTGGCCACTCACACCATCAATGTTATTCAAGGAATAGTCAACGAGCTTAAAGCTTCCTTTGATACAGCTCAGAAAACACTGCTGAAGAAGATTAAGACTTCTGAAGATCTCATGCTTAAAAATATGGTAGAGATCAACCACAAACTGGATGTGATGGAGAAGAAGTTTGAAGAAAAGTATACTGCGGCAGGCGAAGCTGTCACACTGTTAATGGCTGGCTTGAAAAAGAATAATGATACTCTGGCTGTTGTAAATCAAAACGCACACGTTGTAGCCAAGAATATTCAGCAGTTTGATGGTAATATGGTCACCTTAAATGCAAATCAGCAGGCCCTGATCACTGAATTCGGCAAGACAACTAAGCATATTGATGACTCCTTGCACTCATATGCCAATTGCATAGCTGACGAAGCCAAAAAGGGGGAGAAGGAGTATATTGCTAAGCTGGCCGAGCTCCAAGAAAGCATGGATGTAAACTTTGCGCAATCAAGCAAATACGTCTATGAGAGTTGCTGGTGGATGCTCCAACAGGCACTGGGCACGTTAGGCGTCGTCCTACCTGACCAACCTGCCGGTGTTCAGGTTCCTGAGACTTCTAAGGCTGCTGAGGAAGTACATATTGCTGAGGCTGTAAGTACAAGTGCTGCAGAAATTTTCACTGATGAAGCTGATGCTAGGGCCATCTCCAAATCCAAGCTGAGGAGTATGTTTGACCAGGAGGCTTTAGCTAAAGCCAAGGCCAAGAGGAGAGCTCAGGAAGGGACCTCCAAGGAGACACCAACTGAAAAGAGGATCAGACTGAGTGAGGAGGATGTACGAAATGAAAGGTGGAGTCCAGTCTCAAGGAACATCATCTTAGACACCTTCCGGCTGTACGAAAGAGGAGAGATCAATCGAAATGAAGCATATAGCCAGTACGAATGGGAAACGCACAAAGCATTTGAAGCAAAACGCAACATTTTCTTCAGAAACAACAAGGATCCAGACAAAGTTGCTCCTCCTAGGTACTACCCGAAGCCCAAGGAATACATGGAAAGGCAAAGCAAAAAGTACTTGGCTCAAACTCTGAAGGGTGACGTAGCTAAGGACAAATAGTCATTATTTTATAGCTGGTCACTGTGTCTTAAGAACGTTTAATGATTATTACTGTCATATGAACAATTCTGAATTATCTGTGAATATATTTCTCTTGGTATATATATATTCTCTTGAATGTGTGAATGACTCAAGTCCTGTTCTGATTGCATATATTCCCTTGTGTTGCATATTTAACTTTTAAATGCTATAATTATTATTTGATAGGTGTTATTCATCTTAGCTAGTAGGGTTTTGGCTTCGTCAAATAGGGGGAGATTGTTGGGTATTGTATCCACGATTACCTAGATTTGAGGAAGCCCCCTGTCAAGCTAAGATGAATTCACAATGTATTTGACGAAACATTTCAAGTTGTACTTGCAGTTTCTCCACGCTAAGTGCACACCAATGTCAGGGTGCAGTAGGTCAATATACACGGGTATGCACGACGTAATCCCTCGTTGAGCAGATCAGTGTGTTGGCCTATGTGTACTCTCTCTATTGGAGTGCACTTACTTTCAAGTACAGGGTCGTTCATATGCAAGAGAAGACAAGGAGCATGGAGGATCAAGGAGCAGCTCCTAGGTGGAAGACGAAAAATCGTCCAAGGCAAATTCGACGAGAATCACCAAGTGATTCTCGCCGAATCGACGAGAATCATCAGTGATTCTCGCCGACTCCTTTTGGCCATCTCAAAATAGTGCCAAGTAAGATTCGGCGAGAATCACTTGTGATTCCCGCCGAACCAGTGGTCAAGCAGCCCATGTATAAAGTAAAATTCGTTGAGAATCGACAAGTGATTCGACGAGAATCACAAACGATTCTCGACGAATCGTCGAGAATCACTTGGTGATTCTCGCCGATTCGTCGAGAATCGTCTGCGATTCTCGCCGATTTTGACTTGGCATTTTCTCAGAATGCTGCTGAACCGGATTCTGCTTCTGGATTAGTTTGAACCGGATTTTGGGGGATTTCTTTTGTGGGTCCCACAAACGGTCATCTTTGAGAATACTACAGTATAAATACATGGGTATTTTGAACAGTAAAGGAGGGACAAGAGAGAAAGAAAAACGAGCGGCGAAGTAACCCTAAATTCGCGAAATCGCTCCGCTCCGCCGCCGCCGCTCGCGTCAAGTGGTCGCCACTGCTGATCGCTCTTCTTCCCGATCTCCGGTGACAGAAGCTTAGCAAGGCTTGTGTCTCACGCGTCTATCCGGAGATCTCTTGTCTCTCGATTTGTTGACCGGGAAAAACTCCCCCGTCCGAATCGATCGAGACGACTGATCCTAGAGTGACCGTTGGTAGACCTAGCTTGCTTCGCTACGAAGTTTAGATCTCCAAGTTCTGCAGCCACTCTTCATCGTAGCCGCCAATCCCGAAGCTAGCCGCCGCTCGTGTGCCGCCGCCGGTTCCGGGGAGATCTTCTCCAAGAGAGACCAAGGTCGTAGACTCTTCATCGACTTCAAGAACACGTCGTCGAACAAAGAGGAACACCGTAGTCTCCAAAAGAAGTTTGTATCACGTGTACATTCTACATTTTCATTTCGTTGTAAAGGAACTTTTGTTCCGAGTTGTAAGGGTTGGGTGCAACCCGCTTTGTGGGAGTGTTGACTCTCACGTGTGGAAGGGCTCCTTCCGTTAGTGCAGGGATTGGATTTCAATCCCGTTGGTGAAGTGACCGAGTCGTCCCTTGTTGGGGAGATAGGTCGAAGGGGGAAAGTGGATGTACCCAAGTCGGGGAACCACTATAAATTTGCTGTGTATTCTGTGTGCTGTGGTTTTTGTTTTTATTGTGCAGGTACATCCGTAAATTCCTCAAAAGAACCACACGTCACCTATTCCCCCCCCCCCCATAGGTGCACATAGTTGACACTAGGTGGACTATCAGAACTTGATCTCCCTGAGGCACATTCGACCCAACCAGCTAGTGAGATCCTGGATGAGGAGATCCTCTCGGGGGTGGGGCTTGCTCTCCCCGAGACACATTCGACCTAACCAGCTAGTGGGAGCCTGGCTGAGAAGATCCTCTCGGGGGTGAGAACTTGATCTCCCCGAGGCACATTCGACCCAACCAGCTAGTGAGAGCCTGGCTGAGGAGATCCTCTCGGGGGTGGGAACTTGATCTCCCCGAGGCACATTCGACCCAACCAGCTAGTGGGAGCCTGGCTGAGGAGATCCTCTCGGGGGTGGGAACTTGATCTCCCCGAGGCACATTCGACCCAACCAGCTAGTGAGAGCCTGGATGAGGAGATCCTCTCGGGGGTGGGGCTTGCTCTCCCCGAGGCACATCCGACCCAACCAGCTAGTGGGAGCCTGACTGAGGAGATCCTCTCGGGGGTGGGAACTTGATCTCCTCGAGGCACATTCGACTCAACCAGCTAGTGAGAGTCTGGCTGAGGAGATCCTCTCGGGGTGGGAACTTGATCTCCCTGAGGCACATTCGATCCAGCCAGCTAGTGAAAGCCTGGCTGAGGAGATCCTCTCGGGATGGGGCTTACTCTCCCCGAGGCACATTTGACCCAACCAACTAGTGGGAGCCTGGCTGAGGAGATCCTCTCGGGGGTGGGAACTTGATCTCCCCGAGGCACATTCGACCCAACCAGCTAGTGAGAGCCTGGCTGAGGAGATCCTCTCGGGGGTGGGGCTTGCTCTTCCCGAGGCACATTCGACCCAACCAGCTAGTGGGAGCCTGGCTGAGAAGATCCTCTCGGGGGTAGGAACTTGATCTCTCTGAGGCACATTTGACCCAGCCAGCTAGTGAGAGCCTGGCTGAGGAGATCCTCTCGTGGGTGGGGCTTGCTCTCCCAGAGGCACATTCAACCCAACTAGCTAGTGGGAGCCTGCCTGAGGAGGTCCTCTCGGGGGTGGGAACTTGATCTCCCCGAGGCACATTCGACCCAACCAGCTAGTGGGAGCCAGGCTCAGGAGATCCTCTCGGGGGTGGGAACTTGATCTCCCTGAGGCACATTCAACCCAACCAGCTAGTGAGATCCTGGCTGAGGAGATCCTCTCGTGGGTGGGGCTTGCTCTCCTCGAGTTACATTCGACCCAACTAGCTAGTGGAAGCCTGGCCGAGGAGATCCTCTCGGGGGTGGGAACTTGATCTCCCTGAGTCACATTCGACCCAACCAGCTAGTGAGAGCATGACTGAGGAGATCCTCTCGGGGGTGGGAACTTGATCTCCCCGAGGCACATTCGACCCAGCAAGCTAGTGAGAGTCTGGCTGAGGAGATACTCTCGGGGGTGGGGCTTGCTCTCCCCGAGGCACATTCGACCCAACCAGCTAGTGGGAGCCTGGCTGAGGAGATCCTCTCGGGGGTGGAAACTTGATCTCCCCGATGCACATTTGACCCAACCAGCTAGTGAGGGCCTGGCTGAGGAGATCCTCTCGGGGTGGGGCTTGCTCTCCCCAAGGCACATTCGACCCAACCAGCTAATGGGAACCTGGATGAGGAGATCCTCTCGGGGGTGGGAACTTGATCTTCCCGAGGCACATTCGACCCAACTAGCTAGTGAGAGCCTGGCTGAGGAGATCCTCTCGGGGGCGGGAACTTGATCTCCCCGAGGCACATTCGACCCAACTAGCTAGTGGGAGCCTGGCTGAGGAGATCCTCTCGGGGGTGGGGAACCAGGTGTGTCACTTGAACTCTACCAAATCCAACATCCTCAAACGGGGAAAAAAGATGGGTTACATGACCCCCCCCCCCCCCCCGACTCAGTTGGTTGGGGGTTGGACTCACTACATCATAAGAAACATACAGGACTCCGTCGGGGAGAGGCTTCCTCAGGGGGTCTGGGCCTGATGGCTGTCATCCCTCCCCTCGGAGACCTCCATCTTGCTCAGGCTTTCCATGATCCTCTCCATCTCCTCTGCCCTGGCCAACCAAGAGATGGTGTTGACGGTCGTGACGTAGCACTGCCTTGCCATCCTGGAGTCTCCCTTGACTCTGACCTGGATCCCTCCCGAGCTGAACTTGAGGCATTGGTGGAAAGAAGACGACACGCAACAGAAGGCGCTGATGAGGGGCCTTCCGAAGATGACATTGTAGCTTCTTGGAGCGTCAACAATGACGAACCGGCAGTTCCTTGAAGTCCCTCCCAATTTTACTTGGAGTCCGACTCCACCCTCTACCTCCTTCCTCTCCCCTGAAAATCCGAACAGGGGTCCATCCGAGGCCAACACCCTCCTTGGCTCTACCTTCATCTCGTCAAACACCTTCTTGAAAACGACGTTGATGTAGCTTCCGTTGTCATCCAAGATCCGGGAGACGGTGTAGCCTTCGATGGTTGTCTGGATGACCAGCGTATCGCAAAACGGATCCTCATGATATGAATGCTTGCCTTCTGAGTGGCATCGATCCCCACTCCACCATGGATCACCGCTATACCGCCTCGGGGTCCAACATCGACCCGGTCCTCACATATGTTATCTCCCCTTCTCTGGGTAGAACCTCCTCTACCCGCACCGGCGTCTGCGGCTGGGTAGGGCCTCTCGCCCCCCTCACTTCCAGGAACTCGGGGCAGGTAGCTGTGGTGTGCCCCTCCACCTGGTGGAAGTCACAGTATGGTAGCGCTCCTCCCCTCCTTCAGCGGGCTGGGCGTTCTCTCTTGTTACCTCTTCCTCCTCCTATCGCCAAGGCTTGCTACGGCGGGGGTAAGAGTTGTCTTGGGGCTTGCCTCTGGAAGTTGAACCTCTTTTGGCCCCCATGGAAGTTCCCCCCATCTTGGACGTAACCTCTTCCTGGACCCTGAACGGGTCCTCCTCGCTGTCTCCAACCTGGTTCTGGACCCTCCTGAGCTCTCCGCTCCTCTCTCCTTCTTCCTTCCTAATGTCTCGAGCCGCCTTGCTCCTTTGACTCCATCTCTGCTAGCTTTGCCAACTTCTTGACAAATGTCGGGTTGGCCGCCTCCATGGCTATCTCCTCGATCGCCCTTTCCATCAGCTCCTCAAAGGAAAGGGGGGCCTTTCGAGTCAGGCTCATCTTGAAGAACCCCTCGTGCAACCCCACCGTGAATGTCATCTCGAGGGCATACCATGACATCTCCTGGACCTCCAGGATGTCCTCTTGGAACCTGTCAACGTAACGGGTCAGCGACTCCTCGGCCCCCTACCTTATCAGGAAGATGGACTCGGGACTCCTCTTCCTCTTCTTGGAGGTGGAGAAGCGGAGCTGAAAGCTCCAACTCAAGTTCTCGAACCCATAGATCGACCTCGGAGGGAGTTGATGAAACCAATCCCTTGCCTTCTCCTTCAATGTGATCGCAAAGAGGCGACACTTGAAGGCATCCGTCATCGGCCTAATGGAGACGTCATCCTCAAACCACTGCAGATGCTGGACGGGGTCATCCTTCCCGGTATAGTAGCTATGTCGGGCTCTCTGAACCCTTCGGGAACGAGAGCTGAGATGATCAGCTCGCTGAAGGGTGACCCCCTAAGGGGTGGTCTCGCCACCTCTACTCGCACGACCTGCTAGTCTGGGAGGTTCGTACTCGTCGGGCTGGAGAACAACTCCCGACCGGTGAGGTCTCGCTCGACCCCATCTCCCATCCTCTCCTTCCCGGACCATCTTCCTGGTGCGCTTCCTTCTCCCCCGCTGGGGTAATCTCGCCAAGACCCCTGGGAGTCGACTCGTCGAGAGGGGGGGAGCTAGCTCCTGGGGGGTCGGGGTGGAGCTGCCACCCTGAGAAGCAATGCTTCGTAGCATCTCCATGATGCCTTGGATGGAGGCCATGAACTCTTGCCTCCCCACAAAGGGTCCTGTGCTGGGGAGCTCGTCGAGATAATCACTACGTCCCTGACCTCTAGTCATGGCACTCTCCCGAGATCTTCTGTGTTGGTCACTCTCCACGCTCACCGCACCAAAAGTGTTAAAGCCAAAAATAACCTCTGTGGAGTTCGGGGTCCCTAGAAAGGGGTGACCACGCACCTACTACACTCAGGAGAATGTCACGAACCAAAGGATCAAGAAGCTAGAAACAGACCCTCGGCTCTAGCGCGGAGGTCCCACCCCACACCCGGAAGACCTTTGAGGTCCCCCCCTCCCTAGCCAATGCAGAGCTAGGGTGCCTTGAAGGATGAAGAGGGAGTGAAGAAGTGATGCTCTCCAAGGCACCCCCTAAGGGCCTATTTATAGTTTTTCCAACCTCATGTACCAAAATGTCAACAATGCCCCTACGCCAAATAGGCCTTGGGCCAATAGAAAACAGCCACACCGGGGGGTAAAGAGGTAATTCTGCCCCGAGGGTAAAACGGTAACAACAAGGTCAAAAGAGGTCCAAGAGCGGGAGGAGCCTGGGGCGAGACCCCGGCCTCCCGGCCGGTCTCGCCCGACCAGGTCGCGGAACAAGAGGGGTAGGGGCGAGACCCTGGCCTCCCTGCCGGTCTCGCCCGGCCAGGCCGCGGAACAGGAGGGGCAGGGGCGAGATACCGGCCTCCCGGCCGGTCTCGCCCCGCCAGGCCGCGGAGCAGGAGGGGGCAGGGGAGAGACCCCGGCCCCCGACCGGTCTCGCCTCGGCAGGCCGCGGAGCAGGAGGGGGCAGGGGCGAGACCCCGGCCTCCGGCCTGTCTCGCCCCGCCAGGCCGCGGAACAGGAGGGGCAGGGGCGAGACACCGGCCTCCCGGCCGATCTCGCCCCACCAGGCCGCAGAGCAGGAGGGGCAGGGGCGAGACCCCGACCCCCGACCGGTCTCGCCTTGCTAGGCCGCGAAGCAGGAGGGGGCAGGGGCGAGACCCCGGCCTCCGGCCTGTCTCGCCCCGCCAGGCCGCGGAGCAGGAGGAGGCAGGGAGAGACCCCGGCCCCCGGCCGTTCTCGCTGCTCCCACCTCGCACTTATCAGGTCGGGGCGGGTGCCAACCAACTTGTCGCACCCGCCCTCCCCCAAAAAAAGGCCACTGTGGGAGGCAGATTTTTCCTCCCCCTACTAGTATATTCCAAGGGCTAGGCCAAAATTAGGCACCAAAGGTTCAAACCGCTCCAAAAGCTTAAAAACTCAAAACCTGCGAATACGGGGTTGTACAGTGCTCCTAGTAACCGCACTAAAAGGTTTCCTAGTGATCTTAGTCTGAGCACACACGCCACATTTCTCAGGCGGTGACTTAGTGTCTAATGTGATCTGGTGAGTTCTAGCTATTTGGAACATTTTCCTATAGTTCACGTGTCCTAGTGTCTCATGTAGAGTCTTAGGGTTAACTAAGTTTGTTTGAACTTGTTGAACTAATTCATTTGATAGACTTAGTCGGTACATCCTATTTTGGATGTATGCACATCCAAAATAGTGTGAGTTAACTGACAATGTTACTCTACCGCTACAAAAAGTAAATGACATACCAGCATCACATAATAGACTAATAGACACTAACTTAGCAGCTAAGAAATGAATAAATTTGACGTTCTTTAAAATTAAAAACTTACCTGAGGATAGCAGCAAGGTTGCTTTCCAAAACGTCAGCTGTCTCGCCATTGGCCACCGTCACAGACTCTTTCACAGTAGTGAGCCCTGTCATAAGAGCAGAATTGTTGCAAACGTGGCACGTCGCCCCCAAATCCAAGTACCACTCCGTGCTGGCCTTAGCGTTTCCGACCATTGCAACAAAGTCAGAAGGCTCAGCTTGGCTAACCATATTGGCTTGGTTGTCATCCTTTGGTGCTTTGGTTCTTTCCCTTTTAGGGAGCCAGCAATCAGATGCGTTGTGTCCCCACTTGTTGTAGTTAAAACACTTGCCCTTGAATTTTTTATTGCGTTTGTTAGGGCCTGCAACTTGGAAGCTACCATGGGACGGTTTGGTGCTCTTAGGGTTCGACACGCGTTTATAACTAAGGAGCATGTTAGCCGCAGCCTTTTGCTTGCTAACAGTTTCTAAAGCGTGTCGAGTCCTATTTTCATCTTCAATGCGAATAAATTGATTGAGGTCATTAAGACTGACCTGCATCTTCTTGCGGTACATTTCAGTTTTAAAGTTGTACCATGTAGAGGGCGGTTTAAAAATAATCGTGTCAGCAACAAAACTGTCTGGCAGAGAAATATATGTAAAGAATCTACTAGAGCTTCAAAATCTGATACCTGAGGGAGAATTGCCTTCTCCTCATCGAATATGAAGGAGTGGAATTTGTTCACCAGGTGTGCCTTGGACAGATCATCCTCTTGTCTGAAGTGCTCCTCCAGTGCCTCCCAAATTTCCTTGGCGGTCTTCATTTTGATGTACGTCTTCGCCAGGCTGGAGGACAAGCAGTTCAGCAGGTAGTCGCGGCAGAAGTCCTCATCGTGGACCCACTGAGCTTCGTCATCAATTCCAGAAACTTCAGCACAGTCGGACTGAACGGTGTAGAACACGTTCAGGTAATTCATTCCAAACTGGGTGTTCAACTTTCAGTCGTTGAACTCGGTCGTCGTGAATTTCTCTAGTTTGTTCATCGGAACCGGAGACGAGAAACTGTTCTCCTTCATCATTGTTAAGAGAGGAGTTCCACCCAGCCAAACAATCAACACTAGCACCCTGCTGATAGCCTTGCAGGAGGATCAAAGCCAGAGAAGGGAGGCCCTTTTATTTCTTTTGTTCCACTTGAGATGAATGAACTCGGTGGCAAACTTTCCTCTTTAAACAAGAGCAGGATTTCTCCTTGTAGAAATCCAAGAGCAGAAGAATGAATCCTCTTTCCCGATCACCAGCGACCACACAAAAATCTATTTTTTTTCCGATCGCGGCAGCGGCAGAGGAATTCGCAAAACGGCGGTGGCGCACAAATTGATCGAGCGGAGGAGACCTCTATGCAGGCGGCGTTTTCATCCTTTCTTCCCGATCTATACCAATGTTGTCTTCCTCCTTTCGTTCCAGGCGGCGGCGCTACCTCCTTTCTACAGGCGGCGGCGAATCTGATTCCAGCGGCGGCAGAGAAACCGCGATGGAAAGCGGACCCGGAGGCGGCCTGCCCTAGAGTTCCTCTTTTTTTTTTTTCTGATTTCGATCCCGACTGCAGCGGTGCGGCTCTCGCGTGAACGGAGGTGGCGGAAAAGGTAAATGAGGGCAACTGCGACAGGATTTTCCTTTTCCAGGCGGCGGGATCGCGAGAACAGCGGCAGGTTTTTCATATTCCAGGCGGCGGGAGAACGAAAGGAGAGAAAAAAACGGTTACGGGAGACGGTTCGAGCAACGGGGGCATTAACTTCGAGAATGTGGAAGTTGCTCGAAGCATCCGGATGGGGATCAAAGTGGAATCCCCTACCCGTTGCCTCTAGGTGGGTATAAATAGGCAAACTCTTAGGAGTTACTACGGGTATGGGTTAATCGTGTACCCTGACTGACCCGTTAAGCCTCTGAACCCGTTATTAGTCCAAATATACACTAACAGTCGTAACCGTTTGACCTGTCAAAATAAATCCCCCCAAATAGAGCCCAAGTATTTTTAGAAGTTTGGTTTGTAAGTACTCTTTTGTAAGTGATTCCAACATGATTGTTTAGATATTTTTATGATTAATGTTGAAATTGGAATATACATGTTTTGATGGAGCTTATCTAGTCATCTTGGTGACTCCATTAGGGCGGACTTATTTTCACCGGCCAAGCGGTTACGACAGCATGAACCGGGCTGAAATTAAGGCTTGGTTCATGCGATCGTAACTACTTGACCGGTGAAAATAAGTCCCCTCAAACGGGGCCATAGTTTCATAGATTGTCATATTATGAAAATACATTGATAATAATAAAAAAGACATAATCAATAGTATAACTATTAAAAGATACTTAAATAAAAATACTTGGATAAAAAATTTAAGATTTCATCAAGATGGATGACATTTTAAGAAAATTGCAAGCACAGCATATTGCAACCTTTTTGAAGTTCAATTTGAGTTGATGCTGGGTTTGACACGATTTTTTTTACTCTGATGAGTTTTAACAAATACGTCATCGTCATAGAATGTATGTTTGGCATGACACGATTATAATTGCCATCAAGAAAAAAAATAATTTTGAACATAAAAATAGATGAAATTCCTCATGTGAGACCGAACGTTCACCAACAATAGTTCATAACCACTACACGCTCACGGCGGCCAACACGGCACCAATTGGAGCCTTAAGCTGCAAAAAATCTATGCTAGAATTCTCAAAATAAATGTGCATCAATTGACTAAATAGTGGGTCAATTTCTATTCATCTTTAAAATTTGTTTTCTACTTGGTGCAAGCTATTCTGATTCTCATGAAAATTCGAGCCAGCACTAATCTATTTGAGCACGAGTCCAGTTCAGGCCAACAATAGACTGACTTCGGCTAGTCTCTAACTCAGCTAAATAACAACGTCGTGCTATAAATTATTTTAGTTCATTTAGGCTCTGTTTGGCATGAAGGTGGTGGCGCGTGGCGGTCATGAATGTGGCAATTATGAATCGTTTTTCATGAACGCACGATATTGCCTAAAGAATTTCATTCACTTTTACATTCAAAACTTGATGGGGTTGAACCCACTAATTGGGAAACCAAGGCTGGACCCGGATTTGGAAGCGCTGAGATTTGGAAACAAGATATTAGGGAAATCCTCCCCGCTTGGAAATCAATTCAAATCGAGCCTCGTTTGGAAAGCCGCGCGCACGGTCGGCACACCGAATCGCACGCGCGCGGGATCGACCAGACGACACGCACGACCACGCTCGCCGCCGCCGCCGCAGCTGCCCCCTGCGAGGGCCGGCCGTTCTCTCCTCCGCAGCCGGCCCCCGCGAGGGTTGGCCGCCCTCTCCTCCGCGGAAGGCCCCCGCGAGGGCCGGCCGCCCTTTCCGTCGCGGTCGGCCCCCACGAGGGCCCACCGCCCTCTCAGCCGCGGCCGGCCCCCTCCGAGGGCCGGCCGCCCTCTCCACCGCGGCCGGTCACCGCGAGGGCCGGCTGCCCTCTCCACCGCAGCCGGTCCCCGTGAGGGCCGGCCACCCTCTACTTCACGGCCGGCCCCCGTGAGGGCCGGCTGCCCTCTCCGCCACGGCCGGCCCCCACGAGGGCCGGCCACCCTCTCTGCCGCGGCCGGCCACCGTGAGGGTCGGATGCCCTCTTCTCCGCGGCCGGCCCCCGCGAGGCCCGGCCGCCCTCTCCGCCGCGGCCGGTCGCCCTCGCCACCACCACGGCCGTCCGTCGTCGTTTCCCCTCTCTCTATCCCTAGGGGTAGGCTCGTCAATTTCAGAAATTTGGTGATCAGTGTGCCTCAAACGTAGCCTTCCTATTGGTCGGCCCGGTAATTATTAGGGAAAATTACCAGGCCGCCTCCTCAAAAACCTATAAATAGACCCCTTGTGATATTCATTTGAACACTCTTGGCTCGGGACTCAAATTCCTCTCTCCCTCTCTCTGCATTCTTTCTCCGTTTTTCCGCGGGACAGATTAAGGCTATCGAGAGACAGCAAAGAGATCGAGACTTGGATATTTGGAGACCGCCAAGGCGACTTGGAGTTCGGCACTTGGAGACCGCCGAGGCGACTTGGAGATTGGCGTTCGTCGATCGCGAGACGACTTGAAGCTCGACGACAACTGGGAGTTCAACACGAGGTGACCCGGAGTCGGAGCGCACGGAGATCGTCATCAGCAGACCGAGAACGGAGCCACGGTCCGCGGAGGTGCGGACGAAGAACAGACCCGAGGGGCAAGCCCGCACCAGCGCACATCGGCGATATCTCTCACTCTTCCACCTTTTTGCTCGCCCGGGGCCATCGGGCTAAGACGGTTGAGTTGCACGGTCTACCAAAGGCCCCGAGCGATGCACAACAAAATTAATTTTCCTTTTTGATGGATGTCATAACTGTTGTCATGTCGAACATAAATTCTATGACCGTCATGTTTTTATCCAGCTAACCGGAGTAAAAATGTCACTCCAATCCATACCTAGTATTCTTACAAGATTTCTATTATTAGAGCTCATGCCAAATTTTCTATTTTAAAGAAAATAATTTCTACATAGTGATTATAATCCTGGAATAACCTAATATGCTATTTATAATCCCTACACAGAAACTCAGCCATTGACAAAACATTGGCTGCACTGCATTATTTTTTAATGAAAGAGAGACTAGTACGACTCTGTTTGGGGCAATGATAAAACTGTTGTGAGAAAACAGTAACGAGAATAGAGCTGTCAGAAAAACACTAATAATAAAACTGATGCTAATGAGAAAGCTGTTGAAAAAATGATATTTTATAGTGCTAATGAAACAAACTATTGTTAAAAATGATATTTTATAGGTAACTGTTTGACATAACTTTCTCATTTTGTTAGGTTTCAAGGAACCTCCATTGCCCGATAACTAGTGAATCAAAAATACAAAGTGGAGCGAAAGAGAGAGCAAACTAAGTAATGCTAACTATATGTACTAACATCATACTATCAAAACTAAAACACAGAATAGAAATGAAAAATCACACCTTGCAGGGTAGGTAATTCCGAGCCAAGTGATATACTTGGAAAGCTAAACTGCATGGAACCAAATCAATAGCACCAAATTTTTTTCCCAATTTCGCCATACGCTCCGGGAGATTGCGAGCAGCATGAGTGTCATCGAGTTGGAAAACCATCTGTGTCCAGGGTACCATTGCATGGGGCATGAGGTCCCCCTTGCACTGCCATTCATATAATATATATATATATATATAGGGCCATTTACCGGGACCTCCCCTCTAACTTTGCTAAATTACTGACAACACCCCTCTTATTTTCGAAATTACAAAAAACTCCCCTAAAGTTTTCATTTCATTACAAAAACCTCCCATGGAGTTTTAATTTCATAACATCCATGCACAAAAACACCCCCCTGGGTGAACAGTGTCCAGGGGGTATTTTTCTTCATGGATGCAATGAAACGAAAAGACCAGGGGAGGTTTTGGTAATGAAATGAAAACTTAAGGGGAGTTTTTTGTAATTTCGAAAATAAGAGGGGTGCTCTCACTAATTATGCTAGTTTACAGGGGAGGTTTGGGTAATTATTTGTATATATATATATATATATACCATAAATTCTAAGAAAATTATAATATCACTTTGATGGTACATTTTCATCTTATACACTAAAAAAATACATGCACAGAAGACTCTTGTGGATAAAAAAGAGAGACATTATTTATAAGGATGTGGGCCTGCAAACAGGATTGAAGGGAAAGTATATTAATATGCTAATATGGTCCAAATTTATGTTTTTTTCAGCTAATCATTCCACTGTAGCAGACCTAATATGCTAAAATGTTCCAAAAAGTAGGCAGCATAATTTGTAGGAAAGTAAAGCAGAAGGATTTAACTACAAAAATGGATGAAGAAAGAGGTTTAATGGTTTTTTGTAGACAGTAATTCAGCAGGGAAGCAGGCAGAGAAAGCTGCACTGAGCAATTGCCAAAGTTGTGATATTTTCTGCAAAACATGGGAGCCGGCAGCAGGAGGAGGAGAAAGCTGCTCTGATTTTATCAACGGATCCATAAGCTGAAGAATTGCTTCCAGCCTGTTTGCTGCTGCATCACTTTCCATCCGTTGAAATTCCAATGCTTTTCTCACCTGCTTCAATTTTCAACTTCCATTCAATTTTCAATTTCCCTAAAAAACAGAAATAGAAAAGATAAAACTAAGCATGCTATAGCTTTTCACATGCTACTACAAACTTGATTCCGCTCCTCTATTTTCTTTGGATGATATGAAGAAAAACAGAAATAAACAAAAAAGCTTTCAAAGTGGATCCGGAGGGTGGAAACGGAGTGTTTGAATCGGAGGGGGGAGGTGGCTGCTCCAAACGGAGTTTTTTGGGGCATTTCTCAAGGCGGGCGGGTGGATTCAGAACAAACGCTGCCGGAGATTCATTTGTTTACCCTCCTTCCGGCGGTGTTTGCCCAAAACGGAGCAGCGAAACGACCAAACAAATAGAGCCGAAGTTTATTAAGCTTTTCGGTTACAGTCATATGGGTTAATATAGCCTTCTAGGATTATATGTTTCAAGAGATTCACCATATTTGGGCATTTCTGCTTCACTGTCATGTATTTGATTATTTGTGCTACACATGGCATGGTTGCGACCCCACTCACCAAATAAATTAAAACCTCCATCATGTCCATGCATTTTTCCTGTCTACTCTTTAAATAATAAAAGGGCTTACAAATGTATTGATCCCACTACCCAAAAATATATCTTGATTTCATTGAGAATGAATTTCCCTTCACAGAACTATACCCACTAATCCTCGAGTTTGTGACAAAACTACTGCAAAGTGGGCCCCTCGCTACCTTGTTCCTTGCTTACCTTGCTCTCGGCCTCCATCCTGCCCTGAATCAAGGACTATCATTTTGACAGCTTGGGAGCAAGTCAAGTCAAAGAATACTGAAAGGGGCAAACTATATAGCTCACTTGAGTGGAACAAAATGGAAAAAATGGACACTGAAAGGAGGTTATTCAGGATGAACAAGAACGCAGGCACTCTCCCTCCAGATGCTGTTGAGCCGACAAATTTCATACCTAAGCCTTACAGTTACTTTAAGAGGCAGAGAAACAAGATATCTGAAGCTGAAGCTAAGGAAGCAGAATAGAAAGGCAGGAAGAAAGCTACAGCTGAAGCTGTGAAGAATGATGAAATAGTCAAGAAGCCAAAGGGCAGTGGAAATATTCAGACATCAGCCTCAAAGAGGTAATGTTCCACTTCGTACGCTATGACCACGCCTAGTGCGTCTGTCTCAAGATCCACCACAGATTCAACCAGCTGCATGTGAAACTTGTCACAATGAATGAGGCTATGAGATCATCAGTCGCATTTCAAAATACAATCGGGGGAGTTCCAGCACCCATTCAGTTGATGACTTCTTTCCATGGATTTTCCTCTCATTCCATCAGCAAACTCAGTCAATAGTTATCTCTGCCGCCAACCACCCTGGGTATTCCAGCACCCATCAAAGGCTGTAAAAGTCTTGATCAGAGCCCCAATTATTGTTACAACACAAGACAATGCACGTCCTGCAGTTTTCTAGTTCCTTGTTGTTTAGTATCTGATTGTCAGCCGCAGTGTGGCCTCAGATCCTGTCATTTGGTGTTGCTATTCCAGCCAGGGACAGTCTCGAGTCCCATGTTTCTACAGGTTGCATGGAGTCACTGTTTTCAGTTCCAGACCAACAAGATTTATAGTCTCCTTTGGCTGCTCCTTGCTGCTCTCAGCTGCTCTTGGATTTTGATTTCACTCAGACTGAAAATTATTTGCGGAACTCGAACTCCCCCCAACTACAACTAGCAGCCTCCATTTGGGAGTTTCACGATCGACAGCCTCACGTGATCATTATACGAGCTTCGGGAAACCCCAAGCCTTGGAGGACAGTTCCTCCTCCAATGACCAGCCTTGCCACAGTGGTGGCATTTCCCTTCCTTCACCGTGCTTTTCTTTTTCATCAGTGCAGAAGACTTGGGCTCAAGATATGACTTAGGTCCCACCTTCGTCTTCTTAGAGCCCTTGACCTTGCCCTTGCCCTTTTGCACCATCAGTATGGGGCTGACAGACTTGGCCTTCTTCATATTGATTTCGGCAGTTCTCAACATGCCTAGGAGTTCGGGCAGTGTCTTGTCTATTTCATTCATGTTGTAGTTCAAGACGAACTGCTCATAACTGTCCGGCAACGATTGCAGGATCAGATCCGTGGCCAACTCTTGACCAAGAGGAAAACCCAGCCTTTCAAGGTTCTTTATATACCCAATCATCTTGAGTACGTGAGTCCCTACTGAGTCTCGAACTCCCATCTTGCACTGAAACAACGCTTTTGTGATGTCGAACCTCTCTTGACGAGCTTGCCCTTGAAACATTTTCTTGAGATGCTCGTCAATCTCCTTGCACCCCATGTTCTCATGTTGCTTTTGAAGCTCAGAGTTCATAGTGGCAAGCATAAGACATTCGACGTCTAAAGCATCATCAGTATACTTCTTATAAGTATCCTTCTCAGCACGGGAAGAGTTCCCGGTCGGCACCTCGGGGGCTTCTTCTTCCAAGACATAGAGCTTTCGCTCTTGCCTGAGAACAATTCTCAGGTTCCTATACCAGTCCATGTAATTAGTCCCACTGAGCTTATCCTTCTCAAGGATGGCTCTCAGAGACAAAGTGGAGTGTGAAACACTTGTCATGGAATTCTACAATAATTTATGCAGAATAAAATCAGTACCAAAATTTCAAGTACAATTTATTTTAATTTGGACTTCAATTAAAATACTCCCACTATTTTATTCGAAATGATAGCCCTCACTAACAATTCGGAGAGTTCATGCGAGCTACTCTCTTAGTGGACAAGATCCGTATTTCACCAACATTATGAGTCCGCTTTGGCGTTCCTCTCACGATGCGGTTATTTAGGTAGGCAACGCTTGCCAATTGCATTCTCATGCAATTCTTGTATGGTTGGTGAATAACTCCTTACTCGCATCCATCATATGGTGCATGCCAACCCTATGCCTCTAGGCACTCAACCTTTGAGGTCACCTAGTTAAGGTGGACCCGATGTCGACAGTGGGATATCACAATTATCCGCTCACACCCTTACCAAGATAGATTAATGCACCTTGCTTTGGCAAGCCCACACTTCATCGATCGAGGCAGGAAGAGTGTCATCCATCAGAAGGCATCCGAACACTTAATATTAGATGAAAGGATTTTAATTATAGGTTAACAATTAACCATGATCAACATTTGATCAATGTGCACATCCAAAGAAAAGCAATTCTTCTAAAACCACACGCATCCCTTATGTGCACATCCTGACACCATCAACATTTGATAGAAGGAATGGCTAAATCTGAACATCCGGAAATTTTCAAATCCTCAGATTTACATGCATTGGACAAAAGCAAAGACAACTCAACTTAAAGCAGTAGACAAGCTCATCTCTCTATGTTGGATTCAAAATCCAAAACAAAATCGAGGGATGGTTACTGCTAAAGAGACTACAATTTCTAACAATTAGAAATTACCACGAAATTCCAGACGTTCTTGGCGGGGAACCAAGACTAAATCTAGACATTTAGAACACTTCTAAATCCCTAGGTTTACACGTACTGGAATAACAAAAACTTCCAATACAACAATCATGGCCGGAACCTGGCTCTGATACCACTGTTGGGTTTCTCTATGAGGAGGGCACAACACTTGTGCACGCAGCGGAAGAATAAAACATTAAGAAAACCCAAAAGAAATGGGATCGGGCCATGATAGTTGAATCAAAAAGTTAACAAACAACTAGGCAAAAATTACCTCGGTGGCGTTGGGTCACAACTCAACGGAGATGCTCCAAACTTTGTATTCTTGCTGGTGGCGAGTTGTACGTAGAATAATGTCCACGTTTCTGCAGAAGTCCACACGAGCGGGAGAACACCGAGCTTTCCGTCGCACGGAAGATCGGGAAGGACGATGACCGCACCTTGCTATTCCACGGACTGCTAGGTCCGCGCCAGGAAGAGCAGCACCAGCGACAGTCGCCGGAGAAGAGGAGGTCAACGGAGCGAACACGGCGGCGGAACCCTTCCGTCGGCGGGATTCGGGATCGGCGGAACGATCGCGGAACGGAACTCTTCCGTCGCGGGTTTTTAATCAGCACGCAAGGAACAGAACAGATGTCTCCCGAAAAACCCTAAGTGTCCCTTTTATACCGAAGGCATAAATAGACTTAGGAAAATCGCTATCCGCAGACCACCCAGAAATAGGGTTCCAGAATCGGCGAGTATCAGTCGGTGAGAATCGGCGAGAATCGGCGAGAATCGATCAGCGAGCATCACCAAGGATCGGCGAGAATCAGAGTACAATACTCGACGATTCTCGCCGATCGTCGAGCCGCACTTGATGATACACGACGAATCTCGTCGATCGTCGAGCCGCGGTCGACGATACTTGTCGAACTCGTCGATCGTCGAGAATCAGCATATATATTCTCGACGATTCTCGTCGATCGGCGAGAATCAGAGTGACGATTCTCGTCGATCGGCGGGAATCAGAATATCTATTCTCGACGATTGTTATCGACCCTCGGACGACAATTCTTACCAGTCCTCCAAGGCAACATTTGCCCAACCCGACGATCCTTTAAGGCAACACCTTGCCCACAACCCCATTCAGGTCGGTGATTGGCAACCTTTACCAACACAGTCAATCATCCAACTTCTCCACATCTCTTATGTGCGACCCTGCAGGCTCATATCGCGTTGGCAGTGAGATTACATGTTTGATCACTTCCAGATCACAATGGTAACTCCAACAGACTCCCACTTGATCTCGAAAGTATCAAAGCAAAATCTCACAAACAATGAGCGGCATCTAGCAATGCATCATTGCTCCCCAAGCAATAAGAGTTTATAACTCATAAGCATTTATGACCAATGTATCAACGTTGTGTTTGTCCCTTTGTCCCTTACATCCGGAAAGAACTAGAGGCATGGACCGTGTCACCCTCGTAATAGCTCAATCCAAGTTTCTTGATCCAGGATAGACTTCCAGAGAATGGTGAGTCCAATATCACATATTGACTCAACCAAGCATGGCCATGCATTTCTCAGTCCAGTTCCATCAAGGGGCCCATGGATGCAACTCATGTCATACAGAAGGACAAATCTCATATCTGCTCACACACAAACACCCAAATGATTCGTAACATGCCCAACAACCACCCTTATCATCAACCTTTCTCAAGGAAGACTTTAGATGACATCAAAGCACGCTCTTCCTCACTTGATGAATGCTGTGACTTCAGGTCAAAGGACCACAACACCATTGTCAATTGAGATCTACTCGTGACACGATTGGATGACAATCCACAGAATAGTCTCAGGTTGGGTCTGTCCAGTACAACTTGTTCACTAACAAGTACCCACGTGATGACTTGATATCACAATATCATGACCTGTGAGAACCAGTCATCAGTCAACGCACGTGCTGGTCTTCATGTACCATCATCACCCTTAGCTTCTATGATGATACTCGACCAGGGACCTTTAAGAATGAAGATTCAAATAAATCATAGGCTCTCACATTCAAGTCACGTACTTGATGTCTCATGGAAGCGAACATTCTAAGGGTATCTATTATGTTAACATTTAACTATCACATAGAAAAATTCATAATAAAAGAATTTGTCATTAATTGTAAAAGAAAAACTAGGTACAATGTTCATCATATGAACAAATAGCCAACAAAATACATATTTACATGCAATCCACAAGATTCTCACTAGAGTTGATCGTTTAGGTATCGTATACCCATCGATCTAGTATGATCATCATGCTTTCTCTGCGCGAGAGGCTTTGTCAGTGGATCCGCAATATTCTCCTCAGTCGGCACTCTGCAGATGTTCACATCTCCTCGTTCGACAATCTCACGAATAAGATGAAACCGCCGAAGTATGTGCTTGGAGCGCTGATGGGATCTAGGTTCCTTAGATTGTGCAATTGCACCATTGTTATCACAGTAAAGAACTACGGGACCAACAATGCTAGGAACTACATCAAGCTCGCCGATGAATTTCCTAATCCATACAGCCTCCTTCGCCGCATTAGCTGCAGCGATATACTCGGCCTCTGTTGTAGAATCAGCAACTGTCTCTTGCTTGGAACTCTTCCAGCTCACAGCTCCTCCATTCAGGCAAAACACAAAACCTGACTGAGACTTGGAGTCGTCTCTATCAGTTTGGAAGCTAGCATCCGTGTAACCACTTACAACGAGCTCTTCCTCTCCACCATACACCAAGAACACATCCTTAGTCCTTCTCAAGTACTTCAGGATATTCTTGACTGCAATCCAGTGACACTCACCGGGGTCTGACTAATACCTGCTAGTCATGCTCAAAGCAAAGGAGACATCGGGTCGAGTACATAACATCGCGTACATGATTGATCCAATTGCCGAAGCATATGGAATCAACTTCATGTGGTCCTTATCTTCACAAGACTTTGGACACTGGTCCTTAGAGAGATTCACACCATGAGACATGGGCAAAAACCCTTTCTTGGACTCAAGCATGTTGAACCGCTTCAACACCTTTTCGATGTACGTACTCTGTGTCAAACCCAGCAACTTCTTCGATCTATCTCTATAGATCTTAATACCGAGTATATAAGTCGCTTCACCTAAATCCTTCATTGAAAAGCAGTTCCCTAAGTTGTTCTTAACAACTTTCAGGGTAGGAATGTCATTCCCAATCAACAGTATGTCATCTACATACAATATCAGGAAGACAACAATGCTCCCACTGATTCGCTTGTAAACACAAGGCTCATCTTCATTCTTGATGAAACCAAACTCTTTGATTTTCTCATCAAAATAAAGATTCCAACTTCGAGAGGCCTGTTTCAGTCCATAGATGGACTTATTCAGCTTGCATATTTTAGTGGCTTCATCTGGGGATACAAAACCCTCGGGTTGTGTCATATACACTTCCTCAAGGAGGTTTCCATTAAGGAAAGCCGTTTTGACATCCATCTGCCAGATCTCGTAGTCATAATACGCAGCAACAGCAAGCAATATCCTTATGGACTTTACCATGACAATAGGGGAAAAGGTCTCATCATAGTCAATACCATGAATTTGCTTGAAACCCTTAGCCACGAGTCGCCCTTTGAATGTCTGTACATTCCCATCCATGTCGGTCTTCTTCTTGAAGACCCACTTGCACCCTATGGGTCGTACCCCTTCAGGTGGTTCCACCAAGTTCCAAACTTGGTTTGCATACATGGAGTCCATTTCGGATTTCATAGCCTCAAGCCATTTGTCGGAGTCCGGTCCATTCATAGCCTCTTGGTAGGTTGCTGGTTCATCATCATGATCCATAAGCAACACATTACCTATTTGAGACATGAGAAATCCATATCTCTCAGGCTCAAATCTCGGTCTACCAGATCTACGTAGGACTTGTGTTCCCTGAGCAGGTTCTCTAGCTACAACATCTTGTAGTCCTGTCTCAGAATCCAATTCCGGTTCATTCACTACATGTGGTTCTTGAACTTCTTCAAGCTCTACCTTTTCAGTCTTTCTTGATAAGAACTCTTTCTCCAATAAGACACCAGTCCTTGCGACAAACACTTTGCCCTCAGACGGTAGGTAAAAGTAATACCCTTTCGTTTCCTTAGGATATCCCACCAGATAACATTTATCCGATTTGGGTTCCAGCTTGTCAGGCATTTGACGTCTCACGTATGCCTCACAGCCCCAAATTTTAATGAACGACATACTAGGACGCTTCCCAGTCCATATCTCATATGGTGTCTTCAGAACCGTTTTCGTTGGAGCGCGATTCAATGTCATTGCAGCAGTCTCTAAAGCAAAACCCCAAAAGGAAACAGGCAAGTCTGCATGACTCATCATCGAACGTACCATGTCTAACAGAGTACGATTTCTCCTCTCAGACACACCATTATGTTGTGGTGTTCTAGGTGGAGTGAGCTGTGATACAATACCACACTCTTTCAGATGATCACGGAACTCATGACTCAGGTATTCGCCACCTCGATCAGATCGGAGTGCTTTAACCCTTTTACCCAACTGGTTTTCTACTTCATTCTTGAACTCTTTGAACTTTTCAAAAGTCTCGGATTTGCACTTCATAAGATACACATATTCGTATCTACTGAAATCATCAGTAAATGTAACAAAGTATAAATACCCACCTCTAGCCATGGAACTCATGGGTCCGCATACATCACTATGTACAACACCCAAGAGATCCTCCGCCCTCTCAGTATAACCAGTGAAAGGAGCTTTAGTCATCTTGCCTAACAAACAAGATTCGTATCGCTCAAATGATTCATAATCAAATGAGTCCAAAAGTCCATCTCTATGGAGCTTGGATATGCGCTTCTCGTTGATATGGCTCAAACGACAATGCCAGAGAAACGTAGGGTTCGAGTCATTTGTTCTTAGTCTTTTATTATTTTCTACATTACAGATCAGATGTTCCAAGTTCAAAACATAAATACCATTAAACAATTGAGCTACAACATAACAAACATCATTCTTAAATATAGAACAATAGTTGTTCTTAATTATAAAAGAAAATCCAATCATGTCCAAACATGAAATAGATATAATGTTTCTAGTTATGGCCGGAACAAAATAACAATTATCAAGTTCTATTACAAGCCCACTGGGCAAAGAAAGACGGGAAACTCCTACGACTACAACAGCAACTCTTGCTCCATGCCGACGCGGAGGTCCACCTCCCTTTACTCAGCAATCTTCTCCTTCCCAGTTCCTGCACATTTGTACAAATGTGAGAACCACATCCGGTATCCAATACCCAAGATGAAGGAGCAGAAAGTTTTATCTCTATAACGTAAACATTAGAAACGGAAGTCATACCTCCCTTCAGTTTCTGCAGACCCTCAATGTACGAAGGACAGTTCCTCCGCCAATGACCAGCCTTGCCACAGTGGTGGCATTTCCCTTCCTTCACCGTGCTTTTCCTTTTCATCAGTGCAGAAGACTTGGGCTCAAGATATGACTTAGGTCCCACCTTCGTCTTCTTAGATCCCTTGGCCTTACCCTTGCCCTTATGCACCATCAGTATGGGGCTGGCAGGCTTGGCCTTCTTCATATTGATTTCGGCAGTTCTCAACATGCCTAGGAGTTCGGGCAGTGTCTTGTCTATTTCATTCATGTTGTAGTTCAAGATGAACTGCTCATAACTGTCCGGCAACGATTGCAGGATCAGATCCGTGGCCAACTCTTGACCAAGAGGAAAACCCAGCCTTTCAAGGTTCTCTATATACCCAATCATCTTGAGTACGTGAGTCCCTACTGAGTCTCGAACTCCCATCTTGCACTGAAACAACGCTTTTGTGATGTCGAACCTCTCTTGACGAGCTTGCCCTTGAAACATTTTCTTGAGATGCTCGTCAATCTCCTTGCACCCCATGTTCTCATGCTGCTTCTGAAGCTCAGAGTTCATAGTGGCAAGCATAAGATATTCGACGTCTAAAGCATCATCAGTATACTTCTTATAAGTATCCTTCTCAGCACGGGAAGAGTTCCCGGTCGGCACCTCGGGGGCTTCTTCTTCCAAGACATAGAGCTTTCGCTCTTGCCTGAGAACAATTCTCAGGTTCCTATATCAGTCCATGTAATTAGTCCCACTGAGCTTATCCTTCTCAAGGATGGCTCTTAGAGACAAAGTGGAGTGTGAAACACTTGTCATGGAATTCTACAATAATTTATGCAGAATAAAATCAGTACCAAAATTTCAAGTACAATTTATTTTAATTTGGACTTCAATTAAAATACTCCCACTATTTTATTCGAAATGATAGCCCTCACTAACAATTCGGAGAGTTCATGCGAGCTACTCTCTTAGTGGACAAGATCCGTATTTCACCAACACTATGAGTCCGCTTTGGCGTTCCTCTCACGATGCGGTTATTTAGGTAGGCAACGCTTGCCAATTGCATTCTCATGCAATTCTTGTATGGTTGGTGAATAACTCCTTACTCGCATCCATCATATGGTGCATGCCAACCCTATGCCTCTAGACACTCAACCTTTGAGGTCACCTAGTTAAGGTGGACCCGATGTCGACAGTGGGATATCACAATTATCCGCTCGCACCCTTACCAAGATAGATTAATGCACCTTGCTTTGGCAAGCCCACACTTCATCGATCGAGGCAGGAAGAGTGTCATCCATCGGAAGGCATCCGAACACTTAATATTAGATGAAGGGATTTTAATTATAGGTTAACAATTAACCATGATCAACATTTGATCAATGTGCACATCCAAAGAAAAGCAATTCTTCTAAAACCACATGCATCCCTTATGTGCACATCATGACACCATCAACATTTGATAGAAGGAATGGCTAAATCTGAACATCCGGAAATTTTCAAATCCTCAGATTTACATGCATTGGACAAAAGCAAAGACAACTCAACTTAAAGCAGCAGACAAGCTCATCTCTCTATGTTGGATTTAAAATCCAAAACAAAATCGAGGGATGGTTACTGTTAAGGAGACTACAATTTCTAACAATTAGAAATTACTACGAAATTCCAGACGTTCTTGGCGGGGAACCAAGACTAAATCTAGACATTTAGAACACTTCTAAATCCCTAGGTTTACACGTACTGGAATAACAAAAACTTCCAATACAACAATCATGGCCGGAACCTGGCTCTGATACCACTGTTGGGTTTCTCTATGAGGAGGGCACAACACTTGTGCACGCAGCGGAAGAATAAAACATTAAGAAAATCCAAAAGAAATGGGATCGGGCCATGATAGTTGAATCAAGAAGTTAACAAACAACTAGGCAAAAATTACCTCGGTGGCGTTGAGTCACAACTCAACGGAGATGCTCCAAACTTTGTATTCTTGCTGGTGGCTTCCGTCGCGGGTTTTTAATCAGCACGCAAGGAACAGAACAGATGTCTCCCGAAAAACCCTAAGTGTCCCTTTTATACCGAAGGCATAAATAGGCTTAGGAAAATCGCTATCCGCAGACCACACGGAAATAGGGTTCCAGAATCGGCGAGTATCAGCCGGTGAGAATCGGCGAGAATCGGCGAGAATCGATCAGCGAGCATCACCAAGGATCGGCGAGAATCAGAGTACAATACTCGACGATTCTCGCCGATCGTCGAGCCGCACTTGATGATACACGACGAATCTCGTCGATCGTCGAGCCGCGGTCGACGATACTTGTCGAACTCGTCGATCGTCGAGAATCAGCATATATATTCTCGACGATTCTCGTCGATCGGCGAGAATCAGAGTGACGATTCTCGTCGATCGGCGAGAATCAGAATATCTATTCTCGACGATTGTTATCGACCCTCGGACGACAATTCTTACCAGTCCTCCAAGGCAACATTTGCCCAACCCGACGATCCTTTAAGGCAACACCTTGCCCACAACCCCATTCAGGTCGGTGATTGACAACCTTTACCAACACAGTCAATCATCCAACTTCTCCACATCTTTTATGTGCGACCCTGCAGGCTCATATCGCGTTGGCAGTGAGATTACATGTTTGATCACTTCCAGATCACAATGGTAACTCCAACATGAACCAACCGGTTCAGCCCATTTGGGGGCCGGCCGGCCCCTTGGTTCCGGGTATATATATACTGGGAACCCCTCTTGGAGCATTATGAAGAATTAATCCAGGTATTCTCTTCCTCCTTCTTACCCTAACCCTAATCTCTTCTCTCTATCTTCGAGCTTTTCTTCTAGTAGCATAACATTTGGTATCAGAGGTCTCTTCCTCCCACCATGGTGAACACCCGTTCGAGTGAAGATGCCGACCGACTAGCTTCGTTAGAGGAGAACTGCATCGGGTTGACTGATTCAATAGCGGCCATGGAGGAAAGAATGAAAGTTTCAACCCAACAAATGGAAGAATGAATAGATGCCCGCATGGAGGAGATCAAGACCCTCCTAACTCAAAACCTAAAAAGAAAGGCAGTGGTTACAGAGGGATCGGAGGCGGAAATACTCGATCCCGCTCTGCAACAGTTCCCGCTATCGTGTTCGAGCAATTTCGCGCAGGTCGGCCCCGACGGCAACCCGCACCCGATGTGGGGCACAGGCGGAGGTCATCTGACAGGAATCGAGGCCGGAGGGGTACGGGCGGGGTTCTGGCGGCCTCCGAAGCAGGCGGCGGAAACGCACAGTCTGGGCGGCTCTTCCGCGGGCTTGGGCGAGTTCGGCACAGGCCGCACGCCCTTTGGGCGTCTTCTGGAGCAGGCGACGGGGCAGATGCGGCCTTCGGCATCCCCGGGTGGTTCCACTAGAGGGATCGCTGGGTTATTACCCCTTCCCCGAAATATCGGACACCCCACGGGCTACGGAATTGGCGATCAAGGGCACATGCGGCCACCACCGGCAGGGATTTACGGGGATGGACAACACCCTGACGGCGAACAAGGGAATGTTTTTTTCCAGCTGCAGCCCCAGGAGGATTACACTTCCCCAGACCTCAGGGATCATACCACCCTGTGGAGCAGCAGAGGGCAGCAGGGTACGAACATGAGATGGGTGGGTTTGGACAAGCGCACCAGCGGGCCCACATGGCACCCAAGAGGACTCGCATGAATTTTCCGAAGTTCAGGGGCGGGGATGCACTCGAGTGGATACAAAAGGCGGTATTGTTTTTCCATTATCAGTAAATCCCCAAAGAGCAATGGGTGCAGCTAGCAGCCTTCCACCTGGAGGATGACTCCTATCGGTGGACGCAGTGGTTCTTGAGGGTACGAGATTTTGAGCCATGGACCGAGTTCGTCGGGGAATTCTCAGCTCGGTTTGGGCCTTCGGAGTATGAAGACATCGAGGCCATGTTACAAAAACTACAACAGCGGGGAACCGTGATGGAATATCACACCGAGTTTGAGACATTGGTCAATCGGGTCCGTTGGGAGGAGAGAACTTTACTGAGCTGTTTTGTCTCGGGTCTAAAGGATCACTTACGGGATGAGGTTCATGCTTACATGCCCCGCAACCTGAGTCATGTTATCAGTTTGGCAAGAATACAGGAGGAACGTTTCAACAGACAACGGTCCCGTACCACAGGGAAAGCGGACACGACCCCCACACCGGCTAGGCGGGACCAACTGGCGGTCGGGAGACCGACGGTGACCCGACTAACATGGCCTGAACTGCAGGTGCGAAAGAAGAAAGGGTTGTGTTTCAAATGCGATGAGAAGTATGCTCCAGGGCATAAGTGTCAGAAGAACCAGGTTTTCATGCTGAGAGAGGAAGATGAGGAGGAGGATACCACCGAGCTGGACCTAGAGGGGATTTGACCCTGACCGAGTTCGGGGTCTCCATCCAGGCGATGGAAGGGTGCACAGCCCCCCTCACTATGCGCATAGCCGGGAAGATCGCCCAGGAGCGAGTCACCATACTGATTGATAGTAGGAGAACCCACAATTTCATCAACCCCACCGTGACACGAAAAGTGGGGCACCAGGTAGATCAGAGCACAGCGTTCCAAGTCATGGTAACGGATGGGAGCAAACTGAGGTGTGAAGGGGTGATGAGTGGAGTCGACCTGCGAATACAGGGGTACACTTGCCGCACCGATGTCTACCTGCTGCCCATCCGGGGATCCGATATGGTATTGGGAGTTCAGTGGCTGCAACAGTTGCGGAGAGTCACTTTCGATTGAGACCAGATGACCATGGAGTTCGCACAACTCGGACAAGAACACTGCATCCACGACCTCAAATCTGCCACGCTGAAGGATATATCGGATCGAAGTCTGGAACGTCTATCCGAAGAGGGCAGTTTGATGGCGATGATTATGGGCCTAGCATCTCCCCACCCCCTCTCATCTGAAGTACCAGAGCTGATGCGGCCCTTAATGACTCAGTACGAGGATGTCTTCCAGGAGCCGCACACCCTTCCTTCACCGAGATGTTGGGATCACGCGATTCAGCTCAAGGTGGGGTCGGAACCTACCAATATCCGACCATACCTCTACCCGCACATCCAGAAGGAGGAGATCGAATGTAGCACTCGGGAGATGCTCACCACCGGGACCATCCGTCCTAGCACCAGTTCCTTCTCGTCACCCATTATTTTGGTAAAGAAGAAAGACGGGTCTTGGCGATTCTGCATTGATTACCGAAGCCTGAATAGTTCAACAATCAAGGATAAATTTCCCGTTCTCATGATTGAGGAACTCTTGGATGAACTACACAGAGCATGTTTATTCACCAAACTAGACCTGCGCCCCGGTTACAATCAAATTTGGATGTCGGAGGAAGACATTCATAAGACGACCTTCCGAACCCACGATGGACATTACGAATTCCTCGTGATGCCCTTCGGGCTTACCAATGCCCCCTCTACCTTTCAGGCGGTGATGAACGAACTCTTCCGGCCGCTTCTACGTCGTTCAGTGTTGATATTTTTTGATGACATCTTGGTTTACAGTCGCAGTTGGGCATAGCATCTCCAGCACGTGCAATAAGTTCTCACCATATTGCGTCACCATCAGTTGTACGCTAAGCAGTCCAACTGCTCTTTCGGCCAAGTAGAGGTCGAGTATCTAGGCCATTTGGTTTCGACCCAAGGGGTCCGGGCCGACCCACACAAAATCGAGAGTATGGTGACGTAGCCCCGCCTCACGACGTTACGGGCTTTACGGGGATTCCTTGGTCTCACTTGCTACTATCGGAGGTTCGTAAAAGACTACGACAAGATCGCACGGCCACTTACTCAGCTCTTAGAGAAGGAGGGATTCGTGTGGCAGGACGACGCTGAAGTAGCTTTCCAGGCTATGAAACGGGTCATGACGACTACATCGGTCCTTGCCCTACCGGATTTCGACAAGGACTTTATACTAGAGACCGATGCGTCCGGAGTGGGTATCAGTGTGGTTTTGATGCAGGACGGAAGACCGTTAGCCTACTTCAGCAAGGCTCTCGCTCCCCGCACTCTTGGTTTGTCCACTTACGAGAAGGAGATGCTAGCCATCATACACGCAGTGACCCTGTGGCGTCCGTACTTACTGGGTACTCATTTCAAGGTTCGTACCGACCACCAAAGTTTGAACAGAAACGCCTAGCTTCCCATATTCAACAGAAGTGGGTGACCAAGTTGTTGGGTTATGATTACGAGATCATCTACAAGCAAGGGAAGGAGAATGTGGCCGCTGATGCCCTCTCCCGCCTTCCGGAGAGCTCTCTTGTCCACATTTCGGGCCCCTTGATCAATTCCCTCAACGACATCCAGGCGGAGGTGCAACAGGATCCCGCACTCCGGCTCATTGTGGACGCACTGCGACAGGGGCAGCCCACTACACCGGGGTACCAGCTCCAAGAGCGCACCTTTACTATCATGCTTGAGTGGTCATTCCCTCTTCCTCGGCTTGGAGGACAGTTATGATGCAGGAGTTTCATTCGTCGTCGACGGGAGGCCATGCCGGTATACTCCGGACCCTCCAAAGGCTGAAGGCGAATGTCTTCTGGAAGAGCTTACGCCGTGACGTTCACAGTTTGTGCAACAGTGTGAGGTGTGCCAACGACAAAAATATGAAACAACCTCTCCGGCTGGTTTGCTTACCCCGCTGGAAATTCCACACCATATTTAGGAAACGATATTCATGGACTTCATCGACGGATTGCCCAAATCTCATGGCAAGTCAGTTATCTTGGTTGTGGTCGACAAACTTTCCAAATACGCACATTTTCTTGCCCTGGGCCATCCCTACACGGGCGAAGTCGTGGCTGATCTCTTTGTTCGCGAGATCGTACGCTTTCACGGCGTGCCCCGGTCTATCATCTCGGATCGTGACCCAGTGTTCGGGAGCAACTTTTGGAAGGAGCTTTTTCGACTACAAGGAACATGACTATGCCTGAGCACGAGCTATCATCCTCAGTCGGACGGCCAGACAGAGGTTCTCAACTGCGGGGTGGAAACATACTTACGTTGCTTTGTGATGGACGAGCCCCGAACGTGGACCTGATGGTTACACTAGGCCGAGTACTGCTACAATACATCGTATCATACTGTTGGTAAGCTTACCCCGTTCGAGGTTGTATACGGCTGCTCGCCGCCTTCTTTGGGCTCATATGAGCCCGACAGCACAGCTCTTCCGTCAGTCGACCGACAGTTGCGCGATCGTGATCGCACCTTAAATCTCTTGCGTGACAATCTTCGGGTAGCTCAGGACAGGATGAAGGTACAGGCAGACAAACATCGGACCGAGAGGGAATTCGCAGTGGGAGACGAGGTATTCCTCAAACTCCAACCTTATCGACAGCTCTCCGTCTCCCACCGGGTGAATCAGAAGTTGGCACCACGATACTATGGGCCGTTCTGCATTACTCAGCGGGTGGGACCGGTGGCATACACCTTGGCACTTCCGGAAGGTTCCCGGATACACCCCACTTTTCATGTATCCCAACTCAAGAGGAAGCTTGGCGACAACGTCCAGACAAGCCCCCTCTTACCCGAGGCTACTACATTGGGGTAACTGTGTCCTTTACCGGAGGAAATACTGATGATCAAGTGGAAGCAACATGATGCTGAATATCGGCCCGAGATACTAGTTAAATGGACAATTTTGACAGCTGCACACAATACCTGGGTCGATCTGCTGGAGTTCCGCGATTCATTTCTCGATTTCCACCTTGAGGACAAGTTGGTGCTTGATGGGGAGGAGAATGTCATGCCCCCGAACGCGCTATGGTTCAAAGGGCACAAATATGCTCGACGACCTAAGGAGACGATAGGAAGCAACGGGGCTGAGCCAACCGGTTCAGCCCCCGTTCACTAATCTCAGACCGACGGGGATGAACCAACCGATTCAGCTCATTTGGGGGGCCGGCCGGCCCCTTGATTCCGTGTATATATATACTCAGAACCCCTCTTGGAGCATTATGAAGAATTAATCAAGGTATTCTCTTCCTCCTTCCCCTAACCCTAATCTCTTCTCTCTACCTCCTAGCTTTTCTTCTAGTAGCAAAACATGATCACACATGACCAGAGCTACGCCAGTCAACACTCACATGGCTACTAGCCACTCACCAAGCCTAGAGGACAGCCCACATTATGTCGAAAAGAGGTGGTATGTCGCAACCTGTGTTTGTCTAAAAATTTATGTTTTATTGTTGCCCGTGCATTTTAGCCTCGCACGGTTGATTCCAACCGTACGTGATCAATATCGCACGCGTATATTACAGTTTCCAAATCTCACAGTCGTGTGATTTCCTTCGCGCACGTTCCAGACCAATCGTGTGTGATCAACTTACAAAAATACGCAGTTTTTTGGCAATCTGTTTCTGCCTGTGTGATTTTCTTCACGTAGGGTCTCCGCCCGAGCGATCTACCTGCGTGTCAACAAATTCTCCAATCTTTTCTATTTAAGCTGTTTCGTAGATTCATTCCGCAATCCCAATTTTTCTGCTTGAAACCCCTAAGGGGAGGAGATTCTGCGCTCTTCTCTTTTCCCCGTCAGCTAGAGCTTTGCCCTAGGCCACCTTGCATCATCTGAAGCATCAAGAGAGGAGATTCTAGCCTCAATTTCATCGCCAAACAAGGAGAACTTTGCATCGGGCGTGGCCGGATTGTGACACCGGAGAAAACAGGTAGTATATTGGAAGAAGGTGAGAGCTCTTCTGGATCCTGAACGATAGTTGGTGACCGAGCTAGGATGCAGATTGACGACCCAGCGATTCCTACCGAGAATCTACAACGAGCCTCGGAATTTGGTTGTATCTCTTGCCTTTTTCTCAGACTAATTAGATGTTTGTGATTATTTTTTTCATAATATTGATGATGTATGCACTCTAAACACCTTGATCTTAACTTCTATTTCATTTCTATGAAATTTTGTGAATGTTTTAGAGTTGCTTAAGGTGTGCCCTATTTCATATTTGTGTAATGGTAGATTTTATAGTTTGTGAGTGGATGTTGTAATAAATTGAGATAGCTACACTAGCAATTGCTAGGTGTGAGTAGAACGAAGAGGTGATTGCGACCTTCAAATCCTCTATCATTTTCACTTTCCCTTTCGCACTCTCACTCATGTCCACTCGCCTAGTGAAGTGATGTTAACGACCCACATAATCCATCTTGTTGCCAAGAGGTGAAGGTGACCCTCAATTTCACTTCCGCACTCTCACTCACGTTCACTCGCCCTAGCGAAGCAGTGTTAACGGCCCGCAAGATCCCACATATTGGCAAAGAGGTGAAGGCGACCCGTATTGGTGCTAGTTATTGCGAAGCGGTGTCGGCGACCCGCATAGTTAGTTTAGTCCCTTTTTGTTGTATTCACAAAATCAAACCCTTGTAAACCATTCAATTAAAAGGACTTCAATCTCAAGTCTTTTCTCAAAAGATATCTCCACCTCGTCGTGTTCCACGTGAGATCGATACTTGGGGAACTCTCTCATTTTATATTAATTGTGTGATCGGTGCACTTGCTGAACACACATCAAGATTTTTGGCGTCGTTGTCGGGGAACACGGAAGTGTGAGTTTCTGAAGAGAGAGCTGAGAGATAGAAGCCCGTTTTCATTTATATATACCATTTTAAATGGAAACGGGGATGTCTTCCAGGAGCCGCACACCCTTCCTTCACCGAGATTTTGGGATCACGCAATTCAGCTCAAGGTGGGGTCGGAACCTACCAATATCCGACCATACCGCTACCTGCACATCCAGAAGGAGGAGATCGAACGTAGCATTCGGGAGATGCTCACCACCGGGACCATCCGTCCTAGCACCAGTTCTATCTCGTCACCCATTATTTTGGTAAAGAAGAAAGACGGGTCTTGGTGATTCTGCGTTGATTACCGAAGCCTGAATAGTTCAACAATCAAGGATAAATATCTCATTGTCATGATTGAGGAACTCTTGGATGAACTACACGGAGCATGTTTATTCACCAAACTAGACCTGCGCTCCGGTTACCATCAAATTCGGATGTCGCAGGAAGACATTCATAAGACGGTCTTCTGAATCCACGATGGACATTACGAATTCCGCGTGATGCCCTTCGGGCTTACCAATACCCCATCTACCTTTCAGGCGGTGATGAACGAACTCTTTTGGCCGCTTCTACGTCGTTCAGTGTTGATATTTTTTGATGACATCTTGGTTTACAGTCGCAGTTGGGCAGAGCATCTCCAGCACGTGCAATAAGTTCTCACCATATTGCGCCACCATCAGTTGTACGCTAAGCAGTCCAAGTGCTCTTTTGGCCAAGCAAAGGTCAGTATCTAGGCCATTTGGTTTCGGCCCAAGGGGTCTGAGCCAACCCACACAAAATCGAGAGTATGGTGACGTGGCCCCACCCCACGACGTTACGGGCTTTACGAGGATTCCTTGGTCTCACTGGCTACTACCGGAGGTTCGTAAAAAACTACGACAATATCGCACGGCTGCTTACTCAGCTCTTACAGAAGGAGGGATTCGTGTGGCAGTACGACGCTGAGGTAGCTTTCCAGGCTCTGAAAAGGGTCATGACGACTACACCGGTCCTTGCCCTACCAGATTTCGACAAGGAGTTCATACTAGAGACCGATGCGTCCGGAGTCGGTATCAGTGCGGTTTTGATGCAGGACGGGAGACTGTTAGCCTACTTCAGCAAGGCTCTCGCTCCCCGCACTCTTGGTTTGTCCACCTACGAGAAGGAGATGCTAGCCATCATACACGCAGTGACCTTGTGGCGTCCGTAATTACTGGGGACTCATTTCAAAGTCCGTACCGACCACCAAAGTTTGAAACATTTCTTGGAGCAATGCCTAGCTTCCCCTATTCAACAGAAGTGGGAGACCAAGTTGTTGGGTTGTGATTACGAGATCATTTACAAGCAAGGTGTACAACCCCATATTCGTTGGGTGGGACCAAGATCCCCCAAGGACCCGAATAGGGCTAGCTTTGGGCTTACAATTGGATCAAGTAAGAAAGCGGGCGGGAGGGCTCTCGTCGTAAGTAGGCGGGAAGGCTCTCGCCCAAGGGGTCAAGAAATGCCAGTTCGTCGAACGCAATTTGTCGAGCTGAGAACGTAATTTGTCGAACGCAAACTCATCGAGCCGAGCCTTTAACTTAAGGCTATTTCCGTCAAGCAGATTTTAGGTTTAGGCCATGGCGGAACTAGGGCGGGCGCGAAGGCTCCCGCCCTGGGCAGGAGCAGGGGCTCGAGCCTCAGGATGGCGGAAGCCTACCGGCCCTCGTAGTTGAGTGATGCCTCTCCATTCAACGTCCTTTTAGTCTTTTGGTTCCCGCCCGGGGTAGGCGGGAAGGCTCGCGCTCAGAGCAAGCATGGTTCCCGCAGAGCTCAGCGGGAAGAGCTTCCGCCAGATGGGATCCAGACCTGAAATTACCTAAACACCCCTGGTCTGCATTTAGCTCCTCAAAACAGCGGAGTTTGGCTATTGGCAGGCCAGCCCAGGGGCATTTTAGTAATTTTAGAGCAGCAAAAGTACGTTTTTTCCAGACCAGATATTGAAAATCTATAAATAGACGCACAGGATACCTCAGAAGCCAGATTTCCTCATACTCTCGTTTTTGCTTTCTAGAGCTTTCTGAGGTACTCCTAGCCAGCAATTGGCTTTGGAGGGGAAGCGCTCAGAGAACTTTTGGGTTAGTGGAGGGACCTCCCATCCGAGGCTTAGGGTCAGTTTCCAATTTTTTGTTGCTAGTCTTGGGTCGAGGTTTGGCAGAAATAGGTATCGGCTACACCCCAAGGTCCAAACTCTCGTTGAGGCCAGTTTTTGGCTTCAACATTTCTGATGCGGTGAGCGTGGACTGTAGCTGATACAAGAAAATCTCAAGTCAAGTCTCATGGCTGGAGGTGAAGGAGAAGGAGCTGGCTCGGGAGGTTCTCCCTCTCGGGGAAGTGGGGTGACGTTGGGAATGTTGGAGGACTTCAGGCGAGAAGTCTTGCAGACCATCCACTTGGCCTTCTCAACAAGAGGCGAGTGGGAGACTCCTCAGGTCCCGGTGGCGGCTGCTCCGTCATTGGGCGAGAACGTTCCCGGACAGCGCCCCGGGAAGGAGGTTCTGGCAAAGGCGGCGGAAAGGGATGTCCCCAGGCGGGAGCTGTTCCCGGGACAGACCAGTGCTGAGAGGGCAAGCGAGCCGAGGTCGCGCGATGAACCCGCTCGGCAGGCGGGGGGCGGGAGCCCCTTCAGTGAGCTCATCATCTCAGCTCCGGTTCCGGAGGGGTTCTGGGAGCCAGACATGACCTATTACACGGGGAGGGACGACCCCAAGCAGCATGTGCAGTGGTTTGAAGATGTCGTCTCCATAAGACAAATGTCGGATGCCTTCAAGTGTAGATTCTTCGCCATCACTCTGAAGGAGAAGGTCCGGGACTGGTTCCACCAGTTATCTGCAAGTTTGATTTACTGCTTCGAAAATCTGCGACGCGGGCTCTTGCTGAGGTTCACAACGTCCAAGAAGAGGAAGAAGTGAGCAGAGTGCTTGTTTGCCATCAAGCAGAGGTCAGAGGAGACGCTGGGATGCTATGTTGATAGGTTCCCGGAGGAGATTCTGTAGGTTCAGGAGATGTCGGCGTACACGGTGATGCTTACCTTCACTCTGGGGTTGAGGCTCAGCTTCTTTAGCATGGAGCTGAAGAGAGTTCCCCACCCCTGCTCCTTCGAGGAGCTAATGGAGAGGGCGACGAAGGAAATCGAGATCGGGCGGCCAATTCGGCGTTTGCCAGGAGGTTGGCCAAGTTGGCGGAGGTGATGGGAAGGAATCGGGAGTAGGGAGGCAGAGAGAGCAGAGAGAGGAGAGAACCCCAAGGGCAGGGGCAGCAACAAGGTTGGGGGGCCGCGAGAGCCGAACAACAGGTTGGGCTGGAGGCCCCAGGAAGGTCACCCTCAGGGACAGGGTGCTGGTTTCCAAGGTAGGGATAACCACCGCGATCAAAGGAGGTTCAACAAGCCGGCCTGGAGGCAGGGACAGAGGGTCCCTCTCCCGCCGCAGCAGGAAGCGATGGAGATAGTGAGGGGAAGACGAGGAAGGAGAGGAGCTTGGGGAGGAGCAAGGAGGAGAGAAGGCAGGGTGGCTGCCCTTCTGTGACTTTCACCAGGAGGTGGGTCATGCAACGGCCACCTGCCTGGAATTTCTGGAGATGAGAGCGGCAAGGGCGCAGGACCAGCAGCAGCCCCCCGTGAGGATTGAGGAAGTTCTGCAAGGAGGAGGGGAGGATAGATGTGAAGACCGGGTGGACGTGGGAGCCCGGGGAGGGATCAGGGTGATCCATGAGGGTGTGGGGATCGAAGCCACCCGTAAGGCGAGCTTGCAAACCATGTATCGAAGGAGCGTCGCCTCCACCTCCCAGACCCCCCCCCCCCACCGGAGGAAAAAATCGCTTTCTCGATGAAAGACATGCCTGACTACGAAGACCCGTTCTACGACGCTTTGGTGATCCAGACGGCGGTAGAGAATTTCACGGTCTCCAGGATTCTGGTGGACAACGGGAGCTCCGTGAATGTAATCTTCAAGAAAGCCTTTGACGAGATGAAGGTGGAAGCTCGGAGTGTTCTACCTTCGGATGGACCGTTGTTTGGGTTCCCGGGGGAGCGGAAGGAAGTTGAAGGAGGTGTAGGGCTGCATGTGACGTTGGGGGGGTATCGAGGAACTGTCGGTTTGTCATCGTTGATGCTCCGAGCGGGTACAACGCAATATTTGGGCGGCCTCTCATCAGCGCCTTTTGTTGCGTCCCCGGTTCGCTCCATCAGTGCCTAAAGTTCAGCAGCGGAGGAGTGCAGGTCAGGATCAGGGGGGATCCGAAGGTGGCGAGGCATTGCTACGTGACTGCCGTCAATACCATATCTTGGATGGCGGATGCGGAGGAGCTATAAAAGGAAATGGCGAGGGAGGAGGAAGCTGCGTGGGAAGGAGAGATGAGCCTAGATGAGGCTGGGAAGAAGATTGAAGAGGAGGCTGCGGGGAAGGAAGTAGAGAGCCTAGGTGAGGTTGGGGATGAGATTGAGGAGGAGGTTGTGGAGAAAGAAGGGGCGAGCCTAAGTGAGGCTGTAGAGAAGGCAGCGGAGGAGCAAAGGGTAGAGGGAGAAGCGGAGGGGGAGACCCATAGGGGCGAAGAAGTGGAGTTGTCTGGGGAAGGCTTGTTGGAGGCGATGTAGGTCGAGAGAGTAGAAGGTGAGGAGGTGTTGGGAGGAGAGGAGGAAAGGGCCGGCAGGGAGCAGTCTCGGCTGGAGCCGGCGGAGGAAGTCGTGGAGATGGAGGTTATCAGCAGGGCAGGGCAGGTAGAGAAGGTGAGGGTCAGCGGGGGCTTGCGCCTCGAAGACCAGGCAAGGATGCGGGAGTGCATCCAAAACAATGTTGACATCTTTGCCTAGAGCGCGGCGGACATGCCGGGCATTGACGCTGATGTGGCTTGCCACCGCCTGAACCTGGATACCAAGACACGTTCCATTCGCCAGAAGATGAGGACCATCGCCACCAAGCTGGAGGATCCCATCCGCGAGGAGGTGAAGAAGCTTCTCGATGCAGGTTTCATCTCGGAGATCGAGTATCCAGGCTGGGTCTCCAATGTGGTAATGGTAAAGAAGGGTGATGGGAAGTGACGCATGTGTGGAGATTTCTATTTATTGAATAAATCGTGCCCTAAGGATTGTTACCCCCTGCCTCGGATCGATGCGTTGGTTGATTCAGCCGTCGGTTTTTCTATTATGAGTATTTTGGATGTCTTTTCATGTTATCACCTGATCCGCATGCATCCCCCCGACGTCAAGGATGTCTCCTTCATCACAAGGGGGGATGCTTCAGCTATAAAATGATGTCCTTCGGGCTAAAGAACGCGGGGGTTACGTACCAGCGAATGATGGATCAGGTGTTTAAAATCCAGAGGGGAAGGAACCTGGAGGTCTACGTCGATGACCTCATGATAAAGAGCAGGCATGTGGGTTTACACCTGCTTGACTTGGAGACGTTCGCGACCCAGCAAAAGTTCAAGATGAGGCTAAACTCCCAAAAGTGTATCTTCGGGGCAAGCCGAGGCAAGTTCCTCGGACACCTTCTAACCCCAGCGGGGGTCGAGCCTAACCCGGATAAGGTGAAGGCCATCGTGGAATTGGAATCGCCTCGCAATGCCAAGGAGGTTCAGCGCTTGACGGGTAAGCTAGCCGGGCTGAGTCGGTTTCTCTCTCGTGTCGGGGAGAAATGCTCGCCTTTCTTCAAAACGCTTCGGGGGAACAAACAGTTTGAGTGGACGGAGGAATGTGAGGAGGTTTTTCGGGCATTGAAGGCTCAACTTTCTCAAGCGCCGCTCCTACAAAGCTCGAAGGAAGGGGAGGACTTAGCCTTGTACCTTGGGGTAGGGGCTGAGGCTGTGAGTTCTGTGTTGGTAAGAGAAGAAGGGAAGAGGTAGTTACTCATCTACTATGTCAGTAGGATCTTAAAGAAGGATGAGCTACGCTACCACATCTTAGAGAAGTTGGCTTTCTCTCTGATCGTCTCGGGTAGGAAGCTCAGGTTATACTTTCAAGCCCACTCAATCAAGGTGGTGACCGACCACCCACTGCGCAAGATTTTTGAAGGGGTGGAACACTCAGGGCTGTTGGCCAAGTGGTCCATTGAGCTCAGCGAGTTCGACTTCTCTTTTGTACTAAGGCTCTCCATCAAGGCGCAGGCGGTGGCTGACTTCTTGGCTGACTACGTCAAAGAGCTGGAGGGCGAGGAAGCGCTGTCAAGAGAAGCATGGAAGATGTATGTTGACGGAGCCTCGGGGAAGCATTCCCTTGGGGGAGGGGTAGTGTTGGTGAGCCCCCAGGGGGTTACCATAGAGCAAGCAGTGGCGCTGCACTTCCCGGTCACCAACAATCAGGCGGAGTATGAGGCTGTTATAGCCGGGTTGCGGTTGGCTAAGGAGCTCGGGATTCATGACGTGGAAGTGCTCCCAGATTCACTGGTGGTGGCGTCCCAGATCAGGGGAGAATATGAAGCTCGGGAGCCCACCCTCCAGAGGTACTTGTCCAAGGCAAGGGTGATCATTGGTGGGTTCCGAGCATTCTCAATCCAGAATGTCCCTAGGGAAGAGAATGAAGCAGCGGACCGATTGGCCAAATTTGGACCCCGAGGGGGGAAACCTTGACCGAGCTATTTCATCCAGCAATTGAGGGGGAGTTGATGGAAGTGGATCGGCAACCCTCGTGAGTGGATCCCTTCGTGACCTTCTTCAGTACAGGCAACCTCCCCGAGGGGGTCAAGGAGGCAAAGGGCTTTCGGCATAAAGCGGACTACTATCTTATGCATGAAGGGGGATTACATCGGAAGATGCTATCGGGCCTTTTGGCGCAATGTGTGGCGGAGGAAGAGATCCCAAGGATTTTGGAAGATGTGCATTCAGGGGGAATGTGGTAGCCATTCAGAAGGTCGAACGTTGGAGGCAAGGGTGGTCAGGCAGGGATACTTCTGGCCCACCCTGAGGAAGAATGCGGCAGAGTTTGCGAGGAGGTGCCAAAAGTGTCAACTCTTCGCCCCCCTCCAACTCCTGCCCGCTCAACGGCTCTGAAGCATCACGACGCCTTGGCCTTTCGTCATTTGGGGAATGGACCTACTCGGACCGTTTCCTCCGGTGAGCGGGCAGAGAAGGTTCCTCTTGGTTATGATCGACTACTTCTCAAAGTGGCTGGAGGCCAAGGCGTTGGACAAGGTAACCTCCCAGGTCATCAGGAACTTCGTTTGGGAGAGATCATCTGTAAGCACGGGTTGCATCAGGCCATTGTCACGGACAATGGACCACAATTCGCAAGCGAGGAGTTCATCAACATCTGCACTCAGCTGGGTATAGACCTCAGGTTTGCCTCCGTTCACCACCCCAGGAGCAACGGTCAGGTGGAGGCGGCAAACAAAATCATAGTGAACCTGCTCAAGAAGATGGTGGAGAACTTAAGGGGGAGTTGGGTGGAGCAGCTCCCCTCGGTGTTGTGGGCTCTGCGAACAACCCCAAAAACTGCCACTGGCGAAACCCCCTTCAAACTCTCGCATGGGTGTGAGACGATCCTACCCGTGGAGTTTGAGGTCCAATCCCCACAGGTTGCGGCCGCAGACAAAGGAGGCGAGGCATGGAGGGAAGGAAACGAAGCGGAGCTGCAACTCTCATTGGACATGATGGAGGAACTTCGCGACATGGTCGCCGTCAGGCAGGAGGAGAACAAACGAAGGATGGTCAAGTACTTCGACAAGCATGTCAGGATAAAACAGTTCACGGAAGGGGACCTGGTCTTGAAGAAGGTCGACGCCGCCGGAAGCTGGGCGGCCGTTTGTAAGCTAAACCCCAAATGGGAAGGACTCTACATTGTAGAAAGGGCACTGGAGTCAGGGGGATCACCTCCAAAATGTGGAAGGGGTATCCATAAGTCACGCATGGAGTGGCGACGACCGGAAATGTTTCTACCCTTAGCATGAGAAAGATTGTAAGTTCAGCTATGATAATTATTATAAAGATTGCTTCTTCACAGGTTATGAAGTTTTTGTGGTTTTGGATGGCGCCGAGTTGACCCGCTGTCCAGGTTCCCATTAAGCTGACAGGGTCGTAGGCTCGCTCGGTGGCCGAAAAAAAGGTTGATGAGTTTGCAAGACCACGAGAGGATCTCTCTGCTCAGGCTCCCATTAACTGGCAGGTCTGGAAGGCGCACTCGGCCCCGGGTAGACCCGCTGGCAGACTCTCATTAGCTGGCAGGGCCGTAGGCTCGCCTGGAGGGTAAGGGAACACCTCGAGTGGTGATTCTGCCGCACAGGCTCTCCTAGCTGGCAGGGTTGGAAGGCACGCTCGGCCCCGGGTAGACTCGCTGTCCAGGCACTCATTAGCTGGGCAGGGCAGTAGGCACACCTGGGGGGAAAGGAAGGGAGTTTGAAGAAAGAATTGAGAAACTAAGCAAGATCCCGAGAGGATCCCGCTGCTCAGGCTCCCATTAGCTGGCAGGTATGGAAGGCACACTCGGCCCCGGGTAGACCCGATGTCAGGCTCTCACTAGCTGGCAGGGTCGTAGGCTCGTCTGGGGGGTAAGGGAACACCTGGAGTGGGGATTCTGCAGCGCAAGCTCTCCTAGCTGGCAGGGCTGGAAGGCACGCTCGGCCCCGGGTAGACTCGCTATCCAGGCTCTCATTAGCTGGGCAGGGCAGTAGGCACACCTGGGAGGAAAGGAAGGGAGTTTGAAGAAATAATTGAGAAACTAAGCAAGACCCCGAGAGGATCCCGCTGCTCAGGCTCCCATTAACTGGCAGGTCTGGAAGGCGCACTCGGCCCCGGGTAGACCCGCTGCCAGGCTCTCACTAGCTGGCAGGGACGTAGGCTCTCCTGGGGGGTAAGGGAACACCTCGAGTGGTGATTCCGCTGCGCAGGCTCCCCTAGCTGGCAGGGCTGGAAGGCACGCTCGGCCCCGGGTAGACTCGCTGTCCAGGCTCTCATTAGTTGGGCAGGGCAGTAGGCACATCTGGGGGGAAAGGAAGGGAGTTTGAAAAAAGAATTGAGAAACTAAGAGAGACCCCGAGAGGATCCCGCTGCTCAGGCTCTCATTAGCTGGCAGGTATGGAAGGCGCACTCGGCCCCGGGTAGACCCGCTGTCAGGCTCTCACTAGCTGGCAGGGTCGTAGGCTCGCCTGGGGGGTAAGGGAACACCTCGAGTGGTGATTCCGCTGCGCAGGCTCTCCTAGCTGGCATGGCTGGAAGGCACGCTCGGCCCTGGGTAGACTCGTTGTCCAGACTCTCATTAGCTGGGCAGGGCAGTAGACACACCTGGGGGGAAAGGAAGGGAGTTTGAAAAAAGAATTGAGAAACTAAGCAAGACCTCGAGCGGTGATTCCGCTGCGCAGGCTCTCCTAGCTGGCAGGGCTGGAAAGCACGCTCGGCCCCGAGTAGACCCGCCGCAAGGCTCTCACTATGTGGCAGGGTCGTAGGCTCACCTGGGGGGTAAGGGAACACCTCGAGTGGTGATTCCGCTGCGCAGGCTCTCCTAGCTGGCAGGGCTGGAAGGCACGCTCGGCCCCGGGAAGACTCGTTGTCCAGTCTCTTATTAGCTGGGCAGGGCAGCAGGCACACCCGGGGGAAAGAAAGGGAGATTGAAGAAAGAATTGAGAAACTAAGCAAGACCTCGAGTGGTGATTCCACTGCGCAGGCTCTCCTAGCTGGCAGGGCTGGAAGGCACGCTCGGTCCCGGGTAGACCCGCTGACAGGCTCTCACTAACTGACAGGGTCGTAGGCTCGCCTGGGGGGTAAGGGAACACCTCGAGTGGTGATTCCGCTGCTCAGGCTCCCATTAGCTGGCAGGGCTGAAAGGCACGCTCGGCCCGGGTAGACTCGTTGTCCAGGCTCTCATTAGTTGGGCAGGGCAGTAGGCACACCTGGAGCGAAAGGAAGGGAGTTTGAAGAAAGAATTGAGAAACTAAGCAAGACCTCGAGTAGTGATTCCGCGGCGCAGCCTCTCCTAGCTGGCAGGGCTGGAAGGCACGCTCGGCCCCGGATAGACCGGCTGCCAGGCTCTCACTAGCTGGCAGGGCCGTAGGCTCGCCTGGAGGGTAAGGGAACACCTCGAGTGGTGATTCCGCTGCTCAGGCTCCCATTAGTTGGCAGGGCTGGAAGGCACGCTCGGCCCCGGGTAGACTCGCTGTCCAGGCTCTCATTAGTTGGGCAGGATAGTAGGCACACCTGGGGGAACAGGAAGTGAGTGTGGAGAAAGAATTGGGAAGCTAAGCAAGACCCCAAGTAGACCCGCAGTCAGGCTCTCACTAGCTAACAAGGCCGTGGGATCTCTTGAGGGGGAAAGAAGGAAAACGGGGATGTTTTGTTTAAGTGGTTCCAGGTGGACCCGATGACCAGGCTCACACCAAGCAGACAGGGCTGTTGAAATCATGACGGAGTCGCGAAGCTCTTGATAACAAGTTTACAAACGGCTAACACCAGTCCTAAGTAAGGATGGGATGACTCAGACCCTACTCGGCAGGGGTCTTGGCATAACCCTCCCGGCAAGGCTCTCGGCCAGACCCTCGGCAGGGCTCTCGGCATAACCCTCCCGACAGGGCTCTCGGCCAGACCCTTGGCAGGGCTCTCGGCATAACCCTCCCGACAGGGCTCTCGGCCAGGTTCTTGGCCAGACCCTCGGCAGGGTCTCGGCATAACCTTCTTGGCAGGGCTCTCGCCATAGCCATCTCGCCGGGAATCCCGGCAAGCACCTCTTGGCAGGGTTCCCGGCACGGCCCCTTTGTCAAGGCTCTCGACAGGACCCTTCCGGCTGGTTTTACCTAGCCAACTCTTCAAACGGGTGGCGGTCATCGCCTAAGATCCTCGGGTTCGCGCAAAGGTAATAAAAATTCCAGCAAAAAGACATATTTTTCAATAGAATATAAAAGGAGTAAACATCAGCGGGGGAATCTCGCCCCTTACAAAAATTACAAAGGATAAGTTTACAAAAAATGAATATATAAAAGTAAAAGCAAGGCTACAATAAACAAGGCAAGATGTGGAGGCTATTGGGCAGGCCCGCCGGAGGTTCCGCTGGAGGTCCCGCTTGAGGTCCCGCTGGAGGTTACGTTGTGGGTGTAGCCGGAGGACTCGCCGAGTGAGCTGCCGCCAGTTTCCTCGTTCAGGACAAGCTCCGCCGCATCATTGATCGGAGAGTCGTCCTCTCCCACAGGTTTGGGGATGGACTCGAACAACCAGGGCCAGATCCCTCGCGTCGTGAAGGTCTCGCCTCCTTCGTTCAAAAGCGCCGACTCCCGCAACACCTCGATGACCATCTTGGCGGTGGCTTGCGCGTTCTCCTAAACGATCACGTCGATCTCATAGGCGGAGTGGTGACAGCGCTCCATTCTCTCCTCCAGCGGTGGTCGGGCCTGGGCCTGGGCCTGGGCCTCCTCCAAGCGCTTCAGCTCAGACTGCAGCAGCTGGTTCTCGCACTCGACGTCGGCCACCCTCGCACGAGACAGCTCGGCTTCCGCGGAATCCTGCGAGACAGTCTGGTTAAGCAAAAAGCATATATATATATATTAAGAGGACGAAAAATATTGAAGGGTCCCGCTTACCTCGGCGGTCGGGCGAGAGGAGAGAAGTTGTTCGGCAGCAGCCAAGTCGGCCTTCAGGGTGGCCACTTCAGCCGCAGCGGCATCCCTCGCTTAGAGCATATCGACAATGTTGCGCTCTATGGTGAGGGTGCGGCGCCCAGCCATGTGCGAGAGCTGGACCGCGCGAAGCTGGGGCTGGGCGGCGGCGTAGACGACGGCCCGAGTAGTCGTTCGGTCGAACGTGTCGGCGTCCTCCCGACCGTAGAGCACATAGCCCAGCGCGAAGGCGTCGCCGGTGCTTGGGTCTCGCTCCCTCCAGGAGGGGAGAAGTTTGGAAATTGCGATGTGGTTGGTGGTGTGGTCCCACTGGATCAAGGGCTGGCCCTCCGCGTCCTTGTATTTCTCGCTGAAGCAGAAATTCTGATGCCCTTTCGCCACCGGCTTGCGAGAGGACTCGACTGGGGTCTCTGCGGGAGGCTGGGAGGCACCCGTCTCGCCTGCAACTAAAGAGGTCTCGGCGGGGGCCTCTGCAACAGGGGGTCGGCGAGTGCCCTGGCCTCGTCAAAAGGTTGATGGAGGGGAATGTCTCGCTCACCTGCGAGTCTCATAGTTAATTAGCCCTATCTCTTGAAACTAAAGGTTGCAAGTCAAGTCCAGAAAATTACCTTCGCCGGGGGATACCTGTTGGAGGGAATCCAGGTCTCGCCGGAGGAAGGGACGTCGAAGGCTTTCGATCCAAAGAACTCGACAAAGGCGCCCTCTCGCTCCCCGAGAGCGGGAGGCTTATAGATTGTGTCGTCATATTGAATCGGCGCAAGAGGGATGTTGCCGAAGGGCCCTGAGACGAAGACGAACCTCTCCGCAAAATGATGATGTTTGTTGGCGAGACCCGCCGTCTTCACCGACTGTCTAGAAAGGAAGATTGACCCTCCCTTGGCCCGGAAGTTGAACAACTTCCGGAAAATGGGTAGACTGAACTCGATCCTTTTCGCCCGTATATAGCAGGCTAAAGCCACCAGGAGGGCGATGGAGTTAGGGTTGAGCTAGGCCGGCACTACCCCATAATAGCGCAGGGCCTGACGCACTTCCGGCCAGAGGGGAAGGCGGAAGGCCGCCTCGAAATGCTCCAAGGGGATGGCGAGCTCCCCTTCCGGCGCAAGGTTCACCGCATCGTCGCTCCCAGGCTTCCGCGCGACGAACCCCGACGGGATGAAGTTCTTGGTGATTGTGAGGAATTTCGCCTACGTGAGCCGGCTGGGTGGGAAGGTGTGGTCCAGGAAGGTCTGCGCACACTTAGAGCGGCCTTCGCTCTCGCCAGGCATCTTGAAGGGAAGACGAGAAAGGAAAAAAAGGATCGGGGAGGCGAGAGCCTTTACGCTTCAGGGATCGGCGAGAGCAGTCGGCAGGGGGACGAAGGCTTGGAGTGAAAGAAATAAGTGCTGAGAAGTAAATGAGGTAGGTGGATCGGCCTATTTATAGAAGATACGGTAATTATGAGTTTTTTACTAAAAAATACGGCGGGGGAACGGTCAACCAGTCAACAAATCTTGATGTCTTGACTCCTCGATTTTTGTCTTGCCTCGTCAGCTCTCCTTGAACCTACAGGAAGCGAGAAACTTCAGGGAGGGCTAGGGAAAAGGCAAACGGTCGCAGCGTGCGAGAAGTGTTGGGCAGGGCGTATGAGTCAGGCATTCGCGAAGCATCAACGAGAGCATGAAACACAGACGGAAAGGACACAAATATAAAGAGGCTCTCGCTGGGCAAGAGCCACGAAACAGCAATGATAAAAATGATAATAATAAAAATGATAATAACGAATAATACTTATAATAATAATTGTCTGATGCCCTAAGACGCAAGTGGTACAGAGTGGGAAGGGTAGGCTGAGAAGGTGGGTAAAGAAGAGGTTAGCCCTACATGGTTCAGTGCGGCTCCCACCACCAACGACCTAGTTCTCGCCTGCCAGACCTTGGAGGGACTCGCGGGTCGAAGAAAACCGTCAGGGCAGTCAACCCCTGGTTGGCCAGGCGGAGCTGATCTCAAATCTGCTCGACGTATCTTCTAGGGGAAGTTTCGGCGGAAAGCATCTCCTGGGATTCCGCCCCGCCAATGAGGTAGGCACAGTCCCGCTCGACGATCACCAGCCGCCGCTCCATCGTCTTGTGGATCCTCTTCACCGCTGCGGAGTTGGCCCGTTACAGCCGCGCGAGCTTCGACAGGTCTGCCGCAACCCTCTGCCTCCGCGCCTTGCCGCTTCCGGAGGCCTCAAGAAAGTCCTCCATCTCGCGGGCGAAAGGGAGGGGCGAGTCCTCCCCGTCTTCCTCTTCTTCATCTTCGTCTCCTTCCCCCTTCGCCTCTTGCTCCTTCGGCTCTGGAGGACAGATTTTGGTCAGAATGGGAGGGGGAGAAAGAAAAGTTAGGAGGCTCTCGCATACCAGAAGAGCGATGGGTACCCTCCCCCGATGGTGGGCGAGAAGGGTCGGGCTGGCACTCCGAGCTTTTTCCGAAAAGCAGATGGAGTGGCTTGCCCCGGCCCGGACGAAATGTCCTGCGCTCCAGGGTCTCGGTCTCGCCCAGGGGGGAACAGAGACGCCCTCTCTCGTCGAGGGCTGGGATCCCGGCGCAGGAGCGGATGGCTCGGTGATAACCCTCCGGCAGGGACGGCGTGATCGGGCACCAGATCGGTGCGATCAGCCGGGGTATTGGGTTGGGCAGCCCTCAAGACAAGCGGTGCAGTCCCCGAAACAGACGGCGGATCCTCATTGCGAAGGCGGGTCGCCTCTGTGTGCGTCAGTAAAAAGTCGGCGACATCTTTTGGCACCGTCCCCTGCGAGAAGAGTGGTACTTCAATACGCGACCACGTTCCAACACTTTAACAGTTCGCGCTAACAGGAAGGGCGAAAGGCGAGAAAAGTATCTCCGGCAGAGAAGAAGGGATTTCATCGCGGTTAGGAGTTGGGGTGGGCGAGGCTCGGTTCTCCTTCAACAGGTCTCGCCTGACCAACTTGGCCTTCTTCATCTTCTTTGGGCGGGAGCTCTCGCCAGCAGGTTTCTCGCCGGCTGATTTCTCGCCCACTGGCTTCTCGCCGGTTGGCCTCTTGCCCATCAGCCAAGGGGCAACTTTGGCGCATTTGACACGAGCCCGCGCCTGGGCCGCGGCGAGGCGGGCCTGAAGCTCTTCCGAGAGCGGCTTTTCAACATTTTTGGCACGCATTTGCTGAGGCTCAAGCAGAGAGTAATGATGACAGAGATGGCCTGAGAGACAAACTCAGTGGTGTATTTATAGGACGAAGGTGGGGTCTGCAAAAAGATTCCTTCCCAGTTCAGCATGTACCCACCGAATGTTAGGGGTTGGATGTATCTTTCCGAGTGCAAGGCTAGCTCGCAAAGAGCGGGGATTGTGTACAACCTCATATTCGCTGGGTGAGATCAAGATCCCCCAAGGACCCGGATTGGGCTAGCTTTGGGCTTACAATTGGATCAAGTAAGAAAGCGGGCAGGAGGGCTCTCGCCGTAAGTAGGCGGGAAGGCTCTCGCCCAGGGGGTCAAGAAATGACAGTTCGACGAACGCAATTTGTCGAGCTGAGAACGTAATTCGTCGAATGCAAACTCATCGAGCTGAGCCTTCGACTTAAGGCTATTTTCGTCAAGCAGATTTTAGGTTTAGGCCATGGCGGAACCAGGGCGGGCGGGAAGGCTCCCGCCCTAGGCAGGAGCAGGGGCTAGCGCCTCAGATGGCGGAAGCCTACCTGCCCTCTGAATTGAGTGATGCCTCTTCATTCAACGCCCTTTTAGTCTTTTGGTTCCCGCCAGGGATAGGCGGGAAGGCTCGCGCTCAGAGCAAGCAGGGTTCCCGCAGAGCTCAGCAGGAAAAGCTTCCGCCATATGGGACCCAGACCTGAAATTACCTAAACACCCCTGGTCTGCATTTAGCTCCTCAAAACAGCGGAATTTGGCTATTGGCAGACCATCCCAGGGGCATTTTAGTAATTTTAGGGCAGCAAAAATACGCTTTTTGCGGACCAGATATTGAAAATCTATAAATAAACGCACAGGATACCTCAGAAGCCAGATTTCCTCATACTCTCTTTTTTGCCTTCTAGAGCTTTCTGAGGTACTCCTAGCCTAGCAATTGGCTTTGGAGGGGAAGCGCTCAGAGAACTTCCGGGTTAGTGGAGGGACCTCCCAGCTGAGGCTTAGGGTCAATTTCCAGTTCTTTGTTGCTAATCTTGGGTCGAGGTTTGGGAGAAATAGGTGTCGGCTACACCTCAAGGTCCGAACTCTCGTTGAGGTCAGTTTTTGGCTTCAACACAAGGGAAGGAGAATGTGGCCGTTGATGCCCTCTCCCGTCTTCTGGAGAGCTCTCTCGTCCACATTTCGGGCCCCTTAATTGATTCCCTCAACGACATCCAGGCGGAGGTGCAACAGGATCCCGCACTTCGGCTCATTGTGGACGCACTGCGACAGGGGCAGCCCACAACACCGGGGTACCAGCTCCAAGAGCGCACCTTTACTATCAGGGCTGAGTGGTCATTCCCTCTTCCTCGGCTTGGAGGACAGTTATGATGCAGGAGTTTCATTCGTCGCCGACAGGAGGCCATGGCGGTATACTCCGGACCCTCCAAAGGCTGAAGGCGAATGTCTTCTGGAAGGGCTTACACCGTGACACTCAACAGTTTGTGCAACAGTGTGAGGTGTGTCAACGACAAAAATATGAAACAACCTCTCCGGCTGTTTTGATTACCCCGCTGGAAATTCCACACCAAATTTGGGAAACGATATCCATGGACTTCATCGACGGATTGCCCAAATCTCAGGGCAAGTCAGTTATCTTGGTTGTGGTCGACAAACTCTCCAAATACACACATTTTCTTGCCCTGGGCCATCCCTACACGGGCGAACTCGTGGCTGATCTCTTTGTTCGCGAGATCGTACGGCTTCACAGCGTGCCCTGGTCTATCATCTCGGATCGTGACCCAGTGTTCGTGACCAACTTTTGGAAGGAGCTTTTTCGGCTACAAGGAACACGACTACGCCTGAGCACGGCCTATCATCCTCAGTCGGACGGCCAGACAGAAGTTCGCAACTGCGGGGTGGAAACAAACTTACGCTGCTTCGTGATGGACGAGCCCTGGACGTGGACCCGATGGTTACACCTGTAACGTCCCAATTCGCGCAAGGCCCTTGTGCGCACTTTTAAGTCAGGACAGTTGACTTGGGCTCAGGGAGTACTGGCAGTTAGGCTTGTACTCAAGTAAGGGAGGTGAAGTTGGTCCAGAGTAGGACACCAGTAGTGACACGGGCGTGTCCATACCCGTGTGGTTCTCTGGTTCCTCTGCGTCTTCTTTGTGAAATCTCCACAGAAGGACACGGGTGGTGTCACGGGAGTGTCCCTACCCGTGTGTATGTATTCATCGAACAGAGCTCGACTAACACTGTCGACCGTGTTCCTCCCGAACAGGGCACGGGTAGAGAAACGGGCGTGTCCCTACCCGTGTGCGTCCAAGCAGCAGCTCGACGACTCGTCGAGCAGAGCTCGACGAATCGTCGACTGTGTTCCTCCCGAGCAGGACACGGGTAGTGACACGGGCGTGTCCCAACCCGTATGTGTCCAAGCAGAGCTCGATGAATCGTCGACCACATTCTTCCCGAGCAGGACACGGGTAGTGACACGGGCATGTCCTTACCCGTGTAGCTCAATTTCGGGTTTTGACGAATTTTTCGGCCACGTCGTTTCGAAGGGACACATTTACTGAGTTGAATGGCGGTCCAATGATAGGCCGACACGTGTCTACGCAGTTGCCAAACATCTCATATGAAAAGGGGAGAAAACCCTAGTCGTTTCTAGTCTTCCTTTCAAAGTCATTGCTATAAGAAACAGCTGGAGAGGAAGAAGGTGCTGGAGCCGATCTTCTTCCCGTGAAGAACTAACACTGACCGAGAAGAAGATGTCGCCAAGAAGGGTGACAAGATCCATGGCTGGAAATGGTGGAAACGCCGGAAACGAAGTGAGCTTCCTACCCTCTCCCTTGGTGCTAGATCTTTAGTTATTTTTAAGAGAGATATCGACTCAAAAGAGTTTTGATTTGTGAGAAAAAGGTTTCTAGGAAAAGGCCATGCTAAGACTTGTGTCTTAGGAGTTAGAGTCTTCAACGTTTCCCTCACTTTGAATGCAGTTTGTGGACTGGTTTCGTGAAGAGAAGTGGTCTTATGAGGGTGAATAAGGGAGGAGAAATTCTGGATGTTATTTGAAAGTTTGGCTGAAGGAAGAAGACGAACTGATGTCGTCCGATCTGCTTTAAGATGCGCGCCAGAAATTTATTTTTTGCGCACCGCAGCCTTCGAGGCCGTTTTCAGTCACGATGCGGCCAGATCTGGGATTTCGACTAAACACGAAAGTCACAGCCCTTGGAAATACCTTTCCAACGTGGGGTTAAACGCCTTCACCGGATTCCTGCAGCCTCGGGAATCCCCGTTTGAAGTTGTTGTAGTAATTATTCTTGCACATGTGATTCTTGTTTTTTTGTATTGGTAGAGAGATCATGGTACAGTAACGTTAAGGTTTGTTGAATTTAGACTATAAATGATTGGGGTGAAACATGTTAATAACATTTGTTGAATTGATTCCTGAATGAACAGATGATGAAGAAGAGTGTACTTGATCGAGGTGATTTGGTGGAGGTTAGATAAAGATTTAAATATGTGAAATATTGAGAACGTGCTTGACAGTGGTAATGTGTTGAATGATGATGAACTTAGCTTGAATATGTTGTACATAATTGGTAATGATTGTTACGAACAAATGGTCATGATCTTAGATGACGAGTGTGTGAAATAGCCTTACACCAGCAATGAACCCATAAGTATCTTGGGCACGGGGTTGTGAAAGGGTGTAAGTGAGAGTGTTTGACCGCACTGGTTTGGAAATGCTGTGAAGGGACATAAGCGGACGGTCGGGCTTGCTCCACGGTGTTCATTCCCGAGGCTCCTTTCGTGCCAAGTGGACGGTTGGGCTTGGTCCTCGTGCTTTTTTGAGGCTCCTTCTGTGTCACGATGATGTGAAATTGCATGCGGTGTGAGTCGACACGCGGTGTCGTAATCCTGGGTTAAGGATAATGTGGCAGGTCTACGGGCTCGCCAGTTGTCACACCGACGGGAGCTGACAGATAGACTTTGGGTGGTTGGGCTTGGTACTCTGTGCTCATTCCTGGGGCTCCTTCCGTGCCAAGTGGACGGTTGGGCTTGGTGCTCGTGCTTTTTCCGAGTCTCCTTCTGGATCACAACATAGGCCAGTTCGGGGCTTGGTTCTCGGTGCACACCTACCCGAGACTCCCGCTGAGACGTAGTACGCATGTGAGCTCCGTTGTTGTGTTCTTAGCGTTGAGCCGTACGGAGGCCTAGGCTTGGTAGTGTGGATGCCGCCTAGTAGTGGGGAAACCCGCTCTACTGTCACCATCTGGCCACGACGGTTGACGTTTGAGAGGTTAGCTACCTGCTCGAAAAGTGGGAACTACAAGTCTGTGTCGACATAGCAGTTGCATGTGCATGATCATAGGTGAGTCAATGCATTCATATCGTTACACTGCATTGCATACACAAGATCCTCATCGTATAAGTTTGTATGGGCACTCTTATACGATGAGTTACTTTACTGTTGAGCTGATTCTTAACTTATAAGTTTGTATGGGTATTCTTATAATTTAAGTTAATTTTCTGTTATAGATTTATATGCTTAGATGGATTGATATAGCTAAAGTAGAATGGCTAAATTAGAATGCTGATAATATTGTTTTACATTACTTCTATTGTACTCATGTCATGTATACTTACTCCACTTGCTTGTTCTACTGCTTATATAAATATATTGTACTCTTGTTCCTTTCTCCGTCCGGTGTCGAGAAGTCGTCGAGGGAGCAGATGTGATAGCCACTTAGTCTTTATGACTAACGGTTGCTACGACTTCCTTTTAGGAGGGAATCCCGCAGTCAGAGCAGCCGCAGATTTTGCAGCAAGTCAGCCAAGCCAGGACGACATGGCTTCAAGGGACGGTGTCGTCGCTACCGTCAGTGACCGAAGTGAGTTAGAGAGACTTTTGATGTAGCCTTGTTGGGGCAAGTTGTATCTGTACTCTGATATTTTAGAAGCTTGTTGTAGCTTCTTCTCTTGATGTACTTTGGACTATATTACTTATGTGTGGATTGACTTCTAATTTATATTTTTGGTTGGGTTGGAATTGGATGATATTGTTTATGGCCGGCAGAATAGGCGTCTTCTGGTGCAGACCAACACGTGCGTTGGTGCCACCGTAAGACGGTTGTTCTGGGCATAAGACTCCCCTTGTGCCGTGTTTTGTGTTCCGGGAGGGGGGTCTTACAAATGGTATCAGCTTGCTACGATCCTGAACTAAAGAAGTCATTCAACAATGGTGTCACCCCCGTTCGATTAGTCAGTTTGGGGGCAAACTTACTTAGCGGAAGCAGTGGTGTGCTCATATGTAATTCACACTAAGTATGTCCAACTTTGACCTTAAGATTAGCCAACCTGACCTTACGTTTGTACTCTACGTGTAGATCCCAGTGCACGTTGAGCCAGTGGGGGGCACCCCCGCCCCGTCCGTACCCACACAGTTTCAGCAATCGGAGCTAGGGCAGACGCTCACAGTTATCTTGGATGCCTTTAGATCCCAACAAGCCCCCGTACAACAACATGCTCCGGGCTCCAATTGGTTGAGCACTTTCCGAGCTCTCTCACCTCCTGCCTACCTTGGGACAGAGTCGGCAGTGCGTACGGAGGAATGGCTCGACACCGTGCAAAAACTGCTGGCGGGAATTAGATGTCCGAACAACATGTCTGTGACCCTGGTAGTGACACTCCTGGAACTGCACGCCAAGAAGTGGTGGAAGTCCCTCATGGGCTCCACTTTTCAAGGGCGAATTTATACGGAGATTAGCTGGAGCGAGTTATCAGGAGCCTTTTTAGAGCACTTCATTCCCTTGTCTGCTCGAGATGAACTTGAAGAGAGATTTTTACAGCTGAAGCAAGGATCGAAGTCGGTTACGGAGTATCAACGAGAGTTCCAACATCTCGCGAGATTTGCCGACTCATATGACTTGGATGACAGAGGATACGCTAAGCGCTTCTACAAATGGTTGCGGGACCCACTAAGGCAGGCCCTTTTGTTTATAGCGGACTCCAGCTTGGCGGAAATAATTGACATGGCGAAGAGGCTAGAAGCAGACCACTTGGGAAGTGGTAAGAGACCTGATAAGGGTGTGATGGAATTCGACCCTAGCAATAGAAGGAGACACGACTCCGGAGGAGGAAGAGGACATCAGAGAGGTGGCAGACATTTCCACAGGAATTTTAGAATGGAGCACCTGATTCCACAGCTGCTCACGTTGCCTCCACCTCCACAGCCTCAACAGTTTCAGCAACCCGAGGGTCGGAATGAGCGGGTGTGCTTCCAATGCAACCAACCGGGCCACATCCGGCGTTACTGCCTGCAGCTGTTTGGGAATGCTCCTCTTGCTCTTCCTCCGGCAGCTCCACGAGGGCGGGGACATATGCGTGGTCGAGGACGGGGACAACGAGGAGGAAACCCCAGACCTGCTCGGAATCAGGTGTTCGCGCTGGACATGACACAGGAGCGGAACCCTCAGGAGGTGATTGCAGGTATGTTACAGTTAGTCATCACATCTTCATTATTAACCATAAGTTGCTTAAGATGTACTAGGAATCTAGTTTTGAGTATTGCTATTGGTACTTAGGCACCGTAGTGGTCGGCGGGAAACCGGCCTACACGTTATTCGATACCGGTGCCTCGCACTCGTTTGTGTCTGCGGACTTCATTAAATACCTAGAAGGAGTGCAATACTTCACTGGTATTGTTCTACGAGTACGCCTCCCAGACGGCTCTGAGATGACCGCAACCGCCAAGTGCGAATTGAAGATACTCATTGGGGGAAAGGCCTTTGATACCCCTGCCACAATTTTGAGAATGCCAGAATTCGATCTCATTCTGGGCATGGCGTGGTTGGATTGGCACTACGCAAGAATTAAGTGCGCGGAGAAGCGAATTTACTTGAGACATGGGGACATTGATGTCATCTTTCAAGGTATAAAAGTTGCACCTCGTTTGTTATTATCTTCGATTCAGGCCTTGAAAGCTCACATGAGGGGAGAAGAAGTGTGCATGATATGTTTTGAACTGAAGGAGATGAAAATAGATATGAAAGATGTGCAGGTAGTGCGGGACTTCCCTGAGGTATTTTCTGAGAAATTGTCAGGATTACCCCCGCATAGAGAAGTGGATTTTCAAATTAAGCTAGTACCGGGCGCCAAACCCGTCTCCAGGACCTCTTACCGAATGGCCCCGAAGGAACTCGCAGAGTTTAGAGTTCAGTTGCAAGAACTGGTGGAATCAGGGTTTGTTCGCCCCGCACATCACCTTGGGAAGCCCCTGTTTTGTTCGTTAAGAAGAAGGATGGAACCTTGCGATTGTGCATAGACTATTGGGAGCTCAATCGACTGACGGTGCGGAATACTTAATCGCTACCCCGGATCGACGAGTTGTTCGATCAATTGGTAGGAGCGCATTGGTTTTCCAAGTTGGATTTGCGCTCGGGATATTATCAGTTGAGGATACAAGAGGACATTCAGAAAACAGCTTTCAGCTCAAGATACGGCTTGTACGAGTTCATCGTGATGTCGTTTGGACTCACAAATGCCCCTTCAGCTTTCATGAGTTTGATGAACAAAGTGTTCGAGCCCTATCTAGATATCTTCGTCATTGTTTTCATCGATGACATTTTGGTCTACTCAAAGACAGAGGAAGAGCATATCGAACATCTGACCTTGGTACTGGGGAAGCTAAAAGAGCATGTCATGTTTGCTAAGTTCAGCAAGTACGAATTCTGGCTCCAAGAAGTTGCCTTCTTGGGCCATGTGATCAGTGGGGCTGGACTAGCTGTGGATCCGGCCAATGTACGTGTCGTGAAGGAATGGTCGCCCTTGAAGTCAGCAGTCGATGTGCGGAGTTTCCTTGGACTTGCCGGGTATTATCGCAAGTTTGTAAAAGGGTTCTCAAAGATTGTCTTTCCTCTTACTACCCTGACAAAGAAAGGAGTGTCATACGAGTGGACACCCAGTGTGAAGCTGCATTCCTAGAACTGAAAGATAGACTTACCTCCGCCCCCATCCTGGCACTTCCGTCTGGAAAGAAAGGATTTCAAGTTTACACGGATGCATCTTATTAAGGGATGGGAGCGATACTGATGCAGCACAGTCACGTGATCGCCTATGCCTCAAGACAACTAAAGAAGCATGAACTCGACTACCCAGTTCACGATTTAAAATTGGGGGCAGTGGTGTTTGCCCTGAAAGTTTGGAGACACTACCTATATGGAGTTCATTGCGAGATATTTTCGGACCACAAAAATCTAAAGTATGTTCACACTCAGAAGGAACTGAATTTGAGGCAGCGACGCTGGTTGGAGTTTTTGTGCGATTATGAGTTCCCCTTGAACTACCACCCCGGAAAAACAAACTCGATGGCTGATGCATTGAGCAGAAAAGTACCGGACTCGAGCTCTGAGCCTCGGTTGATGAGTATGGAATTAGCTCAAATGCTCGAGGAAATAGAGGTCACTTTGGTGTATAAAGTTTCTTCGGAAAAGTATACGGAGTACTTGGAGACCATGAGTATAGTCTGTGATATTCGGGACCGAATCCGGGTGGAGCAAGGAAAGGATGAGGCTCTGGCCCCGGCAATCAAGTCAATTGAAGATGGGACTACCGAAGAGTATACTCTAAAAGACGGTCTCGTTTATTTTCGTGGTCGGCTCTACATTCCCAAAGGCGGTAAAATTCGGGAAGACATGTTGAGAGAGGCACATTGCACACAGTATTCTGTGCATCACGGGATTGCCAAGATGTACGCCGACTTGCGGAAGACCATGTGTTGGTCGGGAATGAAGAAAGACGACAGATATTTTGTTACACATTGTGAGGCTTATGAAAGGGTGAAGGAGGAATGCAAAAGCCCCGGTGGATTATTACAGTCTTTGCCCATCCCCGAGGTGGAAGTTCGAGGATATCTCCATGGACTTCGTCCACGGATTGCCTCGCTCACGCGCAGGGAATGATTCGGTGTGGGTAATCATTGACCGCCTAACAAAGGTAGCCAGGTTCATACCTATGAAGAAAGAAGCTCATGTGGATGTCTTGGTACGCCTCTTTGTGGAGAAGTTTGTACGGTATCATGGCGTGCCAAAGACAACTATTTCTGATCGGGATGGTCGGTTTACCTCTAAAGAATGGAAGGTCGTACAGGCGTGCTTGGGTTCACGCCTTACCTTTAGCACAGTATTTCATCCTCAGACGGATGGGCAATCTGAGAGGACCATTAGAACGTTGGAGGACCTATTGAGACTGTGTGTGTTGGATAGATGAGAGCCGTGGGAAAGACTCTTACCCCTCGTGGAATTCTCCTACAACAACAGTCATCATGTCAGCATCGGGATGGAACCCCATGAAGCCCTTTACAGAAGAAGGTGTAGAACCCCCTTGTCATGGGTACAAGATGAAGACCCGAAGGTTTTAGGAATTGAGTACATCGATGATACTGATGCGGTTGTTAGACTAATACGGGACCGCATGCTTGAGGCTCAAAGTCGGCATGCTAAATATTATAATGCAAAGCACCGGATGGTAGAATTTCAAGTGGGTGACAAAGCGTTCCTGAAAATTCGTTCGATGCATGGAGTGTCACGGGTACGTGGTATGAAAAAGTTCAGCCCAAGGTACGTTGGGCCTTACACTATATTGGAAAGAATTGGCCCTTTGGCCTACCGGTTGGAGTTACCACCAGAGCTGGAGAACCTTCATGACGTATTCCATGTGTCGTCTCTCCGGAAGGCGTTGTTGCGGCCCGATCAACATATCCACATAATTGACGGAGCAGTAGCAACCAACAGATCTGTACGACTAGAGCTGGTGCGGATAGTAGACAACGAGACAAGGAGTTTGCGCCGCAAGAGTGTTCCTTGGGTAAAGGTGCTGTGGTCTAACCATGGGAAGGAGGAGCATACATGTGAGCCGGTGGAGTTGATGCAAAAGCGCTACCCGAAGTTGTTTCATCGAGGTAATTTTAAAAGCAAATTTTGTTTTACTTTATGTTTTTCTCTCCCCGTAGTCTTAGCCTGATTTCGGGACGAAATCTTTTATTTTGTTTATAGGATTTGTAACGTCTCAATTCGCGCTAGGCCCCTTGTGCGCACTTTTAAGTCAGGAAAGTTGACTTGGGCTCAGGGAGTACTGGCAGTTAGGCTTGTACTCGAGTAAGGGAGGTGAAGTTGGTCCAGAGTAGGACACGGGTAGTGACACGGGCGTGTCCATACCCATGTGGTTCTCTGGTTCCTCTGCGTCTTCTTTGTGAAATCTCCAGAGAAGGACACGGGTAGTGACACGGGCGTGTCTCTACCCGTGTGTATGTATTCATCGAGCAGAGCTCGACTAACACTGTCGACTGTGTTACTCCCGAGCAGGACACGGGTAGAGACACGGGCATGTCCCTACCCGTGTGTGTCCAAGCAGCAGCTCGACGACTCGTCGAGCTCTATCGTCGACCGTGTTCCTCCCGAGCAGGACACGGGTAGTGACACGGGCGTGTCCCTACCCGCGTGTGTCCAAGCAGAGCTCGACGAATCGTCGACCACATTCTTCACGAGCAGGACACGGGCGTGTCCCTACCCGTGTAGTTCAATTTAGAGTTTTGACGAAATTTCCGGTCGCGTCGTTTCGAAGTGACTCATTTACTGAGTTGAATGGCGGTCAAATGATAGGCCAACACGTGTCTACGCAGTTGCCAAACTTCTCACATGAAAAGGGGAGAAAACCCTAGTCGTTTCTCGTCGTCCTTCCAAAGTCATTGCTGTAAGAAACTGTTGGAGAGAAAGAAGGTGTTGGAGCCAATCTTCTTCCCGTGAAGAACTAACACCGATCGAGGAGAAGAAGATGCCGCCAAAAAGGGTGACTAGATCCATGACTGGAAATGGTGGAAACGCCGGAAACGAAGTGAGCTTCCTACCCTCTCCCTTAGTGCTAGATCTTTAGTTATTTCAAAGAGATATCGACTCAAAAGAGTCTTGATTTGTGAGAAGAAGGTTTCTAGGAAAAGGCCATGCTAGGACTTGTGTCCTAGGAGTTAGAGTCTTCAACCTTTCCCTCACTTCGAATGCAGTTTGTGAACTGGTTTCGTGAAGAGAAGTGGCCTTATGAGGGTGAATAAGGGAGGAGAAATTCTGGATGTTATTTGAAAGTTTGGTTGAAGGAAGAAGACGAACTGATGTCGTCCGATCTGCTTTAAGATGTGCGCCGAAATCTGTTTTCTGCGTGCAGCAGCCTTCGAGGCCGTTTTCAATCACGATGCGGCCAGATCTGGGCTTTCGACTAAACACGAAAGTCGCAGCCCTTGGAAATACCTTTCAAACGTGGGGTTAAACTCCTTCACCAGATTCTTGTAGCCTCGGGAATCCCCGTTTGAAGTTGTTGTACAGTAATTATTCCTGCATATGTGATTCTTGTGTTTGTTTTGTATTGTTAGAGAGATCATGGTACAATAACGTTAAGGTTTGTGGAATTTAGACTATAAATGATTGGGGTGAAACATGTTAATAACATTTGTTGGATTGATTCCCTAATGAACAGATGATGAAGAAGAGTGTACTTGATCGAGGTGATTTGGTGGAGGTTAGAGAAAGATTTAAATATGTGAAATATTGAGAACGTGCTTGACAGTGGTAATGTGTTGAATGATGATGAACTTGGCTTGAATATGTTGTGCATAATTGGTAATGACTGTTACGAACAAATGGTCGTGATCTTAGATGACGAGTGTGTGAAATAGCCTTACACCGGCAATGAACCCATAAGTATCTTGGGCGCGGGATTGTGAAAGGGTGTAAGTGAGAGTGTTTGACCGCACTGGTTTGGAAATGTTGTGAAGGGACATAAGTGGACGGTCGAGCTTGGTCCTCGGTGTTCATTCCCGAGGCTCCTTTCGTGCCAAGTGGACGGTTGGGCTTGGTCCTCGTGCTTTTCTGAGGCTCCTTCCGTGCCACGATGATGTGAAATTGCATACGGTGTGAGTCGACGCGCGGTGTTATAATCCTGGATTAAGGATAGTGTGGCAGGTCTACGGGCTCGCCAGTTGTCACACCGACAGGAGCTGACAGATAGACTTTGGGCGGTTGGGCTTGGTCCTCGGTGCTCATTCTCGGGGCTCCTTCCGTGCACAGTGGACGGTTGGGCTTGGTCCTCGTGCTTTTTCCAAGGCTCCTTCCGGATCACAACATAGGCCAGTTCGTGGCTTGGTTCTCGATGCACATCTACCCGAGACTCCCGCTGAGCCGTAGTACGCATGTGAGCTTCGCTGTTGTGTTCTTAGCGTTGAGCCGTACGGAGGCCTAAGCTTGGTAGTGTGGATGCCGCCTAGTAGTGGAGAAGCCCGCTCTACTGTCACCGCCTGGCCACGACGGTTGACGCCTGAGAGGTTAGCTACCTGCTCGAAAAGTGGGAACTACAAGTCTGTGTCGACATAACAGTTGCATGTACATGATCATGGGTGAGTCATTGCATTGCATTCACATCATTCTATTGCATTGCATACACAAGATCCTCATCGTATAAGTTTGTATGGGCACTCTTATACGATGAGTTACTTTACTGTTGGGCCAATCCTTAACTTATAAGTTTGTATGAGCATTCTTATAAGTTAAGTTACTTTTTTGTTGTAGATCTATATGTTTAAATGGATTGATATAGCTCGAGTAGAATTGTTAAATTAGAATGCTGATAATATTGTTTTACATCTTCTATTGTACTCATGTCATGTATACTTACTCCACTTGCTTGTTCTAGTGCTTATATAAATATATTGTACTTTTGTTCCTTTCTCCGCCCGGTGTCGAGGAGTCGTCGGGGGAGCGGATGTGATAGCCACTTAGTCTTTATGAGTAATGGTTGCTACGTCTTCCTTTTAGGAGGGAACCCTGCAGCCAGTGCAGCAGGTCAGCCAGGTCAGCCAGGCCAGGACGACAGGGCTTGAAGGGACGGTGTCGTCGCTACCGTCAGTGATCGAAGTGAGTTAGAGAGACTTTTGATGTAGCCCTGTTGGGCAAGTTGTACCCGTACTCTGATATTCTAGAAGCATGTTATAGCTTCTTCTCTTGATGTACTTTGGACTATATTACTTATGTGTGGATTGACTTCTAATTTATATTCTTGGTTGGGTTGGCATTGGATGATATTGTTTATGGTCGGCAGAATAGGCGTCTTCTAGTGCAGACCAACACGTGTGTTGGTGCCACCGTAAGGCGGCTGTTCTGGGCATAAGACTCCCCTCGTGCCGTGTTTTGTGTTCCGGAAGGGGGGTCTTACAACACTAGGTCGAGTACTGCTACAATACCTCGTATCATACTACCAGCAAGCTTACCCCGTTCGAGGTTGTATACGGCCGCCCGCCGCCTTCTTTGGGCTCATATGAGCCCGGCAGCACAGTTCTTCCGTCAGTCGACCGACAGTTGCGCGATCGTGATCGCACCTTAACTCTCCTGCGTGATAATCTTCGGGTAGCTCAGGACAGGATGAAGGTACAGGCAGACAAACATCGGACCGAGAGGGAATTCGCAGTGGGAGACGAGGTATTCCTCAAACTCCAACCTTACCGACAGCTCTCCGTCTCTCACCGGGTGAATCAGAAGTTGGCACCACGATACTATGGGCCGTTCCGCATTACTCAGCGGGTGGGACCGGTGGCATACACCTTGGCACTTCTGAAAGGTTCCTGGATACACCCCACTTTTCATGTATCCCAACTCAAGAGGAAGCTTGGCGACGGCGTCCAGACAAGCCCCCTCTTACCTGAGGTTAGTCCATCGGGGGAACTGAGTCATTTACCGGAGGAAATATTGATGATCAAGTGGAAGCAACATGATGCTGAATATCGGCCCGAGATACTAGTTAAATGGAAAATTTTGACAGCTGCACACAATACCTAGGTCGATCTGCTGGAGTTCCGCGACTCATTTCCCAATTTACACCTTGAGGACAAGTTGGTGCTTGATGGGGATGGGAATGTTATGTCCCCTAACGCTCTATGGTTCAAAGGGCACAAATATGCTCGACGACCTAAGGAGGCGACAGGAAGCAACGAGGTTGAACCAACCGGTTCAGCCTCCATTCACTAATCTCGGACCGGCGAGGCTGAACCAATCGGTTCAGCTCATTTGGCGGGCCGGCCGGCCCCTTGGTTCCGGGTATATATATACTCGGAACCCCTCTTGGAGCATTATGAAGAATTAATCAAGGTATTCTCTTCCTCCTGCTTACCCTAACTCTAATCTCTTCTCTCTACCTCGTACCTTTTCTTCTAGTAGCATAACATGATCACACATGACCAGAGCTACACCAGTCAACACTCACATGGCTACTAGTCACTCACCAAGCCTAGATGACAGCCTACATTATGTTGAAAAGCGGTGGTATGTCGCTACCCGTGCGATTTTGTTGCGCACGGCTGATTTCTCTCATGCATGAACAAATCGCACGAGCAACCTGTGTTTGTCTAAAAATTTATGTTTTATTGTTTCCCGTGCATTTTAGCCTCACACGGTTGATTCCAACCGTACGTGATCATTATCGCGCGCGTATATTACAGTTTCCAAATCTCACAGTCGTGTGATTTCCTTCACGCACGTTCCAGACCAATCGTGTGTGATCAACTTATAAAAATACGCAATTTTCTGGCAATTTGTTTCTGCCCGTGTGATTTTCTTCACGTACGGTCTCCGCCCGAGCGATCTACCTGCATGTCAACAAATTCTGCAATCTTTTCTATTCAAGCAGTTTCGTAGATTCATTCCGCAAACCCAATTATTCTGCTTGAAAACCCTAAGGGGAGGAGATTCTGCTCTGTTTTCTCTTCCCCGTCAGCTAGAGTTTTGCCCTAGGCCACCTTGCATCATCTGAAGCATCAAGAGAGGAGATTCTAGCCTCAATTTCATCGTCAAACAAGAACTTTGCATCGGGCGTGGCCGGATTGTGTCACCGGAGAAGACAGGCAGTATATTGGAAGAAGGTGAGAGCTCTTCTGGATCCTGGACGATAGTTGGTGACCGAGCTAGGATGCAGATTGACGATCCAGTGATTCCTACCGAGAATCTACAAGGAGACTCGGAATTTGGTTGTATCTCTTGCCTTTTTCTCCGACTAATTAGACGTTTGTGATTATTTTTTCCATAATATTGATGATGTATGCACTCTAAACCCCTTGATCTTAACTTCTATTTCATTTCTATGAAATTTTGTGAATGTTTTTGAGTTGCTTAAGGTGTGCCCTATTTCATATTTGTGTTATGGTAGATTTTATAGTTTGTGAGTAAATGTTGTAATAAATTGAGATAGCTACACTAGCAATTGCTAGGTGTGAGTAGAGCGAAGAGGTGATTGCGAGCTTCAAATCCACTATCACTTTCACTTTCCCTTCCGCACTTTCACTCACGTCCACTCGCCTAGCGAAGTGATGTTAACTACCCACATAATCCAACTTGTTGCCAAGAGGTGAAGGTGACCCTCAATTTCACTTCCGCACTCTCCCTCACGTTCACTCGCCCTAGCGAAGCAGTGTTAACGGAGCAAGATCCCACGTATTGTCAAAGCGGTGAAGGCGACCCGTATTGGTGCTAGTTATTATGAAGCGGTGTCGGCGACTCGCTTAGTTTGTTTAGTCCCTTTTTGTTGTATTCACAAAATCAAACCCTCGTAAACCATTCAACTAAAAGGACTTCAATCTCAAGTATTTTCTCAAAAGATATCTCCACGTTGTCGTGTTCCACGTGAGATCGATACTTGGGGAACTCTCCCATTTTATATTAATTGTGCGACCGGTGCACTTGCTGAACACGCATCAAGATTTTTGACGTCGTTGTCGGGGAACACGGAAGTGTGAGTTTCTGAAGAGAGAGTTGAGAGATAGAAGTTTGTTTCCATTTATATATACCATTTTATTTATTTTAAATTTTTAAATAACATCATTTAAATTTCTTTATTTTTAATCTATTGTGAAATTTTTAAAAGCAGAAAATTCATTTTAAATTGTTGGTGTGTAGTTAATTCTTGCAAATAATATATTTGTTTGCTGAATTCTCCCCAGTTACTTCATGTTTTCATGTTTATATACTTGATGTCGTTGGTACGGGGAATATGACCATAAGAGTGAAGATTATTATATGAGAGATCATCGTTACAATTCATGTGGGCCACCGTATGGAGCACCAACATCATATGATACGACATATAGTGCGCCATCTTATTATAACTATGCGCCACCACATCATGCATCGTCTCTGTACTTCAGTTTAGACCCTTAAGGGCCAAAAGGAAACCGGAAACATGCCTAGTTTGTCGTAGCACCAATCACGCATTGAAAGATTGTGCGGAATTTCAACGCCAGATGGAGAGGGATGATGAACCGGGTATTCTAATCGGCCCATCCTCTTCTTTTGGTGTTCCTTCGGACTCTGATGATATATACGCAGTATCACCTTGTCTATGGGGGACTACTGCAGATATTTCCATCAAAATCTCTGTTGATTGGTGTGATAACATGGTGGAGCCTCCTCTCCCAAGTCCCCACGCATTTGTCGCCTCTTTTGGATTCACCCCCCGGATGAACCACCTCACATATTCGCTGATGTTGTTAGAGCCTCCTCTCCCTACGCACGTGCACCATTTCATATGTGCATTCCAGAAGCTAATTTAAATTTCAACTTTTCAAATTATATGTGCATAATTTCAGTTATCAGCATTTGCCATGCACACTACTGCACCCACTCGAGCGCGCACTTACTTGTTTGAGCGTCTTGAGTAAGGCCCAATTTTTCATGTTGATTAGAAAATTTGTCGTGCTGGCATAGTATTGAATCGTGGACTAACATGTTGACTTGTGCAGTACTCCTAGTCGAGTGTATGCGTCACGTGTAGACAATAGAATTAGCTTTTTCATGTAAGTTTAGATTGATAATTTTCTAATTGCGTTGAAGTCATCTATTTTACTCGTAATTAACGAATCTGGTAGAATCAGACGGTAGTGTAGGTGAGTGTGTAGACAATCGCTAGAGTCGTATTGCTCGAATCGGGAGGAAGTATATTCTTTTTCGATGACTAAAACTTTTCCCAAGCGACTCTTGAAGCATTGGTATAAGTTAGTTCTCTAGTTCGAACGTGATATAGACCATCCCTTGCCCGGTTGAGCTTTTGCACCAATCATATACGTATTATCCTTGCTCACACCACTTGTTCCTAACCCCTACCATTTGATTAAGCTTCACCAACAGTTCGCTAAAGCCTAAATGACTATCCTAATCACACACCTAAGTCGAGTTCAAAATGTTAAGCGCAAGTAAAAAAAAATTGTTGTGGATGTGGTGCATTCTTGAATGAGATAGATGTGCGTCATCAATTATATTGAGTTGAGTTTGTTCTAAAAATTGCCAAGTTAAAAATCTATGAAAAAAAGTGAAAAGAAATTGTATATGGGAATAGACAATGTACACGGCCCATAGTATCTTGTTTAATTCTGGGATGTCGTGTACATCTTATCATTATGCATGGATATTATTCTTATTGCGAGCTCATTTAGGTTTAGGTGTGTTAAGCCTTCGCGTTTATCTTTTGATCACCGCACCGTAAACCTAAGCCTACGCTATAACTTAAAGCCCTATTGATTCATGTTATTGAACATAACTGGTAAAGTGGATAGGGTGTGAACGGGCAAGCATATGGTCATCGTCATTGATGGATTTCTTTGGAGGCTATCCCAATCCCCAATCTCTAGTAATATTGCTTCGAGTGATCGATTTGTTTTCTCCCTATGCATGACTTGAGGATTCTTCGTCGATTCCAATTACGAGTAGGTTTAAGAGGTTAAAACGCAATCTAGAAATTTATAAGCTAAATCGTATGTGTAAAAGTTTTTGCATATAAAATTCCTACGTGAGTATACATGTGACTTTGCATTGTACCCCACGTATTCAATTTCTTAGCCAGCAGTCAATTTTCTCGGTCTTTATAGCTTGGGACGAGCAAACGAGTACGTCCGTGGGTTTGATGAGTCTAATTTATATAGTATTTTTCGGACTAATCTGGGCTTGTTTTTGCATTCAAAAACTTCATTTTTGATATGAATTCTCTCATATTTCACTAAATCGTTATTTACATAAGTGCATAATTTGTCCAAGTTGGTGTGCAATTGCGCACTCAACTGCTTTCGGGGTGAGCTCATCGCGTCCCCCATCATTGCATCATTTCATATTAGCAAATGTATGTGTTTTCCCCGGAAATCTGGTTTTGGACACATGGGGGAGGATCTCAACACTTTAAATGAATTTTGTGCAGTTCACACGGTCATGAGATTATCGTTCGCGCACGAGAATTTTGCTCGTGCGAGATCACTTACTCGACGCCATGCCACAACTACACTATCGCACGATCGTGCGAAAATCCTTCGCGCACGCTTTCTCTAACCGTGCACGGTCATTATGCTGAAAATCGGTGGTCTGCCGCTACCCGTGCAACTTTGCCCCACACTGTTGATTTTCACGTGTGTGAACAAATCGCACGAGAGTAACCCAAGTTTGTCTAAAAATTTATGTTTTATTGCTACCCGTGTGTTTTAGCCTCGCACGAATGTTGATTACAACCGTGCGTGACCATTATCGCAACGCGTATATTGCATGTTTCTAAATCGCACGATCGTGTGATTTTCTTCACGCACGTTCCAGACTAATCGTGCGCGATCAGCTTACAAAAATACGCAGTTTTCAGGCAATCTGTTTTTGCCCTGTGATTTTCTTCACGCACGGTCTCCGCAAGTGCGATTTTCCCGTGTGTCAACAAATTCTGCAATCTTTTCTACTTAAGCTGTCACGCAAATTCATTCCGCAATCCCGATTTTTTTGTTCGAAAACCCTAAGGAACAGAGCTCCTGCTCTCTTCCCCATCTGCTAGGGCTTTGCCCTAGGCCACCTCGCATCATCTGAAGCTTCAAGAGAGGAGATTCTAACCTCAATTTCATCTCCAAGCAAGGAGAACTTCGCATCAGACGTGGCCAGATTGTGACACCGAAGAAGACAAGTATATTGGAAGAAGGTGAGAGCTCTTCTGGACCTCGGGCGATAGTTGGTGACCGAGCTAGGACACAGATTGACGACCCAATGATTCCTACCGAGAATCTACAACGAGCCTCTGGATTTGGTTGTATCTCTTGCCTCTTTCTACGCCTAATTAGATGTTTGTGGTTATTTCCTCCATAATATTAATGATGTATGCACTCTAAACACCTTGATCTAAACTTCTATTTCATTTCTATGAAATCTTGTGATTGTTTAAGAGTTGTTTGAGATGTGCCCTATTTCATATTTGTGTTATGGAAGATTTTATAAATTGTACGTGAATGTTGTGATAAGTCGAGATAGCTACACTAACAATTGTGAGGTGTGAGTAGAGCGAAAAGGTGATTGAGGCCCTCAAATCCACCATCACTTTCACTTCCACTTCCGCACTCTCACTCACATCAACTCGCCAAGCGAAGTGGTGTTAACGACCCGCATAATCCATCTTGTTGCAAAGCGGTGAAGGCGACCCTCAATTTCACTTCCGCACTCTCACTCGCGTCCACTCGCCCTAGCGAAGCGGTGTTAACGACCCGCAAGATCACACGTATTGGTGAAGCGGTGAAGGCGACCCGCATTGGTGCTAGTTATAATGAAGCGGTGTCGGCGACCCGCATGATTAGTTTAGTTACTTTTTGTTGCATTCACAAAATCAAACTCCTGTAAACCATCCGACTAAAAGGACTTCAATCTCAAGTCTTTTCTCATAAGATATTTTCACCTCATCGCGTTCCACGAAAGATCGATACTTGGGGAACACTCCTATGTTATATAACTTGTGTGACCAGTGCACTTGCCGAACACGCATCAATTACTGATTCGGACGCCCACCATTTGTTGGATGCTTATTTGGGCATCAAGCCTGATGAGCTCCCTCTCCTTTGAGAGACAACTAACATGCGATTGATTTAGTCTCGGGGGGCAACTTTACCAACCTTACCCCACTACCGCATGAACACGACTGAACACATAAAGCAAAAGCAGAAAGTTCATGATGACCTCTTCGAAATAGTTTCAGATGTGAGAGTTTGAGTCCATGTGCAGCACCCACCCTTCTTACTCTGAAGAAGGGTGGGAGATGGCGCATATGTATCCATAATCATGTTATTAATAAGATAACAGTCAAATACCGTTTTCATATACCCTACCTCGACGACCTTTTGGACGAGATGTTGGCGTCCATATCTTTTCAAATATCAACCTGTGTAGTGGGCACCACCAGATTAGAGTGAGAGAGGGGACGAGTAGAAGATGGACTTCAAGATGAAGGATGGTTTGTACGAGTGGTACTTATGCCATTTGAATTATCGAACGCACTCAACACGTTCATGAGGGTGATGACCCGGATCCTGCATCCCTACATGGAAAAAATTATGGTAGTATATTTCGATGACATTGATTACAACCAAGGCTGCACCGAGCACCAACACCATATTCACTAGATATTTGATATTCTTCAGAGATAGAATCTTCAGTGAGAGCATCTATATACAACCAGCACTGAGTGCTAATTCTTATCCACGCCTGTCCATTTTCTCGTGTAAAACGTATCGCAGCATACCCCTGGGATTTTGATATTCGAGAGTTACAAGGGGAAACATCGCAAAACATTGTGGTCCAAATAAGACTTGGGTTAGTTGAGGACCGCTTCTTTAGGCATAGCCTGAAACGACGCGGTTGTTATTAGGCATTGTGCCATTGTCGAATCTGTCACACTGCAAAAGGGACACGCAAACCACTACTTATGTTGGATCGATAGAATTTCTTGGGGGTGAATAAAAGAGTTAAGCACAGGGGAGACAAGATTTTAAAACTTGGAAATCAAAGAAAAGAAAATATAAAACATCCTTATAAAAACTTTTTCAAAATACAATGTTTGATAATGATGACGCTAAGATTGTAAACTATGAAAATGTAATCTTATCGTTTTCTATACCGACTCTTCCCAAGAATCGGTGGCCTTAGCCAATTCAGCGCAGAATTGGCCGCACACCCCCTAGATCTATACATAGATCTAATCGCCACACACGAGAAGAATTCTCCGCCCGATAGCTACACCTAAATCTAGTCGTCACATGTGAGGCGAATTCTCACACGATACAAAGATATAAATATAAGATCAAATAAAAAAATAGAAAGAGCAATATAAATTCTCGAAAGGAAATTCCTTAGAAACTTGTGTCCGAGAAAAACAAAAAAGAGCCGCTTGACATCGTCATCATAGAATACGAGCCCTTCGCTTGAATGATGTGGTTTAGCATCGATCTTCCTTCATATTGCTTGTCGTTGAAGGATGGGAGCACTGGAGGATCTTGGGGAGGCTAGGGCGACCCATCCTCTGAAATTTCTCGTGATGAAAGGAAATCCCGAGAGAATAAATCGTATTTCTAATTTTTTGGGAGCTATTGCCCGCTGCAGTGGATATCATCGGACGGTAGCATCGAAATATGAGTCCCCGCGTCTTTTGCACCGCTGGGAATAGCAGAGCTTTTTAGGCTAAAGCTAACACCGGGCGATAGTGAGCTATTGTGTGACAATAGTAAACTTGAATTTCCCGCTCATGTTTCCCTCCAAGCCACGTTGAGACGCATTGTTGCCATAATAAGTCTTTCATGCTATAGTCGGGGCAGTAAGGGATATCGTCGGCGGTATCCACTTTCGTGACCTATATATGTCAACCTCAATTTTTCCAAATAAACAACAAAGCTTGATTGTAAGTCGATGTATGTTCAGTATTATCACCGGTCATACACTGCAATTTTGTCCTTCCGCTCATCATTCTAACCTGGTTCTTGTTATAGCAAACATGTCTTGTATCAGGGGTGATTACACGACTTGCATAATACGAAACACTTGCAAAGATAAATAAAATACACGTCATGATTTGTTAATCTCAAACACGGTGTGTCGAACGGGATGTGTTGAATCATATTCCAAAGAACTCCCTCCTCTGATAATAAATCCCGAGATTGGAAATAAAGAATGCAGTAAAATAGGTGTTCATAGTAGTGTGCATATTATAATCATTCAAAAGTAGTGAGAACATGCATATGATAAACGTTTTAGAATAATTGATAAAAGATTGATTAAACTGCCCCTAAATGATAGCTCCTATTAAATTTGCGATCTCCTCTTAAGAGTGGTAGTTATCAATCTCTCATTTTATCTCTCCCCCTTTGTTATTAACAAAAGTGAGGATCACAACCGAAAATAATCATGAGAGCGCAAGATAGCGATAGTTTCAAAAAATTTAATGGGCGAATCATAGGCGAGTCAATGATAATCTTGAAGACAAAACACAGATTATTGTAAAAATCATTAAAAAAAAATTTATTATGATTTGATTGTAAGCTTTAAATTTCATATATAAGAATAAACAGCATAACCATTGTAAGCTCAAGAGATAAATGTGAAGAGATAAATGTGATGATAAAAGGATCCAACGATAATGAATATCTAGTGGAGCCGACGAAAAAGTCATTAACAATAAAGTCAACGAAAGAGGAAGAGGTCGACGACGATAATGAACAAGGCATGTTCATCCATAGTTTTAAAAGACTCATGTGAAATGTGAAGCGCAAAAACAAACTCCAAAAATATAAAAACAAGAAGGGTTCGTCGTCCGGAAGCTTCTCCAATCGAGCACGAAATGTCGGCTCTTGAGGACTATCACTGTAGGAAGCCCGACCATATCAGAAGCAACTGCCTCAAATACCCGAAGAAAGGGAAGGAGAAAAAAAGTGGAGAGGAAGGTCCCGAAGACGTCCACTAAGTGATGATTCAAGTTTTGATTAGTCGAGCGTGACAAGTTTCAGATATAACGAGAAGACAAACATGTGCCTTATGCTAAAAAAACACAACTTACAGATGACGACACCAGTGTCCACAGAGACACGAGGTACCTCCACCTTTTTGATGACTTATATAAAGTATATGAAAACATGCAAATTTTGTAACATAAATTTGAAAGATTTTGAAAATAAAACTCTATTAAAATAAAATAAAATTATATAAAGAATTATTTAAATGTGGGAATGCTAAAATTGATTGGCAAGAGTGTTCCACCTCTTTGGCAAAGATAAATTAACTTAATGAGATGCTCTCTAAATTTAACTCTAACATCAAAACTCTTACTAAAAAAGAGTGATGTAGAGCAAAAAAAAAATTCATTTCCATTTTCAATTCCAGCTAGACGAGAAATAAGCAAAAATGATATTCTTACTAAAAAAAAGAGTGATGTATAGAGGAAATAAAAAAACTCCCATTCAACTTTCAACCCTCCAAAAGCTATCGCACGTAGTAGCGTAGAAAAATTCTAAATTGGAGAAAACGACTACCCGATTGCTTCAAACACAATTTTTGCATCAATACTCAGCAGATATCGCCGATTATTGTCGGTGGTACCTCTTGCATGATCTGTCAAAGCTTATTCCACTCACGCACCCATCAATTTGAAGATCTATGCATGGATCTCAACAAAACCCTAAGCGAAAATCTGAGTTTAAAAAGAGAAGTGGCAAGTGTTAGATATGATGTATTTTATGAGTAGTAGTGTTAACTTAGAGCTGCCACTGTTGTTAGGATCACCCGCCCTTGTACATGTATATGTATTACCTTTGTTCAATTGTGAATATACAAAAATTCATTCAATCCTATCATGGTATCAGAGCGAAGGAAAACCTAGCCGACCTCGCATCTTCCACGTTCCCGTCGATCGTTCACGTCACTGCTTCTATCGATCTTACCGTCGCTACTTCTGCTCAATCCAATCATTGTTTCCGCTGACGCTACATCCGTAGATTGTTCTCGTGGCTGCTTCTGTCGATCGATCTTGTCGTTGCAAAGATCGATCTCGTCGGCGCCCGGTCCTGTCTGCTTCCGACGCTGGAATCGCTTTTTCCGGCAAATCTTCACGGTCTCGTCTGCTTCTGGCGCTTCCCTCACCGTTGCTTTCAGACGACCTTCTAGTCCGCTACTTCCTGATGGAATCTCTGCTTATTGTTGTGACTCCAGCCCGCCGTCTGCATTTTTTTCCTGCTTCTGCTTCAATTTCTCCAGCTCTCCAGGTTTCCAGATCCGCTCAATCTCCAGTCAGATCGTTCACGTTCCCGCCGATCGTTCACGTCACTGCTTCAGCCGATCTTCCTGTCGCTACTTCTGTACGATCCAATCACTGTTTCCGCTGACGCTACTTCCGCAGATCGTTCGCGTGGCTGCTTCTTTCGATCAATCCTGTCGTTTCAAAGATCGATCCTGTCGGCGCTCGGTCCCGTCTGCTTCCGACGCTGGAATTGCTTCATCCGAGCAATCTTCCTGATCTCGTCTGCTTCTGACGCTTCCCTCACCGCTGCTTTTGGAGAACCTTCTAGGTCTCTACTTCCTGATGGAATCACTGCTTATTGTTGTAATCCCAGTCCGCCGTCTGCATTTTTTTCTGCTTCTGCTTCGATTTCTCCCGCTCTCCAGGTTTCCAGATCTGCTTGATCTCCAGTCAGATCTCGTCTTTCGTGGTTCCCATCGTTGCTCCCTACAATAGCCCGCTGTTTTCTGGCTCTGCGCTTTCTTCCCTGTGTTTAAGCCCTAATGGCCTTGCTTTACTCTCTGCAGCCCATTGTTTCCCGCTGCAACCTGCGGCCTTCGCAGGTACGCTGTCACTACTGTCAGTGTCTTGGAAACGTCAACTCTGAGTGTCGCAAGCTTCAAAGGACTCAGCAATTCGGTCAGCATGCGTGCTCCTGGTGCTCCTTCCGCTCATTTTTCGGCCATGGCTCAGTCTTTATCTGTATTTGAGCTTACTCAGTTGATTGCCCAGCAGTTCTCCCAGCAAACTTCACTGCCTCGCTCCTCTCAGTCGGCTGTCTCCGTCCCTACAGGTATCTCCCCCTCCGACTGGTTGCTTGACTCTGAAGCCTCCTTTCACATAACATATGATGTCATCCACCTCTTGTCCTGTCAGCTCGTCTCCTCTGCCCTTAGTATCATGATAGCAGATGGCACCACTCACCACATTATCAGTCGTGGTCGCCTTCATACTAGTCATTTTCATATTCCTGATGTCTCCTTCATACCCAGGTTATCCATGAACCTTATATTCGTCAGTCAATTCACATCTCATGCTTGTCTTGTTATTTTTGATGAGCTTACACACAGTGTGCAGGATTGTCTGACTGGGACACTCCTTGGAGTTGGTCGTCGTCGTAGCGAGGTGTACTTCCTTGATCGTCTGCACCTTTCATCCACTTCATCATCACCTGCAGTTTCCTCGCTTTGTCTTCCTTCTGTGGGTTTCTCTCAGTGGCACCACCGTTTTGGTCATCTCAGTGGTTCACGTCTAGCTTCTCTCATTAGTCATGGTTTCCTTGGTCATGTTTTTATTGATCGGCCTCAATCTTTTTTGTGTTATAAGCTCGATAAACAACTATAACTCACATATCTGTCTAGTGAGTCCATGTCTCAGCGTCCTTTTGATTTAGTTCATTCATAACACCCGCACCTTTTGTATCCAAAGGCGGACACCGGTACTATGTTATTTTTGTTGATGTCTGTTCTCGTTATTGTTGGGTCTATTTTATGCATTCTCAATCTGAATTTTTAAAAATCTATGTTATTTTTTTTATGATGCACACACAGTTTTCTGCTTCCATATGCATTTTTTGTTCTGACTCAGGGGGTATCTTTTTTATGCTTTTTGAGATCTGCTAGCTACCCACAACACTCCCCCTTAGCTTGTCTTTCCTGGTGCACAAGCTCAGAATGGCACCACTAAAAGTCAGCATCGTCACATTATTAAGACAGCTTGCACCCTTCTTATCTCCTCTCACGTTCCTCATTTATGGGCTGAGATTGTTTTCATTGTTGTCTATCTTATTAATCTGAAGCTCTCCACTTTCCTTCAGGGTCAGTGTCCTGGTGAGTGTTTATACTCTCGACCCAGCGTTACACTCATCTTTGTGTTTTTGGTTATCGATGTTATGTTCTACTCCATCCACGTAAGCGTACTAAGCTCTCTGCTCAGTCTGTTCCTTGTGCCTTTCTTGGATACAATACTGAATATAAGGGTTATCAATGTTATGACCCTGTTGCACATCGACTTCTCATCTCACGTGATGTTACTTTTGACGAGTCTCACCCTTTCTTCATGTCTTCTGCCCACTCGACGTCACACTCATATGTTACTCCCTCTGACGTGCAGTTTCTCACTCTTTCATCTCTCTGACTCATGTATACTCTCCTCTGGTATGTCCACCTCTTCCCTTGTCACAGTCTACTCTGTCACCTCCTCCTCCCTTACCGTAGTGTACTCTGTTACCTCTTCTTCCTTTTTCGCAGTCTACTCTGTCACCTTCTCACTCCTCCACTTCGTCACCTACCTATCCCTCGGACACGCTTGTTGGCCCCCTTCCATATCACTACACTCGACGTCCCCCTTCTGTTGCCCAGTCTCTAGTGCCCCCAGACTCAGTGCTTGTCTGCTCTAGCGAGTGTCGTGTGGATGATCCTTCTATGTGACGCAACCCACCTCGTGAGAAGCGTCCTCCAGACCACTTTAGCCTTGCTACACTACCGTTGGACCTACCTGCCCTTCCTGCTACAACCTGAAGTACTCGAAAGCCGACTTCCTACCGCGAGGTTGCCCAGATACCTGAGTGGCAGGTTGCTATGTCTGCTGAGTTGGAGGCGTTTGAGCACGCGTACATGGGACCTTGTTCCTCTTCCACCTTGTGTTGTTCCTATTACTTGCAAGTGGTTCTTCAAGGTGAAGACTCACTCTGATGGTTCTGTTGAGAGGTACAACCGTATAAGGCTCAGCTAGTTGCTCGTGGTTTTCAGCTGGAGCAGGGGAGAGACTATGACGAGACCTTTGCTCCAGTCACTCACATGACTACGGTCCAGACTCTTATTGCAGTTGTAGTTGTTCGCCACAGGTCCATGTCACAGCTCGAAATGAAGAATGTCTTTCTTCACGGTGATCTTCAGCAGGAGGTATACATGATTCCTCCTTTGGGTCTCTCTTCCCCTCCAGGCCTTGTCTGCCGCTTGAGACGAGCTGTTACGGAACTGCACGACGACGAGCCAAAATGGCAAGTCTACAAGCGTCAGGCGCGTATACCGCAGGGGCCCACCGAGACTGCGGTGAATAATTAATAATTATTACGTTCTAATTAATATTTATTATGCTCTATGTTTGACTGTCGCATTTTTAGTATCTCGTGTTTGCTAAATTCAGTTTTTCGTTTTGTATTCGTTCCTCGTCACTATAAGAGGACGTGTGGACCTTGTAATGTTCATCCCGGATGAATGTATGTTTTATCTCTTCCACTAAATCTCTAACTCTAACCCCTCTCTCTCAATCTCCCTCTCACGAATTCAATACCACCGCCCACTTTCTTCACCCACCGGATCTCCATCACGAGCCCTTTATGGGCTTAAGCAGGCACCCCGTGCGTGGTTTGCACGTTTCAGCTCAGTCATTACAGCCGCAGATTTTCAGTCATGTCCACACGATCCAACCCTGTTCGTGCACTGCTCCTCTCGTGGTCGGACCCTTTTGCTACTCTACGTGGATGATATAATTATTACAGGTGATAATCCTTCTCATGTGGCATTCATCAAACATCACCTTCAGCAGAAGTTTCAGATGACTGACCTTAGACAGTTGAGCTACTTCCTGGGTCTTGAGATCAGCTCTACAGACCGCGAGTTACAGCTCTCTCAGCAGCGTTACACATCAGATCTCCTAGTGCGGGCTGCTCTCTCTGACTCTCGCATAGTGGACACCCCTATGGAGCTCCACCTATAGCTATGTATGAATGATGAGGTTCCACTCTCTGATCCTACTTGATATTGCCACCTCGTGGGGAATCTTGCCTATCTCACCATTACTAGGCCCGACATTGCTCATGATGTTCATGTGTTGAGTCAGTTTGTTAGTGCGCCCACCTCTGTACATTATGGTCATCTGCTACTGCTCCTGCGCTATCTCTGGACAACGACTTCTTGTGGTCTCTTCTTCTCCAGCAATAGTTCTCTACAGTTTTGTGCTTACTCGGATTCTACCGGGATTAGTGATCCTGTTGATCGTCATTATGTCACTGGTTTTTGTCTGTCCTTGGGTTCTTCACTTGTTGCATGGAAGTCCAAGAAACAGACTGGTGTGTCTCATTCTAGCACTGAAGCTGAGCTTCGAGTCATGGCTATCACCGTTGAGGATAATATTTAACTCTGTTGGCTTCTTGAGGACCTTGGTGTCTCTTCTCCAGATCTCACTCCCCTCTACTGTGATAACTCCGGTGTCATTCAGATCTCTCTAAATCTGGTGAAGCATTCTCTTTACAAGCATATCGGTGTGGACGCTTTCTTCCTACGTGAGCATTATGGTCATGTCACTCTTGCTCCTTTTATTCCTTTCGAGCAGCTGATTGCAGATTTGATACAAAGCAGCGGACTGAGGACCCAACATGCATATCTACTATCCAAACTCTCAATGTATGATCCCCCGTAAGTTTGTGGTGGGTATTAGATATGATGTACTTTATGAGTGGTAGTGTTAGCTTAGAGCCACTACGGATGTTAGGATCACCCGCCCTTGTGCATGTATATGTATTACCTTTCACTACAAGAAAACGAGGTTTTAGTGACAAAATTTTAGTGACGGAATATATTTCATCATTAAACACATAATTTTAGTGACAAAAAAACTTCAGTCATTAAAGATACATCTTCAGTGATGAAAATAATGTCGGTCACTAAAGAGACGTCTTTAGTGACAAAATTAAGGTTCAGTCACTAAAGACATGGCTATAGTGACAAAAATAAAGTTCACTCACTAAATGGACATACTCATTGACAGAGATTTTGTGATAAAATATAATTCATCACTAAATGCATGTTTTTTTAGTGGGATACATAAATTTTTCACCATAACTCATATTAAATGATAAAATTTTTTTGTTACATAATAATTTACTTAGTAACCAAAATACTTAGAGACATAATATATATCTATCCTAATTTATAAGAAAATTAGCAAGTCTATAATTAAAAATATATGAGTACTAGCCATTTTGACTTTCATTTTCGCAAGCAGAAAGCTTTAACTTTGTCACAATTTAGGTTACGACCAAATAACTGCAGCGACTTGCCGAAGAAGGATAAATCGACGTGTTGGGTGCATCTGCACGAGTCCTTTCTCTGCACGCCACCAGCTTTGAGTGACCCCAAAAAATGACATTTCATCATAATTATTCTTAATTATTTATAATTACAAAAATATAATAGATTTTTATTTTCCTCACTTATTATTTTTTCCCACTTATTTAATATTTCATGGGTGTTGATATTCGTAAATCATATTTGGTTATTTGTAGCTCGTGGCTATTTGTAAATCATGGAATTATAATTGTACTCTAAGATACTATTTGTACCCCCAAAATCTTTTTTATAGAACAAAACAAAAATCCAAAGTTATAGATCTTCAGTTTTATCAAGCATCCGACCGCTTCTTCCGCCAATCTTTTGACATCTGATTTTAGTCAACCATGACGATGTTAGAGATGAAGCTTGACTGCGTTGGATGTACTGGACACTCGACACGATTTCGCCGAAATTTCTTCATAGTGAATTTCTGTGGCGCGGGTGGTTGTGGTTTTTTCCCCGGACTTGGGCTTTTCCACATTAAATTCCTCTGTTGTATTCTGTATTTTTCTGTGTTGTTTTTGCACTCATTTTTCCCAACAGAAGAGTCTGCCAGGAGAGATCTTAGCTTCTACAGAAAGATTGCTTTTATATAAATGGAATTTGACGGGGGAGGGACGATGAGTAGGTGGACGAAGAAGCTGCTTGTAGACGAGGATGAAGCTGAGGGCTCGAAACACATTGTCGTCGAATGTATAATCTACATTAATGTGTTTAAAAAAAGACACATTTACTAGCACTTTAATTTTAAAGTTATTTTAGTTTAGATAATACAAATCCTTCCGTCCGGCCAATCAATTTTACTACAGAACATTTTAACGCATACTCAATTAACACTAACAACCATACCACTAACTCTTTAACTTCTATTAACACATAAACAACACGTTATCCCGTAACTTCCTCGATCCATAACCCCGCACCGACATTAAGGGATCAAAAAACACCGCCATTCCTGTAACTTCCTTTCCGGTCCTCTCAGAAAATTTTCGCAACTCCTGCTCACCCCGTTCGCTTCTCCTGCATCGACGGGTAGCCACCACTCGAAGCCCCGGCCGCTGTGGCTCCTCCTTCACTACACGCGCCACTTTCGCTCCTTTTACGGGAAACCCTAGCACTTCACACCTCGTCCATCGCCCTTGTCGGCGCCTCTCCTGCATCCGTCGGCCACCACTCAAAGCCTCCGTCGCTCGAAGCCGCCGTCGCTCGAAGCCCCGTCGCTGTAAAGCCCCCTCCGCTTATCTTTCTCTTCCAGGTATTTCTCAATCATTAAATTTTTGGGATTTTTTTATATTCAGTACTACTTGGCAGATTCTTTTTCGATTTCTCAAGCCTCTGAACAATCAACCATTTTTGATCATGTTCGGTTAAAACTCAATTTTTGCTGAAATTCCTTTGCAAGTGAAATTCCTGTGCAAGTGAAATTCCTGTGCAAGTGAAATTCCTGTGAAATTCATGAACTACTTGGCAGAAATTCCTGTGCAAGTAGATTGATGCTAGAGAAGAAAAAATTCTCAATTTTTTGTGAAATTGAATTCTCCCAAAAAAATATTCATCAAAAAATTTAGTTTTTGGTGATAGAAACTAGAGTCTATGCAACGATCATAAATTTGAACAATGGTATTTTCGAACATTCATGATCAAATGAGAGTTTAAAGGAGGTGTTAGAGATTTTGTAGTGGAAGTGATCCTTGGAGACGAATCCGACACCAGTTATCTCGGGCCATGAAGAAAGAACTCTAACAAATGTTTTTCATATCTTTTTAAAATGAGAGATTGTAGATATTTTTTAAGTGCAAACAGTCATTTTTAAACTACTTATAACATTGCTCAAAAAAAGTTATATGTGTGTATTTCTTTTTGTGTAAAATGCAAAATTTGGTGAAAAGGTTCAATTGGAAAAATATTTGGTGCAAGCAGTTGAAATATCTTCATCATAAATTTTTGAATGTTAAAGTTTAATCTAATTTAGATTCCTTAAGAAAATGCAAGTTAATTATAGTCCAAACAAGAATCTTAGGCCTAATAATATATAATAAATTGCTTGCATAAGTAAGATTATAATACACACATAATTTTTGTATTCTAATGATGGGTTATTATTATCACATAAAGTATTCAAATGATGTGTTATTATTACACGATCAAAACAAATAAATTGCGTAATTGGTGTGTAAATACGCTATGTTTTGTCCATCGTCATCTCTTAACTCGAGTAGTGAGACTAAGGCTTGTTTGAGAGGACTTATTTTCACCGGTCAAGTCGTTCATACGGGCGTAACCGCTTGACCGGAGAAAAATAAGTCCCTCCAAACGGAGCCCATGTAGGAAGATTTCTCTATTTCAATAATGCTAACATTATAGGAAGATTTTCTACTACAGTTTTTCTTTACTAAATTTATTTCAATATGACATTATTTTTGCATTGGAAAATTGAAATTAACTTAGATGTTGTGACAACCGTGGTTTAATGGTTTTTGTTAAAAGATAGTAAAAAAATATGTAAAAACTCATTGTAAAGGTCCATTTATAAGTCCATGTGTGTCTTTTGTTTTGTCCCACATGAAATTAGTAAATTTTAACACAATCTGCGAGTTCATATATCAACCATTCCAATGCTACTAATCTTTAACCTTCTTGCCAACACTTCGCTATTGATCAAGCATACATTATTTCATGTAGTTGCAATCATTCCAAGCATAAGTAGAACCTTTCAAATTCAAAAAAACTTTGGACAAATAGAATCTCATCATTCCAAACATAAGTTGTTTTTGGTAGTGCCCGATTCAACATGATTTGATCATATCTTTTTTTGTTCTTTATTGATTATTTAGTGTTAACATGTTAATTTCTTGAAATTTATTTTTGTTAAAGCAATTTTATTTATTTATTTATTGATGTATAGTGCAATGGATATCAGTGATCGGCGACAACCTTCATACATCAATGGAGTGAATTCTTTTCTTGATTTTGCTTTCACTCATTCTGCTAGAGGGAACACAATTCGTTGGCCTTGTTATAGATGTGGAAATAATAATTTTCACACTCGAGAGATTGTGTTTGTGCATCTTATTCTAAATGGAATTATAAAAACATATAGATGGTGGTCAAGTCATGGAGAGGATTATTACAATATTAACCCAACTGTTGAGAGCAATGATGATGTTTTTACAGAGGATGAAGAAGACATTTCAGAGCATGATGATATGCATGAACTCCTACATGATTTTAATTCTGGTTTTAATAATATGAATGAGATCGGAGAAGAACGAGATCATGAGGACCCCAATGAAATAGCAAGGAAGTTTTATGATTTGTTAAATGACGCCGAACAAGAATTATATCCTGGCTGCAAAGAATTTTCGAAATTTCAATTTATGGTTACCTTACTTGCACTCAAATCTGATTACGGATGGACTGACCGGTCTTTTACTGAATTACTTAAAGTTTTAAAAAGGGCAATTCCTTGTAGTGAAAAACTACGAAGTAATTTTTATGAAGCAAACTACATACAAGAGCTTGGAATGGAGTGTAAGAAGATAGATGCTTGCTTGAATGATTGCATTCTCTACCGTGATAAGTTTGCAGATCTTGAAAGTTGTCCAACTTGTGGTAAGTCCAGGTGGCAATTGAACAAGATTAACAATAATGCAGAAAGTGATATGTTGTCAAGGAAGCGTAAAATATACCAAATAAGGTTCTTAGACACTTTCCTTTGATACCCAGACTTCAACGATTATATGTGTGTTCTAGGACGGCCGAGAATATGAGATGGCATAAAGAAAAACGTCACGATGATGGTAATTTACGACATCCAGCTGATGCTTTTGCTTGGAAATCCTTTGATGAGAAACACTCAGAATTTTCGTCTGACACACGCAATGTTAGGCTTGGTTTGGCAAGTGATGGTTTTAATCCTTTTGGTCTCATGAGTACAAATTACAGTGTATGGCCAGTTGTTTTAGTGCCTTATAATATGCCACCATAATTATGCATGAAAACTCCTAATTTTATCATATCTTTGATTATTCACGGCCCTGGACAACCTGGGAATGATATAGATGTCTATTTGCAACCTTTGATTAATGAGTTAAAAATTTTATGGGAAGTTGGGGTTTGCACTTATGATGCATATAGTAAGTGCAATTTTAACATGCGTGTTGCGGTATTGTGGACGATAAATGATTTTCCAGCTTATGCTAGCTTGTCAGGTTGGAGCACAAAAGGTAAGCTTGCTTGTCCGTGTTGTAATAAGGACACATGGTATTGTCGACTAAAGAATGGGTCCAAGATGTGTTACATGGGAAACAGACGTTTTTTGGATCCAAATCATAGATGGAGAAAAGATAAGAAGTCTTTTGATGGAACAGTAGAACTTCGATCTATTCCAAAGGTCCTAACAGGGGATGAAATTTTAGAGCAGCTAAAAGAATATGACAATGTGATTTTTGGAAAGTTTCAAAAGAAAAGGAGGCTGAATGAAACTACTCTTCCATATAATTGGAAGAAGTTAAGTATTTTTTTTCAATTACCATATTGGAAAACACTTGAGATACGTCATTGTCTAGATTACATGCATATTTTAAAAAATATTACTGATAATATATTAGGTACTTTGTTGAACATTGATGGGAAGACAAAAGATGATTTAAATTCTAGACTTGACCTTAAGGAAATGGGGTTGAGATCTGAATTATACCTGATAGAAAAGGATGATCATTATGTCATGCCACAAGCATGTTATTCATTGACACTGGTCGAACGAAGGGCAATATGCAATTTCTTGGAGAATTTAAAAGTTCCAGGTGGGTACTCTTCAAATATAAAGAGGTGTGTAAATACTAAAGAGGGTAAAATTTCACGAATGAAAGCTCATGATTGTCACGTTTTCATATTGGATCAACTTGCTCCTGCTTTTTGTGGGATTGTTCGCAAAGAGGTTTATGACCCGCTGGTTGAACTAAGTGTCTTTTTAAGGAGTTGTGCTCGAAAGTACTCAGTATTGAGGTGTTGAATAAACTTGATAAAAATATTGCTCTCACACTTTGCAAACTCGAGAGAATATTTCCTCCTTCATTTTTCACAATCATGATGCACTTACCAATTCATCTTGCACAAGAAGCAAGAGTTGCTGGTCCTGTACAATATCGATGGATGTCTCCAATTGAAAGGTATGTCTATTAAATTTTTTTTTACTTTATCATATTATATCTTTTAAAAAATTTGAATTCAACAGATATTTACGTACACTCAAATCTTTTGTGCGAAACAAAGCACGTCCGGAAGGTTCAATGGCAAAAGGATACATAGTACACGAGTGTTTGACATTTTGTTCTCGATATATAAATAAAGTTGAGACAAAGCTTAATCGACCAGAAAGAAATGATGAAGGAGATTTTGAGCTAGATTCAAGATTGTTTATTTTTCAAAAAATTGGGAGGTCATTAGGTAAAGGAATAGAAAAAGATCTCAGATATGAAGATTGGCATCAGGCTCAACTCTACATACTAAGAAATTGTCCAGAAGTAGAACCATTTATAGAGTGAGATTCACATTCTTACTCTCCATGGTTGTATTATTTGTATCTTATTTAACTAATTCATTAAACATTTAATTAATAGGCAACATCGACTGGAGCTTCACAATGCAGACTCTAAAAATATTGGAAGAAGACATGAGAAAACGTTTGTTAGATGGTTTGAGTCACAGGTAAGTAAGATCTAATTTTTAAATTATCAACTTGTTTTTACTCTCCATGATTTTGATTACATTGTTTTTTCAACAGATATCCAAATTATATTACGAGGAAGATTCAAGAGTTAGCAAAGAATTTTTGCAGTTAGCCCGCGGTCCGAGAAAAGGGGCAACACATTATTCTGGTTATATTATTAATGGTTTTAGATTTCATACTTATGAACATGAAATCAGACGCAAAACTCAAAATAGTGGTGTTTTTGTTAAAGGAGATGATCAATCAGGTGGCAGAGAATATTTTGGAGTTCTAAAAGATATTCTTCAATTTGAATATGGTGTTGGGCAAAAAATTGTTTTATTTAAATGTGAATGGTGGGATACGTACAATGAAGGTAGAGGATACAAGAAGGAAAACAATGGACTTATTTCTGTTAATATAAAATATAATTTGAGAAGCAATGAACCTTATGTTCTAGCCTGGCAGGTTGAACAAGTATATTACGTGCCTGATAATAAAAGTCAAGATTGGCGAGTGATCATAAAGACAGTTCCACGTCACTTTTATGACATTCCAACCAAAGGATTTGAAGAAGTTACTGAGGATGAAATTCAGTTGTATGACACAAATGTTGGGTTAGGATCAATGCTTGATAATGATGTAGATAATGATAACCCTATGCTTTCATTACAACGAACTGATGTTGCGGCTATAACTATTGAGAAAAAAGATCAATCCAGACAAAAAAGAGTTTTGAATGAAGAAAATGAAGATGATGAAATTGATGACTTTGTAGATGCTTGTGATATTTAAAACAATTATTTTATCACTTCAACAAAACAAAGATGCAAATGTTGGGCTATAACATGTTCAGTTTTCCGGTGGCATTTAAAAGCAAATGCACGCTTCTTAGTTCTTGACAATAATCTGATGTTTTATTTTCCTGTGGCAAATAATCTCATGAACGTGTCTGAGGTATTCTTACTGTTTGATAATTTGGTTTCTTATTGTTGGTATAGATTCTTAGTGGCTGTATTTTTTATGACATTTTATACTCATTTAAACGTTATTGTCTATGTTCACATCATCAACTCATAAATTGGATTACTTTGAACGTGCCTGAGCTTAAGCATTATTTACTCCGATGTTGAGCTTAAACATTCTTTACTCTAAATGTTTACACTAAAATTAATTTGTTGTTTTTTCTAGGTAACTTGGATCAAAAAAAATGAAAAGTGAAAATATTGGTGGTAAGGCTAAAGCTTTCCATGTTGAAAGCCTTACAGATACTTTACATCCACGATCAACTACAGCGCGCATGCATTCCTTTGTTAAATCATTTACTCAACATAAATGCGAACCTTCCAACCAGCATAAAAAAAAGGAATCACAGGTTGAAACTACAAGTATAGGCAATTATTCTCAGGTTGTATCTCAACTTACAAAAAAAGTATCTTCTTCTGGGCAACGACCAACAAAAACTGCAGTATCGTTACATATAGATCGAGGTTTGATAGATGAAGATCAACATACAATTGTAGAGAGTGTAGTTGAACATGTTTCTACTGATGCTGAGGTTGATCGTGTACCTGAAAATCCAACAGACTTTGAGCATGCTACTAATAGTGGTATAAATCCCTTATGATTTTTTTTAATTTGATATATTTGAAACATGTTAACACAAAAATGTTTAATTATAGGTTTAAATGTAACAAAGAAAAGGACACGTGGTCCGACCATTGGGCTTGAGTGGTCAAAGAGGAGACAAAATAATCTAGAGAGGGTGGATGTACAACTTCCAGCAGAACTTCGAAAATTAGTTGGATATAGAGCTCAAGAGCTTATTACAAAAAGTGGACGATATGTAAGGCAAAATGCTCCTCTAAATGTGGAGAAATGGTCTGAAATTCCAACTGATATTATCGACAAAATAATTAATATCATCTATGTAAGTCTTAAATTTTAAATAGTTTTTAAATTTGTAAATGTTTTTCTATTTTGAATTCATAATTTGTTGTTTTATATTTTTGTAGGCTGAATTCAATCTCCCAAAAGAATCTCATGTTTATGGTGATCTTATATCATCACTTCGTCGACACTACAATGTTTGGCGTTTTCATTTACATGTTGATTATTATCTGAAATGGAATACTGATGCACAAAGGCGTGCAAATGGCCCTAAAGACATCGATCCAGCTCAATGGAATTGGATAATTAATTATTGGGGCAGTGCCCGATTCAAGGTATGAAATACATTAATTACTTTAAAATTATGTGTATTGTTCATACTATGCTTTTTTTATTGATTCATTGATGTAGAGAATCAGCGAGATCAATAAACAAAATAGGAGCCAACAAAAAATGAAATCTCATGTATGATCAAAGTCTATTGCAAGAACATTATACGAAATGGTAAGCTCTTAGAATTTAACAATTATAATGCTAATTAAATTTAACAGTCACAATTGTACTTAGAATTAATGTTTTATTATTTTGTATATGTAGAGGAATGCTCCAAATGAACAAGATGAGCTACCATTCTATATAAGGTTGTGGGAGAAAACTCATAAGGGGAAACATAATGAACGGCAAGATAAAACAGTGGAGGAAACATATAACACGTTATTGGATCTTCATGACACACAAATGAGAGAGAAGGGAGAAGATAAGTTGACCCCAGAAGAAGCCTACACTACAGTACTTGGACATCGTTCAGGTTATATTCCTGGAATGGGTCCTGGACCTAAACCTTCAGAGCTTAAACATACTAATGTGCAACAATTACGAGAAGAAATTCGAGCAGAAATTCGACAGAATTTGATGTGGAGATGAACACTCGTATTAAAGATTTGGAAGTGGAGATGACTACTCGTTTTCATGAGATGGAATCTAAAATTTTGGCTCTTCAGAAACAAAGAGAACCTGAGGACCAAGCAGACCACTAATGATTCTTGAAAGCTGATTTTATCATCTGAACTCCTGATTTTCTATTTTTTTAATCTCTTTGTGAAAGTTTTTATGGGTTTTATATTTAGTCATTCTTCTAACTGAATGTTTTTTGTTTTATCTTCTGATACTTTTGTTCATTTTAAAGTCTGTGCTAGCAGAGATGTACATTTGAATGTTTTTTCAATCTAATCAATACAATAGTTTGAGTTATTTTTATTTTACCAACATTACAACTATAGATAGTTTACGAATAACATGAAGGGGATACATCTCAAGGCGTGGAAGTACCCATGAGTTGTGAAGAGGATATAACTCTTTGTGAAAGTTTCTTGTTTTTTGGTCATTATAGAAGGATGATGATGGTTCAGGCAAAGACATGATTAGGCATGGGACAGCGTGGACCGTACAGACATTGTGGAATTTCAATTGAGTTTCTTGCAAATTTATTTCAGTTATGGATTTATACCTTTTGCAATTACCTTCCAAATTGCATAAGTTGGCATCTTTACTTCATTTTTTGGGCGAACAAAAGAGGAAATTGATTTGACTTCCAGCTCAGATTTTTGATGGGTTTGAAAACTTGAAACCTTGCTTTCAGTTTTGTGTTCCGAGGTCCCAAGAATGAGAGTCTTTAGTTTAGTTTTTGGGTGAACGAAAGAGGGAACTGATTCCCCTTCCAGTTCATATTATCACATGATAACATGCAATGCTATCAAATTATCACATGATAACATGCATGCTGCAACATCTAGGCATACCCTCATCTGTAACATCACGTCTTTCCTTATTCCTTTAAAGTTGGTTTATTGGTGTTGTTGCAATAACTTGGAACTAACCATTTACTTTCCTTAATTTTAGATGAGTTCAAGAGTTTCTTCTCGAAGTATGGTAAGGTTGTTGAGCATGAAATCATCACTGATCATGTTACGAAGTGATCCCGAGGATTTGGTTTCGTAATCTTTGATTCTGAAAAAGTAGTTGATGAACTATTGTCCAAGGGCAATATGATGAAGATAGCTGGTAGTCAGGTGAGTTCTGTATCGTGTGTAATCAGGTGTTTAGGTTGCCTAGTTTTTTTTGTATGTTGGGGCTGCATAATTCTTAAGTTTATCATGGGTTTTGCCAGAAATTACTATCTCCAATTTATTCTTAAGTTTTGTATCTTTCATCTTTTTTCAGTTTGATCAAATTTATTTTCATTATTATGTTCTAGTCTCTTAATTAGATGGATACAAGCAGATAATCACATGCATTTTGTTAAATATATATTTAGTAATTAGTAAAGAACTAATGTAATAGGAAGTCTAAATTCTCATTTGAAACTATTTTAAATCTTTATTATAATATATTTTTAATGGTAGAATGTATATAAGAATGAACTCCATCATAGGCATATTAATTAGGTTTGAATTGCACTTTTAGGGTTAATTTGATTAACCGAAAAAATTGGGTGTCATCCTCCAATGATTTTTTTGTTGTAGATTGATTTATTTTTCTGCGGAGTTTTCATTGTTTATCTAGATTATGTTAGTCTAACCTCTCATCTTGCAGGTATAAGATAATACATACTAAGATTTACACTGTCTAGAGTAGTAGTGAAGGAGGACATAGCTTATTATTGTTGCTTTGTTGTAGGTGGAGATCAAGAAGGCTGAACCAAAGAAAGCCTCTAATGCGCCACCGCCACCTCATTTTGGTAGGGAATTTTGGGAACCATCTTTTGGCGATGGACTTGGTGGATATGGAAATTCCTTTGGTGGGTTTGGAGGAGGATTTGGTCCATCCTGTAGAGGAGCTGGAGGTTTGGGTACTAGGGTTGGTGGTTATGGTGGTGGTGCTGAAGAGTTTGGTGGCGGTGGTTAGGGAGGTTTTGGTGGCGGCGGCGGTTTAGGTGGTTATAGAGGCGAGCCATCACTCGGTGGCTATTCTAGAAGGGTTGGCTCTTATGGTGGTGGTGGAGGTTTTGGTGGAGGGTATGGTGGAGGCGGTGGTGGCTTCGGTGGTGGGGCTTATGGCCGTGATGAGGGGGGATTTGGTGGTTATGGAGGCTCTGGTTATGGAGGTGGTTTTGACTCTGGTCCAGGTGCTGGTTATGGCTCAGGTGATGGCGGTGGTGGCGGTGGATTGTATGGAGGTAGGGGAAGTGGTGCTGGTGCTGGACCAACCGGTCGGTACCACCCATATGCCAGATAGGTGGTTATTCTCAGACACCATGGGTTATTTTAGATTCAGAAGGTATTATTCTCAGGCACTAGTCAGTCTGTTTAGTTCAGAAGGCATTATTTCTCAGGCATTTAGTCTTCTTATCTAGTTCATAATTTATCATTATCATTGTTCTCAGGAACCACCAGTCTTTAGATGAGGAACGTCAGACAATCTCTAGATATTGTGCTAAGCCAATGTTGATCAACTAGAGCAAGGATTTCGTGAAGTATGCTAGGCATGTTTGCTGCTATTTTTTCTGACATTAAGGTTTTAATGGAACATGTATTGTCCTTAGATTTTTTGGCTCTTCTATCTACGCAATTCTATGTTTATTTAGTTGGCACTTTTTAAGATAATGGCATCCTATTCAAACATCAAGCTGAAAGAAATGCACCTAAATAAGAAATGATGGGTGATTACAGTTCTAAGTTTTTTTCTTTATCCGTTTTTGTTGATGTTTGATTTAGATTTCAATTAGATTGTCAAGGTTTCCTTTTAAAGTATGTGTTCAGTAGATGAAAAAATCAATGTGTAATTCCAGAGCTTAGTTTCAAGGTGTTATGGGCTCAGGTGGTCATTGATGACAAATGAGAAGGCATGTATATATACAGATCTCTCTCATAATTAATGATGAACAATTTCTATGATGTATTTTTTTCTGCTCAATAATGGATGGCATGACTAAATAAATGAAACACATACCTCAATAAGGAAATAATATCCTTGCTCTTCAGGTTGTACAACTCAATTTACATCTTTTATTCTTCTATTTATCCATTTACAACGTGTTGGGACACAATGGCATTTAAATGCTCAGTTTTTTCTAATATGTCATATTGTTTCATATGTGATTACAATTTTTGGATTTCAAAGTTACACCTGGGTTACTATACCATGTAAATACTCATTTTTTTCTATTTTCCCCTGCCATTTCACATGAAATTGGAATACTAGAGTTTGCACTTTACGACTTTTTCAATGTGATTGACTCTCAACTCATGTACACTCTTTCTGATTGCAAGTTAGGCATATTTATTCCTTTAATCTAATAAACATGATTCCTAAGCTTTAATGTTAAAGGGATTAAACGATTCAATGATGTTGCAGCTGGAATGACTGTGATCTGTATGTAGGTGGAAGATGCTGGAATAATCTTGGACAAGGAGACTGAAGAAGCTTCCTTTATATTTATCCAGGTAATATAATTTTTTATAGTCTTTCATACAAATTTACACATCATACCACTATTGAGCACTTTGTTTTTTTTTCAGGGAAAAAATATTGTGATGCGTTGAGAGCTACCGAGTAAAAGGAAGAAAAAATCATGACGTTATTGGAAAGAATGATGAAGAGTCTTGAAATTTCTGTCAAAGATATGTTGTTCCGGTACAAATCTGTAAACTAAAACAGCTGCATGTCTCTCACAGGCTTTAGTTTTTAGGTATAATCTTGATGCTTAATAATAATCTAAAATTGTATAAATCATTTGCATTGGCATAATGATTATTACTCTACCTTCAGGTCTAGTTTATATTGGTCAGAGCATGACGCAAATGAGAAGAATCTTAAGAAGGCTAGAGTTTGGCAATACTTCAATGTTCAATGGGGACATGGTTAAGCGTACAAAGAAGACTATCAATATATTGAGCGTTGTCGCCGCTGCCATCGGCTAAAGAATGAATATGTATTTAGTTTATATCTAGTTTAAATCTATTATTCTGTATTGAGAGATTTAAGCTATCTCTCACTTTTTTCTTTATTAATAAAATAATGTTGAACAAACTTTTGTTATGATTATGTATTTAGTATTTTCTTGTGTTTGAATGTCTTAATATTGAATTATAAGTAATAAAAAATGAAAGTATATAGTATTTTTTGAGAAATTTAATAGCATTTATTGACTGAAAATATTAAATCGTGTTCTCTTTAGTGACCACATATTTCGTCACTAAAATTACACATCCGGTGACGCAATAATTATTTGGCCACTAAAATATTATTTAGTGACTTAATCAATTTGGTCACTAAAGAACTATTTAGTGACCGAAATAGATTGGTCACTCAAACAGTATTTTGTTGCCGAATAAACGTAGTCACCATAAATTTATTTAGTGACCAAAATTATTTGGTCACCAGAAAACATTTTGTGACCGAATCAAAATGGTCATTAAATATTCATTCAGTGACTGATTCAACTTAATCACTAAAAATTAATTTAGTGAACAAATCAATTTCGTCACAAAAGAATTTTTGGTGACTATAGTTAATTGAGTCACTGAATATATACGGTTAGTGACGTAACTCATTTTAGTCACTAAAAACATTTAGTGGCGGGGCATTCGTGACCGCTTTGTGACAGACAATATTTGATCACTAACTATCTTTGGTGACCAAAATGCAACTTTTAGTGACGAAAAAATTCATCACTAAAAGTCAATTTTCTACTAGTGTTTGTTCAATTGTGAATACACAAAAAACCCTAGCGCATCTCTACCTTCAGATCTTGGATTTCTGATTAAGAAAAATGCATGATTTGCAAATATTCTTACCATGAACTGAAAATTAGATGAACTCTCAGGAGATGAAGGCAAGGAGCAACCGTTCGGAGCTCTAGAACACTGTCTGGAAGTGTTAACCGACGAAATGAGAGGTCTAAATCCTTTAAAAGGGCGTAAGTAACTATACTACATTTTCACGAGCTATCACTTGGCGGTAGAACCAACTGCTCACAATAACACATCAATGCCTTTTAAAGATTTTTTGTCATGTATATATGAACGAATAACAAATTATTATCAATGTGTACAAACATAAGATACCAGAAGACTAATTTTTTGACTTTAAATGATACCAACCACAGTAGTTTTTCTACTGTCTGGTAGCTTCCTTTTTGCATACTTTTGCGACGTTTGAACATGGTACCTCCTACAGTATTTATTCTACTAATTGAGTCTCAAACTCCCTTATAGTACTACTTGTTTTTCATTTTGCTTATTTTTCTTATTTTACAGTATTTTAATTTTCATTATTAAAAAAACACCCCTAATATAAGACAAGTTTTCTACAACAAGAATCGTGCTAAAACGATTATTTGAAGGCCAAAACTATAGTCTACCGTTGGCGATAGCACTCAGACGTATGTTGACTTATAGTTAGTTAAGTCTTGTTGTGTGTGGACTTGGAAAAAATGAGGTTGCCACGTATAGCACACGAAAGAGGTTACCGTCAGAGATGGCCCTTATTGCCTGGTGATAGCATGAAATTTTTATTATGGAAACAATGTGTGTCAATGCGGCTTGGAGGGAAACAAGATCGGAGAATTCAAGCTTACTACCGTTGCGCGATAGCACATTATCGCCCAACGTGAGCTCTAATCGAAAAAGGAAAGCTATGTCATTCTGAGGGGTGAAAAAATACGGGGACTCATATTTCAACGCAACCTCCTGACGATATCCACTACTGCAGACCATAGCTCCCACAGAATTATAAATACAATTTATTTTCACGAGATTCCACTCTGTAGAGAACCGCTCAACACATTCCATCACGAGAAATTTTAGAGGAAGGGAGGCCCTACACAAAAGCCTCCAACACTCACAACCTTCAACGAAAAATGATACAAAGGAAGATAGACGCTAAACGACATCATTCAAGCGAAAAGCTCAGTTTCTATGACAACAATTTTGAGCAGCTCTTCTTTATCTCCACCGACATCAATTTCTGGAGAGTTTTCTACTGAAATTTTTTATATTACTCTTTTGTATTTATATAAGGTTAAATATATTTTACAATGTATCTATTTGTACTGATTAATAATATTTTATTTTAGATACTCTTCGAGTTTATCTGGAGATGCAAACAGAAAAATTTTTGCTTATTATGTTAACTTATTTCCTTTTAAAATATATAATTATACTTAGTATACGTATAAATACTTTTTATTTTTTTATAAAATATCATCGACATGTCTTCGACTTCCGACATCTAAAACTCTATCTGACATGTCGCCAATATTCGATATTTACAATCTTAATATCACGTCGTCCCTCTGATAGCCATGGTACAACTTTCCGTCTCTGCTGCCACCATCCATCGCATCCCTCTTCCACCATAAATTTTGACAACCTCAACTAAGCAAGTCACTACCCAGACATCACTCCCAGCCATCCCTCTTCAATAGGAATCATTACAAAGGACTATTGTAATCTTGTGGCTCTGTTGACATCCCCGATGTATGCATCGGGTGACTCCATATTCTTTAACATCAGTCATTGAACCGCCAAGTCCATCGACATAAACCATGTCTCGTGGATATGCGAGAGATGAGCATCCTGCAATATGGCCATCTTCCATTACCACGGTGCGAGAGAATTGGGATCACATTGGAACGATATCTCCACCTTAGAGACTTATTATAAAGAGATCCTCTAGTGGGATAAAGACCCAACGGATTCTACAGTCTGAGTCCCCTTCTGAACTTGAAGACAAAAGCTTGAATTGTAGAAATGGTGGAATTTATAGTGGCAGCTGAGAAGTCTTGTCTACAGCAAGGACTATTATGTGTTGTGTTCAGTGTGTTGTTAATTAAAATAAAAAGGGCAGCCCGATGCACAAAGCATCCCCGCGCAGCGAGGGTCTGAGGAAGGGTCCCACCACAAGGATTAAATGTAGGCAAACCTTAACCAACATTTTTGAGGCCACTGCCAGGACACGAACCAGTCTTGTTAATTAGAATATGAAAATAATTTTAAAATGAATCACACATCTTCTATTTTATGCATGTACAATTAGTTTGAGCATTTAAACTAGTAGGCAAAAGGGCATTTTTGAAAGTTCTATTTAAAGGCTCTCTTGGGCCATAGAAAAAGAAGCAAGATATTATGTCCTCTATTTATTTCTTCTCTTTGCTAGGGTTGAAGATTTGGTAGTTCTCCTCGAGCTCCGCCTTTGGCAGATGCAACAAGCCTCCCGTTATCTACTTACGATCGAATTTTTCACACATAACCATTAGCTTTTCTCATCTATTTTGTGGTTTAGTATAACAATCGAAAGAGATTATACTGTGAGAAAAAGATTTCATAATACTTTTTGAACATCAGTTTAATTTTGATGTCTCGGTAATTCAAAAGAAAACATTTCTTCCCAACCTCATTACTTGAATTACTGGAAAATTTTCAGTCCTCTTAATACTGTTTTGATGTCTCGGTAATTCAAAAGAAAACATTTCTTCCCAACCTCATTACTTGAATTACTGGAAAATTTTCAGTCCTCTTAATATTGTGTTCGTCACATATTTCTTCCCCCCTATTTTTCCCTTTTAACTCTTCCAAAATGATCTTGTATTTCATTTTGTTTACTTTGCATCTTTAAAAAAAATTAATTTACTTTGTCAGACTTTTAATAACATGCCAAAAATCAAAATAAATCTTGTTTATTATAATCTCACGTGAATCATTAAAAAACCTTTTACATCGGAAAGCTTAAGTTGTTGATAACGAGTACTATGATTAACCTTAACATGTTTAAAATTGGGAAGCTATTATATTTGACTGCAAATTGCTTCAAAATTAACATGTTGAACAGCCATGCAGTAACTATACCCTTCTTGCAAATGTAAAGCATGCAGTGGAAAAGTGCAACAAATCATCAAATACCTGTGATACCAAATCTTGTATCTTTCTCTGCCCAAGAAGTTGACCACTGTCCTTGTTACTTGTGGTGATTTCAGGAGTCATGTTTTTTCCAAAAGCAGGTGTGCTGGGCTGTGATCCGGTCAAAGATTTTGATACTGTAAAGCCCAGAAACTGTGGAGATTGCTGTTGTTGGTGATGCTGCTGCAACTGATGAAGTTGTTGTTGCTGCTGAAGCAACTGAGCTGCCTGCCGTTGTTGAACAGTCTCCAACTGTGTTTGTTGTTGTATCAATTGAGAAATTTGTTGCTGCAAATCAAAAGATATGTGATACGGTTGAGGGGAGGAGAGCTGCTGAGGCAAGATGGCATGTTGTTGCTGTTGTAATGAGCAAATGAAAAAGTACAGTTCGAAGATAAAATTATCTATTTTATATATATATATATATATAAACTCTGACAAATGAACATGAGATAATTTATCTATTACAGTTTGAAGATAAAATTATCTATTAGGTCCCGTTCATTTGCAATGTTTTCATTTACGGTTTTCGTTTTGCTTCAAAACGAAAACATCATGCGTTTTCGTTTTGGGGCAAAACGAAAACTTATGTTCGTTTGTAACATGGTTTTCATGTCCGTTTTAAGGCAAAACAAAAATGTATACTTCGTTTGCATCTACGCGGCTCGATCCGGCGACATCCAGCCGTTAGACCACGGCAGTGGCGGATCCAGAGGGGGGCAAGGGGGGGCCCGGGCCCCCCCAAGGATTTTGAAGTTTATGTAGCTTTAGTTTTTATTAATTATAAAATATAAATATGTATATAATATAAGTGATGAAATTTATAAATTATAAAATATAATTTATGTATATAATATATATATATATATATACAGTTAATAACTCATGTGAACTTATTTTCAGATTCAATTTTTCTCTCCTATACAGAAAGAGATCGTCTCTCTCGCTTCTCTCGTCTGAGTCGTTTCTCTCTCTCCTTTCCGCTAGGCTTGGCTGAGAGCCTCTTAGGAAGAGCTCTTCCCTCGATTGGCGATTTGGCGGCCTCCTTCGGCGGAATCAAAGCCGTATTGTGCTATTTGGCGTGAATCCAGACAGCTATAACGAGATTTGGGGGACGTCGGCTGTGCTGGCAGTGGCGGATCCAGAGGGGGGCAAGGGGGGGGCCCGGGCCCCCCCAAGGATTTTGAAGTTTATGTAGCTTTAGTTTTTATTAATTATAAAATATAAATATGTATATAATATAAGTGATGAAATTTATAAATTATAAAATATAAGTTATGTATAAAATATATATATATACAATTAATAACTCATGTGAACTTATTTTCATATTCAATTTTTCTCTCTTATACAGAAAAAGATCGTCTCTCTCGCTTCTCTCGTCTGAGTCGTCTCCCTCTCCCCTTTCCGCTAGGCTTGGCTGAGAGCCTCTTAGGAAGAGCTCTTCCCTCGATTGGCGATTTGGCGGCCTCCTTCGGTAGAATCAAAGCCGTATTGTGCTATTTGGCGTGAATCCAGACAGCTATAACGAGATTTGGGCGACGTCGGCTGTGTTGCCACCACGGGCTTTCCAACGAGAAGGATCCCGACGATCCGTCACCGGCAATGGAAGAATTCTTCGGCGCCCGCCCGGCAGCACCGATTCCCGTTGTGGTAAATACGATTGACCCTATCTGGGAAATCACTGGGAAGGTATCGCCGACGTCGCCTGCGAGCGACGGGAGACGAAGGAGGAAGATGCTCGAGTCGTCGCCGGCGATTCCACAGCCTTCGCCATTCGTTCAGCATCAGGAAGAACATCGGAAGAAGCAGAAGTGCTACAGCGTGGGGAAGAAGAAGAATTACCGGCGTGTCTATTCTCAAAATCGAGCAAAACAGACCTAGAGAGGTCGATTTTGGGGATGCGTTTTGGGGATGAGCAAAATTAGAAGGAATGAAAACCGAGCGTTTTCAATTCAAAACCAAAACCGCGCAAAACATAGCTAAACGAACACCTGTATTTGAACCGCGAAAACTGAAAACCAAAACCGATCGTGAAAACAGAGCAAACGAACGGGGCCTTACAGTTTGAAGATAAAACTATCTATTAAAATAATTTATTAATATTATTATATTTATATGGTACCTGTGTATTAGCATGTGCAGCAGGCTGGCTAGAGGAAAGCATGGAAAGCTGCCCTGCCTGAGACATCATCCCTGTCCCACTGCCCAATTGTTGCTGTTGCTTATCTAAAAAGCTCAACTGTTGTGGCTTCCTAATGGCGCCTTGTGCGTCCATGGCCATGCCAAACTGCTGCTGATCTCCAAAGCTCGTCTTCGGCGGGAAATCTCGGATTCTGGAAGGTGTCATTTGGTCGCCGCTGCAATTTGGAGGCTTGAGAGACTTAGCCGGGGCGGCAGATGCTGATTGCTCCATGGACTTGATAAACTGCAGATCCATCTTTTCTAACAGCGACAAGGGCCCCGATCGCAGGAGCGCCGGTTGCATCACGAAGTTGGAAATTGGAGACATAAGATTGTTTTGCTGCTGAGACATAGCTGGCTTCTTCTGCGGGAAAAGTGGGGCTCCGGAGAGTTTCATTTGGATCTGTGAGTGGTCAAGCTGGGGAGCAGAGATCTGAGGGAGATCCATGGATGTAGAAGAAGGAGAAACTATGGGAGAGGATAGATTTGGAATTTGGGGGTTCGGAGGGGCAATTTGGTCGCCGCTGCAATTTGGAGGTTTGAGAGACTTAGCCGGGGCTGCAGATGTTGATTGCTTCCTGGCCATGTCAAACTGCAGTTCTATCTTTTCTAACGGCGACAAGGGCCCCGATCGCAGGATCCTCGGTTGCATCACGAAGTTGGAAGTTGGAGACATAAGATTGCTTTGCTGCTGAGACATAGCTGGCGTCTTCGCCGGCAAAACTGGGGCTCCGGAGGGTTTCATTTGGATCTGTGAGTGACCAAGCTGGGGAGCAGAGATCTGAGGGAGATCCGTGGCCTTGATAAACTGCAGTTGCATCTGTTCTAACAGCGGCATGGGCTCCGATCGCTGGATCGCCGGTTGAATCACCAAGTTGGAAGTTGGAGACATAAGATTGCTTTGCTGCTGAGACATAGCTGGCGTCTTCGGCAGGAAAACTGGGGCTCCGGAGGGTGTCATTTGGTTCGGAGGGGGAATTTGGTCGCCGCCGCAATTTGGAGGCTGGAGACACTTATCCGGCGCGGCAGATGCTGATTCCTCCACCGCCATTCTGGAGATTCTGCTTGGATTGAACGAACGGTTGCAAATCAGTTGCAATCGAAGCAAGAGCGAGAGAGAAAAAGAGGTGGTAACCTAGGGTGGGCTCGTGCAGATGCGCCGGTGCCGGCCACTACAATATGGCGGCGTCGCTAGCCACAAACCCTAACCCCATCATTCTATGAAACTTGCTGGTGTGGTTTGAAATAGGTGATGGTGGATAGCACATTATCAACTTGATGAGAACAGGTCTAATCTTATATAGATTCGTACCAAGGAGTTGTTAGTATGAAATTTGATGAATGATTTTTGTGGTTCTGAGGAGGAGAAATTTTTGCGTCCAAAACCCGAACTCCGCATTCCCTCTTTCCGGCGGCACCGAATAGGTTCGCAAATCCGATGGATTTTTAAATTTCGGTAGCCACCATTGCTTTTTCCACGCGGCAAGAAAGGCAGGCCCCGGGATAGAGATTTTGGAATGGGTTCTGGACGCAAAAATTTCCCCTTGAGAACATCCACACCGATCATTGTTGGTATGATCGTAATGACTGATCGATTAACCTCTTGAACTGACTATCGACAAATTGGGGTAGAGTTATCGAAGGAATTCATGTAGCAGGTATAATTCTACAGACTGGTTTATAATCCTCGTTAACTAGTAGATAGTAAAAAGATATTGTGATTTTTTCAAATTTGATCTTGTGGTGGTTGGACCTTGATCAAATCACTGATTCACCGGTGTTTGGTCCAGATCAAGTTAAGACGTCGATTTTGGGCTTATATAACTAGTTTGGAGTTATTTCTCTCTTTCATACTTCATTTTATGTTTGAGGGAGAGAGATCAGAGAAGTGAGGAGGTGGTCTATTTTGAAGGAAAAAAATTTGTCCGGGACTCAGACGAAAAAAATCCTCTGCGAGACCAATTAGAGCAGCAAGTGCATGCTGAAATAGTGGGGCTCATGGAGCACAGATTTACTATGTGATGCAGGCCCCGCAAAATAGGAGGTTGTGAGTGTATGTCATTGATCGCAGACCGTGTTCTTCGTCCGAATTGCGGACCTAATTATTTCTCCTATTTTGATGTCTTGGCCAAGTTCTTGCCGGATTTTGGAGATCTATGATTGAAGTTTTTTGATCGAGACTACTACGAGGTTTTGGTTGGAGGCATGTAAGAAAGATCTTCAAGTCATTTTGGAGGAGTATTTAATGGTAGGGGCATCATAGAAAGAAGCTAACAAACTTTCTTCTACTGATTTTAGAATTGTGTGTAATTGCCACGATTATAATTGTCATCAAGAAAAAAACTAGCTTTGAACCTAAAAATAAATGAAATTCCTCATGTGAGACCGAGCGTTCACGAACAATAGTTCATAACCACAATGCATTCACGGCGGCCACCGCGGCGCCAATCGGAGCCTTAAGCTGCAAAAAATATATGCTAGAAATCTCAAAATAAATGTGCGTCAATTGACTAAATAGTTGGTCAATTTTTGATAAATTTCGGTGAGTCCTGCATATCGGGCTCGCCCCAACCGACTGACTGCAGTCAATGGCATAGCATTCGCAACCAAATCTCTCGGGTCCCACAGATCGGGCTCACCCCAGGTAGGTTGTTGAGGTCATGACTCGATTCCCTGAACCTCCTTTTATCAAGCACTTATCCCAAGTCCTGATACCCGATATGTGGGACCCACCGAAATTTATCAACCTACCTGGGGCGAGCCCGATCTGTGGGACCCGGGAGATTTGGTTGGGGATGTTATGTCATTGACTGCAGTCAGTCGGTTGGGGCGAGCCCAATATTTGGGACCCACCGAAATTTATCAATTTCTTTTCATCATTACAATTTTTTCTCTGCTTGGTGCAAGCTATTCTGGTTCTCATGGAAATTCAAGCCAGCTCTAATCTATTGGAGCATGAGTCCATTTCGGGCCAACTATAGATTGACTTCGAGCGAAGCTCGGCTAGGCTCTAACTCAGGTAAATAACAACGTCATACTATAGATTATGTTAGATCATTTAGGCTCTGTCTCGCATGGAGGTCGTGGTGGTCATGAATGTGGCAATTATGAACCGTTCTTTTGCCGACGCACGACATTGCCTAAAGAATTTCATACACTTTTACGTTCAAAACTAATTTTCCTTTCTTGATGGCGGTCATAAATGTTGCCAAACATACATTGTTTGACTGTGATGTTTTTATCCAAACTCGCCAGAGTAAAAATGTCACACCAAACCATACCTAATATTCTTACAAGATTTCTATTATTTGAGCTCTTTCCAAATTTTTCTATTTTAAAGAAAATAATTTCTACGTGGTTAAATATGTGATTATAATCCTGGAATAACCTAATATGCTACTTATAATCCCTACACAAAAAATCATCCATTGACAAAACATTCGTTACACTGCATTATTTTTTAATGAAAGAGAGACTACGGCTCTGTTTGGGGTAGTGATAAAACTGTTGTGAGAAAATAGTGGTGAGAATAGAGTTGTCAGGAAAGCACTAATAAGAAAACTACAGACGGTTTGAAGAATCTGTTGATGCTAATGAGAAAGTTGTTGTTAAAAATGATAATTTATATAAACCACAGACGGTTTGAAGAATCTGTTGATGCTAATGAAAAAGCTGTTGTTAAAAATGATATTTTATATGTAACTGTTTGACATAACATCTTTCTCAATTTATTACACCCATGAAATGTACATCCTAAATACATACAAATAATACACATTTATATTACCTGACAAATTGAAAAACAATCTGATTCATTCAAAACAAATAAAGGATCCTCCTTTGAATATCATTTTGTTAGTTTTCTAAACATATCTTAATATCTTTTGTTAAATAAACTGTTAATGTACATTTGAGCATATAACAGGTTCAGAGACTTAACGGGTCGGTTCGGATACACGAATATCTGATACTCGTATTAACCCTAAGGTTTTTTATATAAACCTAAGCTAGGGACAACGGGGAGGCAGTTTCACTTTGACCATCACCCGGGATGCTTCGAGCGACCTAACAATCTCGAAGTTGAGCTCTAGTCACTTGTAATCTCGTGCACTGGTAATCCCAAAAAATTTCTAAGTCGCCTGGGACTTTTCTGCCATTACGATCGTGAAGGAGAAAAGAGAGGAAGAAGATCGCCGTCCCGCTACTCTTCTTCTTCCAGTCCCAGCGTCGATCGTGAGAAGTAAATCGAAAGAGAAAACAATCTCTTCTTTCCCTCATCGCGTGTAGAGCCACTGTCATAATACACATTCATATACCTAACAAGAGACGAAACTCACCATGTTCCATTCGTTGTACCGAGCTGGTGGTTTTATGGTCTTCTTCGACCTCTGAAGGACCTGACCATGGTTGACCACCTCTGTTGCTTCTTCTGAACCAACTCTGATCACGGGCATACTCGGAGCATCGCTCCCCCTGCTTCCAGAACCAGAAGCCTCCGCCCCTGAGCTAGAAACACCTAGAGCTCCTGGTGACACAGATAGCTCCACCAGTAGATCCTTAGCAGCTTCCTCTTCACCACCGTCTGACTTGTTTTTTTGTAGTTCCACATATGAGCTACCTCCATACGATATCAGTTCGTCAAAGACAACGTCTCTGGAAATGACGAACTTCTTCATAGCACAATCCATGCACTTTCATCCCTTCTTCCTCTCGTCATAGCCCACAAAGACAAGCTTCCTCGCCTTCACATTCAGCTTAGTCCTAAGAGCATCTAGGACATGTACGCAGTAGGTCGACCCAAACATCTGAAGGTGTCAACGTTGAGCTTCTCCTTAAACATAAGCTCATAAGGAGACTTCATATTGATCAGACTCAGAGGCATGTGATTGATGACGTATGTCGTACAAGCCATCCCTTATGCCTAGAAGGACCTAGGAATGTCTTTGGCATGAAGCCAATACTTGCAGGTTTCTGCCAGATGACAGATCTTTCGCTCTGTTGCTCTATTTTGTTGTGGAGTATGTGCACAAGTAAGCTCTCTCCGAGTTCTGTGCTTCCTGCAGAAGTTAGAGAACTCATTTGAAATAAACTCTCATTCATTGTTCGTTGTTCGTTCTCAACTTATTTATCTGTAGGCTAAGCAGACCCTCCACAAGCTCCTTGAACTCCACGAACAATTAGAATGCGCCCGACTTCTCCTTCATAAAGTACACTCATGTGTACCTAGAATAGTCATCAATCAAGACAAGCGTGTACTTGCTGCCTCTAATACTAGCGGTGACGGTGGGTCTCATCAGATCACCATGGATGCACTTCAATGGTGCTTTACATCAGATTCATGACTTGTCAAATGGAAGGCATGTGTCTTACCATATTGACACCCCTCATAGACATGACCATCGTCGAAGGATGACAATCCTGGAAAACCATTCACAAGGCTCCTTACTGTCATAGCTTTCAACTTATCCATCCCGACATGTCTCGTCCTCTCGTGTCAAATAACAACACTATCATTGGCTCTCATCCGATCGATATAGGAACTTGTTGATAACACAAATAAGTCATTTACTCTGCTCCCAACATGTGCAATGTCAGCCTTCACCGTTGACCTATTGCGGAGAAACTTCACTTCTATCGGGTCGAACAAAACGTGATAACTTGCATCCACCGCATTGGTCACAGAGAAGAGGTTTTTCTTCATGCCCGACACGTGATAAACACTCTTCAAGTTGAGTATACCCTTATCACTACTCAAAGAAACAACGCCCTTCTGATCGACTGCATGTACATTATCATCAGCAGTAATAATTGCATCATTACTTGAGTATGCTTGCAGAGAAGAAAACTTTGACTCGTCCCCGGTGAGGTGGTGACCACACCTGGAGTCCACGATTCGGTCGTCTTGGTAGTTGATGGAGAACAAAGCACGAATATATGTGAGCGTCATGAATGCATTTCCCTATCCTCCTTCCTCAATACTGGAACCAGCTTCTTCTTTACCTGTAGTGTGCCCTGGCCGAAGTTTGACTTTGCAGTCCTTCTTGAAGTGACCAGGTAGGTTGCATCTGTAGCACATTATCTCTTCCTTCTTCTTCTTCCCATCCCACTTAGAAGACTTGCTCTTTTTTTGTTGATGTGAAGTAGAAGGACCAACGCCAACAAATGATATATTATTCTTGTCCCACTTCTTCTTCTTCCCTACAAAAATAACATTATTATCTTCTCTAGAGATAGTAATACCATCAATCTGTCTTACTAAGTTTTCTTGTGAAGTCAGCAGGTTCTTCAGCTCAAGCAATGATGGCTGAGTAGCCCGGCCTTGAACAGAAGTAACAAAAGCATCATACTCCTTCTGTAATCCTCGGATTATGTGCTTCTTAAGCTTTGCTTCTAAAATTTGCTCATTATGGCCTAATGCTGAAGTTTCAGCACATAGGTTCTTCATTTTCAGGAAAAATGTAGAGATGGACAGATCATCCTGAGTGGCTCTCGCCAACTCATTCTTCAAGAATTATAGTCATGCTACATTTTTCTTATTGAACAAACCATCAAGGGAAGTCCAAATCTCAGCACATGATCGACATCCAATGATGTGGTCAAAGAGCTCTGGTGAGATAGCCTGCTTAAGAGTGAACTCTGCCTTAGCACTTGTCCTTCTCCAAGCTCTCATCGCTTCAGCATTGTCAGTGGAAGCAGTAACCTCTTGTCATTTGTTTTCACAAATGACCTCCCAAAGGTCCTCGCCCAGAAGGTAACTCTCCATGCACGACCTCCACTTTTTAAAGTTGGTCGACGTCAAGAGTTCAATTCCAAGACCTCTAACAAAACTAACTTTCATTGCATAAACATTGGTATACTTAACTCTCAGAAGCAAAGAGCAAACTTGATGGTTGATCACTGCTCAAACCTATATTCCCTCTGATACCATGTAAAAATTTGTGATAAGCAGAAAATGAGAACCAAGTCGCAGGAACACTCAACCAAACCAAGTCAAATAAATCAGATGCAAGTAAAAGAGCAAGCAAATCTTGTACTATTAAACTTCTTTACAATGTGAAGCATGCATGGTGAGACATGATTCATCAATGTACCCGATGGAAGCAAAAACATACACGACAACAACTCTAGCAAACTGAGCTAGTAACCGCCACTACTACCAAACTGAACAAGAGAGTCTGCTGAGACCGTCAAGTCACCAGACCGCAACTTAACCGCTCGGACACCCGCTATTCAATGCTAAAGAACTCTGTACGCAATCTATAAGCCGCCTGACCGTGAGGTCACCTAGCCGCCAGAATCCGCGAACAGCTTCTACCGAACAGAACATACAGACTGCCAACTAGCGGGCAACCTTTTTGAACTAGGAAAGATTGTCAATGAGAAGACCTCCTGGTCGCAAGCCACGACCTGCTGCAAACCGTTGATTGTATTTGCAGAACCCGCACTAATCTCTGACGTAGTCAGAACCAAGTCCCTGACTTCTCAGTGCTAGTCGCACAATCTGTAACAGAAAAACTGGTTTACTTCTCAATCCGCGCGGATAACCAAACCTATCTGCAACAAACAACCCGAGTTCACTTACTGTTCATTCATTTTTTATGATGTGACAGGGGGTCTTATTTATAGGCATGGAAAAGAATGTGGTGACCACCTTAACCGATAAGATCACCACCCTTCTCACAACTAGCACAAGACCTATTCGCATAGTGCGGACACAAAGCCAGTCTGCAACACCTTCGGACACCACATGACAGCAACTAGTCTGCAACACCTTGCAGACACAGCTAATAGGGATCAACTAGACTTGGCACAAAACCGAGACCAAGTCTAAACAACCAAGAGCCCATGGCGCGAACTCCATACCGACAGACTCAAACACAAGTCCGCACTAACCGGCAAACTCTGCGGCCTCCGCCTAATTAAGTCATTCGAGAACAAGACCAAGGCACAAACCATGCTGATCTTCTGAGCTCCAAACGAGTCCGTAACAACCCGGACACATCGAACTTCAAACAAGTCCACCACTCCTGTGGATAGACAACCAATCCGCACGGTTACATCCTGAGAACAAGCTGACTGCAGAATTACTAGCCGAACTGGCTAGTTGCCACTTTAGACTGCGTGGTCTGAGCAATCAGACCGCCACCATCTAGCCACGCGGTCTGTCCGGTCAGACCGCCACTTTCACTTTAAAAAAACTCAATAACACTCATATTTGATATTACTTGTGTGACTGGTGCACTTGTCGAATAAGCATCAATTACTAATTCGGACGCCTACCATTTGTTGAATGCTTATTTGGGTATCAAGCCTGATGAGCTCCCTCTCCTTTGATAGACAACTAACATGTGATTGGTTTAGTCTCGGGGGACAACTTTACCAACCTTACCCCACTACCGCATGAACACGACAGAACACACAAAGAAAAAGCAGAAAGTTGATGACCACTTCGAAATAGTTTCATACGTAAGATTTGAGTCCATGTGCAACACCCACCCTTCTTACTCTGAATAAGGGTGGGAGCTGGCGCATATGTATCGATAATCATGTTATTAATAAGATAACATCGAAATACCGTTTTCATATACCCTACCTCGATGACCTTTTGGACGTGATGTTGGCGTCCATATCTTTTCAAATATCAACCTTTATAGTGGGCACCACCAGAATAGAGTGAGAGAGGGAGAGAGTAGAAGATAGACTTCAAGATGAAGGATGGTTTGTACGAGTGGCTACTTATGCCATTTGAATTATCCAACGCACTCAACACGTCCATGAGGGCGATGACACGGATCCTGCATCCCTACAAGGAAAAATATATGGTATTATATTTCGATGACATTGATATACAACCAGGGCTGCACCGAGCACCAACACCATATTCATTATATATTTGATATTCTTCAGAGATAGAATCTTCAGTGGGAGCATCTATATAAAACCAACATCGAGTGCTAATTCTTATCCATGCCTGTCCATTTTCCCGGGTAAAACATATCGCGGCATACCCCTGTGATTTCTATATTCGAGAGTTACAAGGGGAAATAGCGCAAAACATTGTGGTCCAAATAAGACTTGAGTTAGTTGAGGACCACTTCTTTAGGCCTAGCCTGAAACGACACGATGGTTATTAGGCATTGTCGAATCCGTCACACTGCAAAAGGGACATGCAAACCACTACTTATGTTGGATCGATAGAATTTTTGGGTGGGTGAATAAAAGAGTTAAGTACAAAAAAACATGATTTTAAAACTTGAAAATCAGAGAAAAGAAAATATAAAGCATCTTTATAATTTTTTTTTTTCAAAATACACTGTTTAATAATGATGACACTAAGATTGTAGACGATGAAAATGCAATCTTATCGTTTTCTAGATCGACTCTTCCCAAGAATCTGTTGGCCTTAGCCAATTCACCCCAGAATTGGTCGCACACCCCCTAAATCTATACATAGATCTAGTCGCCACACACGAGAAGAATTCTCCGCCCGATAGCTACACCTAAATCTAGTTGTCACATATGTGAGGCAAATTCTCACACGATACAAAGACATGAAATTTAAGATTAAAAAAATACAAAGAGCAAGACAAATTGTCGGAAGAAAACTGCTTAGAAACTTATGTCAAAGAAAAATAAAAAAGAGCCACTTGAAATCATCATCATAAAATATGAGCCCTCGCTTGAATGATGTGGTTTAGCATCAAACTTCCTTCATATTGTTTGTCGTTGATGGATGGGAGTATTGGAGGATCTTGGGGAGGCTAGGGCGACCCATCCTCTGAAATTTCTGGTGATGGAAGGAAATCCCGAGAGAATAAATCGCATTTCTAATTTTCTGGGAGCTATTGCCTGCGATAGTGGATATCGTTGGACGGTAGCATCAAAATATGAGTCTCCACGTCTTTTGCACCTCTGGGAATAGCAGAATTTTTTTAGGCTAAAGCTAACACCGGGCGATAGTGAGCTATCATGAGACAATAGTAAACTTGAATTTCCAGCTCATGTTTCCCTCCAAGCCGCGTTGAGACACATTGTTGCCATAATAAGTCTTTCATACTATAGTCAGGCAGTAAGGGATATTGCCGGGGGTATCCACTTTCGTAAGCTATATATGTCAGCCTCAATTTTTCCAAATAAACAACAAAGCTTGATTGTAAGTCGATGTGCATTTAGTATTATCACCAATGGTAGGCTGCAATTTTGTCCTTCCACTCATCATTCTAACATGGTTCTTATTATAACAAACATGTCTTGTATCAGGGGTGATTACACGACTTGCAGAATACGAAACACTTGCAAAGATAAATAAAATACACATCACGATTTGTTAATCTCAAACAAGGTGTGCCGAGCTTGATGTGTTGAATCATGTTCCAAAGAACTCCCTCCTTTGATAATAAATCCCGAGATTGGAAATAAAGAATGCAGTAAAATAAACAACATAACCAGCATAAGCTCTAGAGATAAATGTGATGATAACGGGATCCAACTATAATGAATATCTAGTGGAGCCGACGAAAAAATCATTAACATTAAAGTCAACGAAAACGGAAGAGGGCGACGATGATAATGAACAAGGGATGTTCATCTAAAATTTTAAAAGACTCATGTGAAATGTGAAGCGCGGAAACAAACTCCAAAAATATATGAACAAGAAGGTTTTGTCGTCTGGAAGCTTCTCCAAACGAGCACAAAAAGTCCGCTCTTGAGGGCTATCACTGTAGGAAGCCCGACCATATCAGAAGCAACTGCCTCAAATACCTGAAGAAAGGGAAGGAGAAAAAAAGTGAAAAGGAAGGTCTTGAAGACGTCCACTTAGGATGATTCAAGTTTTGATCAGTCGAGCGTGCCAAGTTTTAGCGATAACGAGAAGACAAACATTTGTCTTATGCTGAAAAAACACAATTTGCAGATGACGACGTCAGTGTCCACAGCGACACTGAGGTGCCTCCACTCTTTTTGATGACTTATATAAAGTATATGAAAACATGCAAATTTTTAAACATAACTCTGAATGATTTTAAAAATAAAACTCTATTAAAATAAAATAAAATTACATAAAAATTTATTTAAATGTGGGAATGCTAAAATTGATCGGCAAGAGTGTTACACCAAGATAAATTAACTTAGGCTCTGTTTGGGAGGACTTATTTTCACCAGTCAAGCAATTGTGACCGCATGAACCGGGTCTTAATTAAAGTCCGGTACATGCGGTCGTAACCGCTTGATCGGTAAAAATAAGTCCCTCCAAACGGAACCTTAATGAGATGCTCTCTAAATTTAACTCTAACATCAAAATTCTTACCAAAAAAAATAGTGTTGTAGAGCAAAATAAAAAATCCATTTCCATTTTCAATTCCAGCTCGACGAAAAATAAGCAAAAATGATATTCTTACTAAAAAAAGAGTGATGCAGAGAGGAAATAAAAAAAATCTCATTCAAATTTCAACCCTCCAAAAGCTATCGCACGCCGGTAGCGTAGAAAAACTCTAAATCGGCAAAAATGACTGCCTGATTGCTTCAAAACACATTTTTTGCATCAATACTACACAGATATCGCAAATTATTGTCGCTGGTACCTCTTGCATGATCTCTCAAAGCTTATTCCACTCACACACCCATCGATTTGAAGATTTATGCATGGATCTCAACAAAACCCTAAGAGAAAATATGAGTTTAAAAGAGAAAGTGGCAAGTGTTAGATATGATGTACTTTATGAGTGGTAGTGTTAACTTACAGCCATCATGTGTGTTAGGATCATCCGCCCTTGTACATGTATGTGTATTATCTTTGTTCAATTGTGAATATACAAAATTTCATTCAATCCTATCATGGTATCTGAGCTAAGGAAAACCTAGCCGATCTCGCATTCAATTGCGGCCAATCTTCTCGTCGCTACTTCCGCTCGATCCAATCACTGTTTCCGCTGACGCTTCTTCCGCAGATCGTTCATGTGGCTGCTTTTGTCGATCGATCCTGTTGTTGTAAAGATCGATCTCGTCGCTGCCCGATCATGTCTGCTTCCGACGCTAGAATCGCTTCTTTCGGCCAATCTTCCCGGTCCCGTCTTCTTCCGATGCTGCCATCACCGTTGCTTTCGGCCGACCTTCCAGGCCGCTACTTCCTGATGGAATCACTACTTACTGTTGTGGCTCCAGCCCGCCGTCTGCATTTTTTCCCTGCTTCTGTTTTGATTTCTCTCGCTCTCCAGGTTTCCAGGTCTGCTCAATCTCCAGTTAGATCTCGTCTTTTGTGGTTCACATTGTTGTTCCCTACAACAGCCCATTGCTTTCTGGCTCTGCGTTCTCTTCCCTGTGTTGCAGCCCCGATGCCCTCGCTTTACTCTCTACAGCCCACTATTTCTCGTTGCAACTTGCGGCCTTTGTCGGGTTATAGTCTGACGGTGCACCTTGTTCCTTATCATCCAACGCACTCAAATACTCAGTCTGGTGCTCCTCGTCGCCAACCGGTCGGCTATCACTACTGTAGTGTCTTGGACATGTCAACTCTGAGTGTCGCAAGCTTCAGAGGGCTCAGTAATTTATTCAACATCGTGCTCCTGGTGCTCCTTCCGCTCATTTTTTGGCCATGACGCAGTCTTTCTCTGTATTTGAACTTACTCAACTGATTGCCCAACAGTTCTCCCAACAAACTTCACTGCCTTGCTTCTCTCAGTCGGCTGCCTCCGTCCCTGCAGGTATCTCCCCCTCCGACTGGTTGCTTGACTTTGAAGCCTCCTTTCACATGACATATGATGCCACCCACCTCTCATCATGTTAGCCCGTCACCTCTGCCCTTAGAATCATGATAGCAGATGACATCACTCACCGCATTATCAGTCGTGGTATCCTTTATACTAGTCATTTTCATATTCCTGATATTGCCTGCATACCTAAGTTATCCATGAACCTTATATGTGTCAGCCAATTCATATCTCATGCTTGTCTTGTTATTTTTGATGAGCTTACATGCAGTGTGTAGGATCATCTGACTGGGACACTCCTTGGAGTTGGTTGTCGTCGTAGCGGGGTGTACGTCCTTGATCGTCTCCACCTTCCATCCACTTCATCACCACCACCTTCCATCCACTTTATTATCACCTGCAGCTTCCTATGTTTGTCTTCCTTCTATGGGTTTCTCTCAGTGGCACCACAGTCATGGTCATCTCAGTGGTTCACGTCTAGCTTCTCTCATTAACCATGGTTTCCTTGGTCATGTTTCTATTGATCAGTCTCACTCTTTTTTGGGTTGTAAGCTCGGTAAACAGCTATAACTCACATATCCGTCTAGTGAGTCCATGTTGCAGTGTCCTTTTGATTTAGTTCATTCTGATATATGAGGACCCGCACCTTTTGCATCCAAGGGCGGACACCGGTATTATGCTATTTTTGTTGATGGCTATTCTCGTTATTGTTGCGTTTATTTTATACATTCTCGATCTGAATTTTTTCATATTTATGTTACTTTTCTGCTATGGTGCGCACACAGTTTTCCGATATGGTGCGCACACAGTTTTCCTCTATGGTGCGCACACAGTTTTCTGCTTTCATATGCATTTTCCGTTCTGACCCAGGAAGGTATCTCTTTTATGATTTTTGAGCTTTGCTAGCTACCCACAACACTCCCCCTCAGCTTGCATGTCCCTGTGCACATACTCAGAATGGCACTACTAAAAGGAAGCATCATCATATTATTAAGACAACTCACACACTTCTTATCCCCTCTCACATTCCTCCTTATTTCTAGGCTGATGATGTTTTCACTGTTGTCTATCTTATTAATCTGAAGCCCTCCACTTTCCTTCAGGGTCAGTATCCTGGTTAGTGTCTGTACTCTTGACCCCACGTTACACTCATCTTTGTGTTTTTGGTTGTTGATGTTATGTTCTACTTCCTCCACGTGAGCGTACTGAGCTCTTTGATCAGTCTGTTCCTTGTGCCTTTCTTGGATACAATAATGAACATAAGGGTTATTGATGTTATGACCTCATTGCACATCAACTTCTCATCTCACGTGATGTTACCTTTGACGAGTCTCACCCTTTCTTCGTGTCCTCTACCCACTCGACCTCACACTTATCAGTTACTGTACAACCCCATATTCGTTGGGTAAAACCAAGGTTCCCATCAAGGGCCTGGATTGGGATAGCTTCGAGCTAGGTTAGGGCTTTAGAGCGAAAGAGCCCCAGCCGAGACCCACTCCCTCCCAAAGGCGGCAATAAGGCTCACGCCACATGGAGGGGGGAAGCAGCCTCTCGCGCCCCATAGAGGGCGGAAGCAGGCTCTTGCACCCTATGGAGGGGGGCAGCAGGCCCTCGCGCCCCAAGGAGGTGGGAAGCAGGCTCGGTCCGGGGGACCCTTCAACCCCTTTTTCCGTAGTTCCCGCCGAGTGAAATGCGGGATGATTCTCGTCATAGGGTTCTCGCCGGGTGGGGGCCAGGGCATAGGGTGAAATCACTTAATTTCCCTCAGGTAAGTGGCATATATGCCCCAGGGTCTGCATTTAGGATTTCATAACAACGGGATTTGGCTATTGGCAGGCAAGCCATGGGTATTTTAGTAACTTCAGGCTAGCAAATGCTATAAATAGGCCCGCAGGGGCTCTTCAGAAGGCATGGCTTTCATTTTTCTCTACAACTCTCTAGTGCTTTCTGAGGAGCTTCCAGCCTAGCTTTTGACTTTGGAGGGGAAGCTCTCAGAGATCTTCCGGGAAAGAGGTGGGACCTCCCTGTTGAGGCTTTGGGTCAGTTCTATGTCCTTTGCAACCAGACGAGGGTTGGGGTTTGATAGAAGTAGGTGTTGGCTACACCCTTATTTTTGAACTCTAGTTGCGGTCACTTTCTGGCTTCAATAGTTCTGGTGCGGTGAGCGTGGAAGGTAGCTGGTGCTAGAAAATCTCAAGTCAAGTCTCATGGCTGGAGGCGGAGGAGAAGGAGCTGGCTCGAGATGTTCTCCTTCCCGGGAGAGTGGGGTGACGATGGGACTGCTAGAAGATTTCAGGCGTGAGATTTTGCAGACAATTCACTTGGCCTTTTCAGCGAGAGGCGACTGGGAGACTCCGCAGGTTTCGCTGGCGGCTGCTCCGTTGTTAGGTGAGAATACTCCCGGGCAGCGTCTCGGGAAGGAGATTCCGGCAGAGGCGGCAAAAAGGGATATCCCCAAGCGGGAGCTTTTCCCAGGATAGACTAGCGCAGACAGATCCATCGAGCCGAGGTCGCGGGAAGAGCCTTCTCGGCAGGTGGTGAGCGAAAGCCCCTTTAGCGAGCTAATCATTTCAGCTCCGGTCCCGGAAGGGTTCAGGGAGCCGGACATGTAATATTACACCGGGAGGGACGACCCTACGCAACATGTGCAGTGGTTCGAAGACGCTGTTTCCATCAGACAAATATCAGATGCATTCAAGTGCAGGCACTTCGCCATCACGTTGAAGGAAAAGGCGAGGGACTGGTTCCATCAGTTGCCCGCGAGTTCGATTTACTGCTTCGAAGATCTGAGGCGTGGATTCCTGCTGAGGTTCTCCACATCCAAGAAGAGGAAGAAGTCAACAGAGTGCCTGTTCGCCATCAAGCAGAGGTCGGAAGAGACGCTGGGACACTATGTGGACAGGTTCCAGGAGGAGATTCTACAGGTGCAAGAGATGCCCGGGTACACGGTGATGCTGACCTTCACTCTGGGGTTGAGGCCCAGCTTCTTTAGTATGGAGCTGAAGAGGGTTCCCCCCCTCTCCTTCGAGGAGCTGATGGAGAGGGCGGCGAAAGAGATTGAGATTGAGTCGGCCAATTCGGCGTTTGCAAGAAGGCTAGCCAAGTTGGCGGAAGAAGATGGAAAGGAAGCTGGAGCGGGGAGGCAGAGGGAACGAAGGGAGGAAAGAATTAGAGAGGAACCCCGAGATCAGGGGTGGCAGCAAGGTTGGGGGCCACTAGAGTCGAACAACAGGTTGGGATGGAGGCCCCAAGAGGGTCATCCTCAAGGACAAGGTGGCGGGTTCCCGGGCAGGGATGACTACAGGGAACAAAGGAGGACCAACCAGCCGGCTTGGAGGCAGGGGCAGCGGGTTCCCCTCCGGCCACAACAGGAGGCAATGGAGATAGTAAGAGGAAGAGGAGGAAGGAGAGGGGTTCGAGGAGGAGTGAGGAGGAGGGAAGGTAGGGTGGTGTTGTCCTTTTGTGACTTTCACCAAGAGGTGGGTGACGCGACGACCACCTGCCCAGAATTTCTAGAGATGAGGGCAGCAAGGGGGAAAGCTCAGTAACAACCCCCCATGAGGATTGAGGAGGTTCTACCAGAAGCAGGTGGAGAAGATAGATGTGAAGACCGGGTGGATGTGGGGACCCGAGGAGGGATCGGGGTGATCCACGGAGGTGTGGGGATCGAGGCTACCCGCAAGGGGAGTTTTCAAACCATGTACCGAAGGAGCGTCGCCTCGACCTCCCAGACCCCCCCCCCCACCACCGGAGGAGAAGATCACTTTTTTAGTGAAGGACTTGCCGGATTACGAGAATCCATTCTGCGATGCCTTGGTGATCAAGACGACGATAGAGAATTTCACGGTCTCCCGGATACTGGTGGACAATGGAAGTTCCGTGAACGTAATCTTCGAGAAAGCTTTTGATGAGATGAAGTTGGAAGCTCAGAGGGTGCTAGCCTCGGATGGACAGCTGTTTGGGTTCTCGGGGGAGCGGAAGGAGGTGGAAGGAGGGGTAGGGTTGTATGTGACGTTGGGGGGTGTCGATGTAACACCCCCTATCCGTCGCATAGCATATAGTAGTAGGTCCGGTCGGGGCCCTACGCCATATACCACAGACAGACCGGGTGGTTACTCATGGAAACCATCCAACCAATCATCACGTCCTACACAGAGCATTCTAGTGGAAGCAGATTAATAAGTTGCAATAAAGAACCCAGCACAAAAGCATGAATGTCCACTAATACCAAATAAGAATGTTGTGCATACACAAGTACAGGCTTTAAGGCCTTACAAAATGGTTCACTTGATATTACATGATTTATAAACCACGACACGCAGGCCGGTCATACATGAATAAAAACAGTAAACACTCCAATTAGACCTTCGAGGGCCGGCTTCGTAGTTTGGGCTTTAGCCCGCTATTGACTGCTTGGTCCAGCAGCACCTGCAAGCAACAAACCACCACACGGTGGCAAAACAAGGCAACGGTCAACAATGCTGACCAAATTATAATGATCCCGCCCCCAGCTCGGGGCGGCGATGCTCCTTCCCTGTAATTCATTAGCATAAGCGAGCAATATAACAATATTCATTTCATCACAGACGTTGGCTCGCACGGCCACACGCCCCGTGCTCTCAGGGCACATTCTCGGTGAACCGGTCGATGTCACGCCAATTAAAGCCATAGACATTCCAGACTCACAACCGCCACTTTGACGGCTAAACCTATGAGCATTTTGTCTTCTCGGCCTGGGTCACGACAATTTAAGCCATAGACCGCCGAAGATCCTAATCTATGCCAACGACAAGTGCCACGTACCCTTAGGTCTCTTTAACTGAACGACATAGAACGGGTACGGTTCCATCTAACCCGTGCTCACATCGCAACAACAATTTAAGCCATTTGCGCGGGTCAAACTTCTCCCGAGTCCCGTTTCTGTCACATTTCACATAACCCGGTTATGTTCAAGTTGGCTCTCAGGCCACCAAGTTGGCAAGATCACGCATCCGCCCAGTTTTCCGGGTGCACCTTTGGGTTAATCCCCAAGGCTCCCTATTGCAATCTACCACGTAGAAAACCCGAAAAATAACCAATCACACGGAGTCTTCTCCGGCATTTATGCAATGCAACATCACCGATCCAGATCAACATGTCCGGATAGGCTTCACACATCATGCCTATGTCCGTTCTCGCTTACGGACTCTACACAACGGGGACTTTACATATCTACCCGAAGGAACGCTTCCAACTCACCGCAAACTCGCAAGAGCGGGTTTCCTATGCAAAGAAGGAGAGCTTCACATGCTCAAGAAGAGAATCGTTACCCTAGCATTCTTCTTTGGCGCCATGGAAAAGTAAGCAGATGAAAAGCACTGCACTCTCTTTGCCTCCATGGATCCGGAGTCGGCTCATAATTTGGAGCTTCGAAGCTCCTCCAATGGCCGGATCTAGCTTCTTCTTCCTTCCCTGGCTCTCCTCTCTCTAAGCTTTAGAAAGATAACCACTCAAGTAAAAGTGAGGGTTTCATGGGTCCAATCCCGGGTATATCCCATCAGGAACAACCCCCAGCCGTCGGATCCCAAGATAAAGAAACGAATGGCTTTGATTCGAGACTGAAAAGTATAAACTGGACTGAACACGTCCTGGCACACACCCGTATCCAGGGCCGTGTGCCTCATTCGCCGTCAAAATCGACGCGCCTGGAACAACACACGGGCATCGAACACGCCCGTGTTCGACCTGACACGCCCGTGTTCCACCTGACACGGCCGTGTGTCCGGCCGTGTACCCCCATCGATTTATCCCGAAAACAACCCGAGAACTACACGGGTTCTAGGACATGCCCGTATCCTAACTCGTGTCTACCTCAACACGCCTGGGCTCCAGGCCGTGTATATGGTCTCGACACTCGACACTTCGTCGAGCGAAGTTCGTCGAGCTCACGACACGGCCTTGGACACGCCCGTGTCCTAGGCCGTGTGCCTTGTCTCGACACTTCGTCGACCAAAATTCGTCGACTCCCCGGGATGAGTGTCGACACGAGTCGACATGCCCTGAGACACGCCCGTATCGCAGGCCGTGTGCCATGTCTTGACACTTCGTCGAGCGCAGAGTGTCGACTTCGCGGGCTGAGTGTCGACACGGGTCGACACGCCCAGCGACACGCCCGTGTCGCAGGCCGTGTGCCCTGTCTCGACACAACGTCGAGCGAAATTCGTCGACCTCTCGACCAACTCGACGACACAAGCTTGACATGCCCTGGGACACGCCCGTGTCCCAGGCCGTGTGCCTCCTGCCAGAACCCAAAATTGGCCCAAAACGTCACCCGTCACTCTTTTGAGTTTCGGGGCGTTACAACTCTCCCCCTCTTAAAAGAATTTCGTCCACGAAATTATATAAAGGAAAGACATGTACAAAACCAAAATTTGTACCTGAGCGGAACAACTCCGGATACTCGTCAAGCATAGTCTGCTCTCGCTCCCAAGAGAGCTCCTCACGACCGTAATTGTCCCACCGGACCTTGACCATGCTGATCTCTTTATTGCGTAGCCGCTTGACCTCCGAGTCCTCAATCCGCACGGGCTTGACTTTTGTCGTCAACCCACTATCCACCGACACTTGATCAACCGCTATCACTTGCGAAGGCTCTTGCACCGCCTTCCGAAGCACCAAAATATGGAATACATCATGTAATCCACCAAGCTCCACTGAAAGCTTCAACCGATAGGCTGCTTCACCAACTCGCTCCAGAACCTCAAACGGCCCAAGGTACCTCGGGCTTAGCTTTTTCAATCGCCGCACCCGCGAGACACCCTTGAACGGCTTGATCTTTAAATACACCCAATCGCCCACAGCGAACTCCACGTTCCTGTGCTTGGCATTATAGTACTTCGCTTGCTGGTCCTGAGCGATAAGCAACCTCTCCCGAATGGTTCTCACCAAAGAAGTAGCATCCTCCACTTCTAATCGCTTATACCACTTTGACTCACCCGTTTCTAGCCAAGACAACGGCGTGCGACATTTTCTATCATATAGGACCTCGAAGGGCGCCATTTGAATACTCGCTTGGTAGCTATTGTTGTATGCGAACTGTTAAAAGTAGCAAACATGCAAGAACAAACAGATAGAATTTTGAATAATTGAAATTTTATTATCCAAAAAAGATATCATTTACAAAGGTATGACCTCCCTTTTATAGAATGGAGGAGATATGAGAGAGTACAAACAAACAATGTGAGACTAAACATGTACAATGCTGAGTGGCTAGAAATAAAGGAGACCGCATAGGCCGCGTAGTTAGACAAATGAGTTAACCACTCGGCAACTCCAGCAGGATAAGAACAGGCCGCAATGGGAGACCGATAGACCGCCCGGTCTCCAGGCTTCTGAGTGAGACCGCCAGACCGCTCGATCAATAAACCGCTAGACAAGACCGCAAGACCGTCCGGTCTAATACTTCAACACTCCCCCTCAAGCTGGAGCATAGATATCAATCATGCCCAGCTTGTCACAAATATGGAAGAAGGAAGTGGCGACCGGCTTTGTGAAGATATCTGTCAATTCTTTGTCAGAAGTGACAAACAGAGTACAGATCTGTTTCTTCAAAATCTCTTCCCGAATGAAGTGGCAGTCAACCTCTATATGCTGTGTTCTCTCATGGAAGACCAGATTTCTGGATATATATATATATAGCGGCCTTGTTGTCATAGAACATAGGAAGAGGATAATCATAGACCTCCCCTAGGTCAAGCATGAGAGCCCGCAACCACTTTAACTCACACGTGGTTGACGTCATACTCCGGTATTCGGCTTCTGCACTGGATCTAGAGACAACAGACTGTTTCTTGCTCTTCCAACTCACAAGATTTCCTCCAACAAAAGTACAAAAACCTGATGTGGACTTACGATCGCCTTTGTCATCCGCATAACTTGAATCTGAGTAGGCCTCAACCCTCAGATGACCATTCTTCTGAAAGATTAGCCCTTTGCCTGGTGCTGCTTTGACATACTCTAAAATCTTCAAGGCAGACTGAAGATGGCACTCACTGGGAGCTTGCATAAACCGACTGACCTTGCCTACAATATAGGCGATGTCGGGTCTAGTCACCGTGAGATAGATGAGTTTGCCTACCAAACGTCTGTACCTTGTCACATCAGATAGAAGAGGCGAGTCATCTGTCCACGTTTTGTCTTCTCCAATAGCCATGAGAAACCGAGCAGGTTTGGCACCTGTCAATCCTGCTTCTTGTAGAAGATCAAGGGCATACTTCTGTTGGGAGAGAACCAACGAGTCAAGTTTCCGAGAGATTTCTATCCCCAAAAAGTATTTCGGGGAGCCCATATCCTTCGTGACCAAGTGTTGACGAAGGTGCTTCTTCGTCAAGTCCACCCCATCTCGGTCATCGCCAGTAAGAAAAATATCATCCACATATACTGTCAAAACCACCAGTTCCGAGGCCGTTTTGCGAATGAATAAGGAGTGATCAGCCGAACTCCTTGTAAAGCCGATGGTAGCCACAATGCCATTGAATTTGTCGAACCACGCCCGAGGGCTCTGCTTTAGGCCATAAATGGCCTTCTGCAAACGGCATACGCATGTCTCCCCCCTGAGCAACATACCCAGGAGGTTGCTCCATGTAGACGTCCTCCTGAAGATCGCTATAGAGAAAGGCATTCTTCGCATCAAGCTGGGAAATAGCCTAATCCCGGTTAACATCCACAGAGAGAAGAACCCGGATGGTGCTGAGGCGAGCAACCAGAGAAAAAATGTCAAAGTAATCAATGCTGTAAGTCTGAGTGAAGCCTTTGGCCACCAGCCGGGCCTTGTAGCGATCCACAGTGCCGTCGGGGCGAAATTTCACAACGAAGACCCAGCGACAGCCAACCACATCAGTGCCCACGGGAGGAGGAACAAGGGTCCAGGTACCCCTTTCAGTAAGAGTAGTCATCTCTTCATCCATGACAGACTTCCAATGAGGGAGAGCAAGAACCTCTTGGTAGGTGTGGGGAGTAGAAGTAGCGGAGATAGCCAAGGCAAAACACCTGCGAGAAGGAGAAAGTCGATCATAGGAAACAACTGACCCAAGCGGGTGTTGAGTACACGCCCACACCCCTTTGCGAAGAGCAATGGGAAGATCCAGGTCGACGGGTGCGTCAGCGACCGGAGCGTCCGTGGCGGAGAAGGCTGGCCCGGGACTAGAGAGAGACGGCATCGGAGAAGAGGGAGGAGGGGTGGGTAGGGAGACGGACAGGGAAGGAGACGGTGGAGGAGGAGACGGAGGTGGGGAGACGTCGAGAGGCGTGGAGGGAACGGAGAGAGGCGGTGGAGAAGCAGAGATATCAGGAGGAAGAGAGGAGGTAGGAGAGAAGTAGGAAGCATTCTCGAAAAATGTCACATCCGCGGAGACAAATTGCTTGCGTAGAAGGGGGTCAAAACAACAATAGCCTTTTTGAGTGGTAAAGTACCCCAAAAAGACACACTTGGTGGAACGGGGGAAAAGCTTGTCGCGGGTAGTGAAGGGAGCGTGAACAAAGGTCGTACAGCCAAAGACACGGAAAGGGAGAGGAAAAGGTTCCTTGTGGGGGTAGAGAATGGAGAAGGGGGTCTGGCCGTGGAGAACTGTGGAGGGAAGGCGATTAATGAGATAGCAGGCGAGGAGCATAACGTAGCCCCAGTAGGAGCGAGGTACTTGCATCTGCGTCATGAGAGTACGAGTAACATCAAGTAGGTGACAATTTTTACGCTCCGCCATCCCATTCTGCTGGGAGGTGTAAACACAAGTAGTTTGATGAAGAAGACCATGTTAGTGAAAGAAAGAGGAGAACTCATGATTAAGATATTCTTTAGCATTATCAGAGCTTAAAACTTTAATAGAAAGGTCAAACTGATTCTTAATAATAAAATAAAATGATTGCCAAACAGAAAAGAGTTCAGAGCGATCTTTTAAGAGATACACCCAGGTACATCGTGAAAAATCATCTATAAAAGTGACAAAATAGGAACTACCCCGACCAACAGTGAGGGTAGGAGCAGGACCCCAGACATCAGAATGAATGAGATCAAACGGGCGAGAGGAGCCACGACCTTGCTTCGGTGGGAAGGAGGAGCGATGATGTTTGCCAAGCTGACACGCATCACAGTTGAGCGGAGAACTGGTAGGAGGTAAGTGGGGCAGAAGCTGTCGAAGAATCCGAGGAGGAGGATGTCCAAGGCGAAGATGCCATTGAAGGAGATCTGTAGAGGAGGAGTAGGCGGACAGAGCGGAAACATCGTCGAGGAAGTAGAGGCTGCCGCTCTCAGTCCCAGTAGCAATCGTCTGCTGGGTTCTCGGGTCCTGAAAAGAACAAGCAGTTGAAGTGAATAAGACGGAGCACTGAAGTTGCCGGCATAAAGTAGTAACAGATAATAAATTGCACGGGAACTTCGGGACATAGAGAGTGTCCTCCAAGCAAAGCGATGGGGTGAGTTGAACCATGCCCGTCCCATGAACCGGGGACGGTGAACCATCCGCCACACGAACCGGGGGCAAGCGGTCATGTGTCTCAAGACGGGAGAAGCAATGAGGGTTGCCAGTCATATGATTTGTATCACTAGAGTCAATCAACCATTTACCTTGGGTAACGACGTGAGCACTACCTGACGTCGTGGCCACAGAGGCAGACGACCGAGAGGAGGCGGAGGCCGAAGAAGGAGCATCACCGGAAGGGCGAAGATGAGGATGTTTCTGCCAGCAGCGGTCAACAGAATGGCCGGTACGACCACAGTGAGAGCAGAGGAACCTGGACGAAACCCGTCCGCCGGAGTGGCCGCGGCCACTAGGGCTCTGTTTGGCGCGGCGTTTTAGGTCCAGTGAATCGCAGATTTTCAAAAAGCTTCTCCAAACAAAAAAAATGAATAGGTCCAGTGGCATCCGCCACCGCTATAAGTAGCGGTGGCCCGCTATTTTCCAGTCGCGGAATTTTTCCGCGACTGGAAAATAGCAGCAGCGCTGCAGCTTTGGCTGCAGCGCTGCTGTACTTTTTTTTTAATTAAATTAATATTATAATAATATTATTAAATTATATATAATAAGTTATATATTAAAGAATATATAATAAATAATTATATATAATAAGTTATATATTAAATTAATTATATAATAATAAGGTATATATTAAATTAATATTATATAATTAAGTTTATAATTAAATAGTTATTATAAGATAATAATTATTATAATCAAGTTATAATTATTCCACCACTGCAAACGCTGTTCTTCCAAACAGATTCATAGATTCTGCCACCACTCTGTAAAACAGCCGATTATTTCACCACTGCTTTCCACCACTGTTTCTCCAGTCGCTGCAGCCGCGCCAAACAGAGACTAGGTCCCCCCTTCTGAGCTTGGTGAGCAAAGGAGTCCTGGGAAGGGGGGGAGGCCAACAGAGGCCGCTGGAGCAGCGAAGTAACAGCGGCAATGCGAGCCGCGGTGGCATCCAAAGTAGGAGATTCCGCCTCACCCAGGATCTGCTGGCGGATCATATCATAGGAATCGGGAAGACGGAGAAGATAACAAACAACTAGGAGTTCCTGGAAGTGTTTGTGCTGTTTGGCCAAGTCCGCGGAGAAGGGGCGATTCTGGAGGATCTCAGCACCAAGAGCCTGAACCTGTTGATAAGCCGCAGCAGGAGACATGGAAGGGCGGGCGAAGAGGTCCGCATAGAGAGTATAAATGCGGGATGTCTGTCCCCCCTTCGAATAGAGAGCAGCGAGGTGAAGCCAGGCGGCCTTGACCGTCTCATCATGGCGAATGACTGGAAGGCACTCATCAGAGAGGTTGTTGGCCAGCCAAGTGCGGACAAGAGCATCACTCACATCCCAGTCATCAAACTCAGGAGAGTTACGAGGAGGAGGATCATCGGTGAGGTGATGACGCTTGCACTGAGAGCGAAGAAGAAAGGTGAAAGAAACGCTCCAATCGGGATAGTTGGAGCCAACAAGCTTAGAAAGCATGCCAAGGTTGCCCGAAGGAGGTGAAGGAGGAGCTGCAGGAGTGGTGGAGATAACGGGGGTGGTGAGACCGGAAGTAGTCATAGAAAACAGCAAGAAACCGCGCAAGAAGAAGAGAAGCCGCGGGGAGAGGAAAAAGGAGAGCAACCCGCGCGAAACCACAGCAGTTTAAAGGGAAGAAGCCGCACGAACACAAGCGGCCAGGAAGCAGACAAAGGCACAACAGGGAAGAGGTCGCTCGTACTGAAAAGTCCGAGCGAACAGAAGAGAAGAGGAAGCAAGAAGCAACGACAACAAAACAAGTCGCGGCGACGAATAACAGCTGGAGAAACAAGCCGCGAAGACAAGGAGAAACAAGCCGCGCGAACAGGGTAGCGGACAGAAGAGAAGGCAAGCCGCGAAGACAAGTCGCGTAAAGCAAAAACAAGCCGCGAGAATCAGAGAGCGCACACAATCAGGAGGAAAAGACCGTGTGCTCTGATACCATGTTAAAAGTAGCAAACATGCCAGAAAAAACGGATAGAATTTTGAATAATTGAAATTTTATTATCCAAAAAAGATATCATTTACAAATGTATGACCTCCCTTTTATAGAATGGAGGAGATATGAGAGAGTACAAACAAACAATGTGGGACTAAACATGTACAGTGTTGAGCGGATAAAAATAAAGGAGACCGCACAGGCCGCGCGGTTAGACAAATGAGTTAACCGCTCGACAACTCCAGCAGGATAAGAACAGGCCGCAATGGGAGATCGATAGACCGCCCGGTCTCCAGGCTTCTCAGTGAGACTGCCAGACCGCTCGGTCAATAAACCGCTAGACAAGACCGCAAGGCCGTTTGGTCTAATACTTCAACCGCTAGACAAGACCGCAAGAAGTAGCATCCTCCACTTCTAATCGCTTATACAACTTTGACTCACCCGTTTCTAGCCAAAACAACGGCGTGCGACATTTTCTACCATATAGGGCCTCGAAGGGCGCCATTTGAATACTCGCTTGGTAGCTATTGCTGTATGCGAACTCCACAAAATAAAGGTGGCCTTCCCATTGCTTCCCAAAATCCAAGACACACATGCGAAGCATGTCTTTCATAGTTCTATTGACCCTCTCGGTCTGCCCATCTGTTTGCGGATGGAAGGTTGTGCTGAATTTCAGCTTTGTTCCCAACATTTACTGCACAAGCCTCCAATCATTGGACGTGAATCGCTCATCTCAGTCACTCACGATGCTGCGGGGCACACCATGAAGCCGTACAATGTAATCCACATATAGTTTTGCCAACTTCTCCACCGGATCATCCTTCCTATGCGGGATGAAATGCGACACCTTCGTTAACCGATCCACGACCACCCAAATGGCGTTGTTGCCCTTTTGCGACCTTGACAAATCATGCACAAAGTCCATCGAGATGTCGTCGAATTTCTATTCCGGAATAGACAAGAACTTCAGAAATCCTCTCGGCTTTTGACACTCTACCTTCACCAAGGCGCTTGTTTGGCACTTCGCTACGTAGAGCGCCACATCCTTCTTCAAACCCGGCCACCAATACAGTTTCTTGACATCACGGTACATCTTCGTGCTCCCCGGGTGAATTGAGTACTTAGTATTGTGTGCCTCGTACAACAATTCCACCCGCAAATCGCCCACACTTGTGATGCACAGACGACCGTCTTTCCAAAGCAATCCGTCCTCCACAACGAATTGGGAATTTGACCCATCCAGAGCCTCTACCATGAACTGCTTCATATGGGCATCCATATCCAATGCCTGCTGAATCGATCAGCCAGGTCATATTGGACTTCAGTCCAATTCAGTACTGCTTCAGCACTTGATTGCCTATCCACACAAACAATCTTCAACGCATCCAACTCCCGCACCAACCGCTCATCATGCACCGATAGCCAATTGGCTTGAGCTGGGGCCCGACGACTCAACACGTCCGCAACCGCATTACCCTTACCAGACATGTAGTGGATCTTGAATGTATAGTCCCCCAGGAACTCCATCCATCTATGCTGCCGCATATTCAGATCCTTCTGATCAATCAGATACTTCAGGCTCTTATGATCGGTGTAGATATCAATCTTCAGACCGTACAAATAGTGTCTCCACAGCTTCAAGGCAAAAATCACGGCCGCTAACTCCAAGTCATGGACCGGATAGTTCCTTTCATGCACTTTTAGCTGTCTCGAGCCATAAGCTATTACACTTCCGTGTTGCAGTAGCACGCAACACAAACCGCTGCCTGAAGCATCACTATAAATCTCATAGCCTTCGGTCCCACATGGAGAACTCAGCACAGGCGCCGTGGTCAACCGACACTTCAACTCCTCAAAAGCTCGCGCGCACTCCGACGTCCAAACGAACTTCTGCTCCTTCCTCGTCAAAGTAGTGAGAGGTAACGCTATCCGCGAGAAGTTCTCTACGAAGCGCCTATAATAGCCGGCAAGCCCTAGAAAGCTCCGGACTCCCGCTACCGTAGCAAGCACAGGCCACTCCCGTATCACAACAATCTTCGACGGATCCACATCAATACCCTCTCCACTCACTATACGGCCGAGGAATGCCACTGAGGATAACCAAAACTCGCACTTCTAGAACTTGACATACAGTTGATTCCTCCTTAGCGTCTCCAAAATCAAATGAAGATGCTTGAAGTGATCTTCCTCACTTTGCGAGTACACCAAAATATCGTCGATGAAGACGATCACAAAATGGTTCAAGTACTCCCTGAAAGTCATGTTCATCAAATCCATGAACACTGATGACGCATTAGTCAGCCCAAACGGCATGACCGTAAACTCATAATGCCCGTATCTCGTACTGAACGCTGTCTTCGGGATATCACTCTCCCTTATTCGCAGCTGATAGTACCCAGCCTTGAGATCCAACTTCGAGTACACCGTCGACCCGACTAACTGATCAAAAAGATCATCAATCCGGGGGATCAGATACTTGTTCTTCTCCGTCAACTTGTTGAGCTCCCGATAATCAATACATAGCCTCAAGCTTCCGTCCTTCTTCTTAACAAAGAGGATCGGCGCGCTCCAAGGCGAAGAACTCAGGAGCACATACCCTTGCTCCAACAACTCTTGCAGTTGAACTTTCAGCTCCGCCATTTCTTTAGGTGCTAGCCGATATGGAGATCGTGACACAGGCTTTGCACCTGGCACTAGCTCAATCGTGAAATCTATCTCCCGCTGAGGCGGGGCTCCAGGAAGATCTGCGGGGAACACATCAGGGTATTCCGATACCACTGAAATACTATCCAATGCGGGCTTCGGCTTTGCAACCTCCACTAGTGTAAAGAACAGTTCTGCACCGGCACGAACCGCCTTCACCACCTGAAGAGCAGACATCAACGTCTTGCTCGACCCCTTTAAGCCCGTAAAAGTCGTCTCACAATTTGCTCCCAGCTTGACTTCCTTGCGACCGCAATCGATATAGGCTTGCTGCTCCGAGACCCAGTCCATGCCAAAAATAACGTCGAACTCAACCAACGGAAGTAACGACGCTTGCAGATCGAACTCCTGATTCCCAATACGAATCTTAACATCGCAGATCCTATCCGCGCGCATCGAACACCCATTGGGCAACAACACATCCAACTTATCTTTCGCCATCGAAGAAGGGACTCCAATGCGTGATATAAATCCTTCCGACAAGGAGTGTGAAGCTCCCGTATCGAAGAGTGCTCTTGCCGAATTTTCACAAATCAAAACAAATCCTAAACAAGCAGTGGTAAGGTAACATGTGCATAACAAGTATTTAAAGAAATTAACTTGCTATAAATTAAACCGTACCTGTCACCACATCCGCCTGTTTGATGGCCTCCTGTTGGCCAAGATTGTACACCCTTGGTTGGGCCGGAGCATAGTGGGACGCAGTTAACTCCACCGCCTTGCCCTTCTCTTCATATGTTGCTCCCTGCCTTCTCTCGGACTTGGGACGTCCGCTCGTGTCCTCACGACACGGCCTTGGACACGCTCGTGTCCTAGGCCGTGTGCCTTGTCTCGACACTTCGTCGACCAAAATTCGTCGACTCCCCGGGACGAGTGTCGACACGAGTCGACATGCCATGCGACACGCCCGTGTCGCAGTCCGTGTGCTATGTCTCGACACTTCGTCGAGTGCAGAGTGTCGACTTCGCGGGCTGAGTGTCGACACGGGTCGACACGTCCTGTGACTCGCCCGTGTCGCAGGCCGTGTGCCCTGTCTCGACACAACGTCGAGCAAAATTCGTCGACCTCTCGATCAACTCGACGACACAAGCCTGACACGCCCTTGGACACCCCCGTGTCCCAGGCCATGTGCCTCCTGCCAGAACCCAAAACTGGCCCAAAACGTCACCCGACACTCTTTTGAGTTTCGGGGCGTTACAGTCGAGGAATTATCGGTTCGTCATCGTTGACGCTCCGAGCAGCTACAACGCAATATTCGGGCGGCCTCTAATCAACGCCTTTCATTGTGTCCCCTCCTCGTTCCATCAGTGCCTTAAGTTCAATAGCGGAGGAGTACAGGTCAGGATCAGGGGAGATCCAAGGGTGGCGAGGCAGTGTTATATGACTGTTGTCAACATTATCTCTTGGATGGAAGAAGTGAAGGAGCTGAAAAGGGAGATGGCAAGGGCAGAGGAAGTAGAGGGAGAAGGAGAGGCAAGCCTGGGAGAGGCGGTGGAGAAGGTCGAAGAGGGGGAGCGAGGAAGGAGGTAGTGAGCTTAGGCAAGGTTGGGAGAGAGGCTGAGGAGGAGGTTATGGGAAAGGAAGGAGCAAGCCTAAGTGAGACGATGGGGGGAGCAACAGAGGAGCAGAGGATGGAAGGAGAGACGGAGGGGGAGGCCCGAAGGAGCAGGGAGGTGGAGCTGCCCGAGGAGGACCAGTTGGAAGCAATGGAGGTGGTGGGGCTAGGTGTTGAGGAGTGGAGAGAAGATGAGGAGAGGGACAGAGGGGAGCAGGCTCGGCTGGAGCCGGCAGAGGAAGTTGTGGAGATGGAGGTGGTCAGCAGGGCTGGGAAGGTGGAGAAGGTAAGGATCAACGGAGGTTTGAGCCAGGAAGACCAGGCGAGGATGCGGGAGTGCATCCAAAAGAACGTTGACATCTTTGCCTGGAGCACGACGGACATGCCGGTCATTGACGCTGATGTGGCTTGCCACCGCTTGAACCTGAACCCCGAGACACGTCCCATCCGCCAGAAGATGAGGGCCATCACCACAAAGCTGGAGGATCCCATCCGCGAGGAGGTGAAGAAGCTTCTTGACGCAGGCTTTATCTCGGAGATCCAGTACCCAGGCTGGGTCTCCAATGTGGTAATTGTAAATAAGGGTGATGAGAGGTGGAGAATGTGTGTAGACTTTTCTTTATTAAATAAATCATGCCCCAAGGATTGCTACCCCCTGCCTCAGATCAACGCACTGGTTGATTCAGCAGTCAGTTTTTTTATCATGAGTTTTTTGGATGCTTTTTCAGGTTATCACCAGATCCGCGTGCATCCCACCAACGTCAAGGATGTCTCCTTCATCACGAGAGAAGGGTGCTTCAGTTATAAAATGATGCCCTTCAGGCTAAGGAACGCGGGGGCTACATACCAACGGTTGATGGACTGGGTGTTCAAAGATCAAAGGGGGAGGAACTTGGAGGTCTACGTCGACGACCTCATGGTTAAGAGCAGGGATGTGGGTTCGCACTTGCTCGACCTGGAGGAGATGTTTATAACCCTAAACCTGGAGCGACATCAAGGAGGTGACGGTTTTTGCGTTCCGCCACGCCATTTTGTTGGGAAGAGTAAACGCAATTGGTTTGATGAATAATCTCATATTGCGTACAGAAAGAGGAAAAGGCCTGACTAAGATATTCTTTGGCGTTATCCGAGCATAAGATTTTAATGGAAACTTCAAACTGAGTTTGAATTGAATGATAAAAGGATGTCCATACAGCAAAAAGTTCAGAACGGTCTCGTAAGAGATAGACCCAAGTACAGCGAGAAAAGTCATCAATGAACGTAACAAAGTAAGAACTACCACGCCCAACGATAAAGGTAGGAGCAGGACCCCAGATGTTAGAGTGAACGAGATCAAACAGACGGGTAGATCCACGATCTTGCTTTGGTGGAAAGGAAGAGCGGTGATGCTTGCCAAGTTGACATACGTCACAATTAAGAGGAGGATGTTGAGAAGGGAGGTGGGGGAGAAGTTGGCGAAGAAGGCGAGGGGGAAGACCGAGGCGAAGATGCCATTGGAGAAGATCTGGAGAGGCGGAGGAGAAGGCAGATAGAGCAGAGACGTTGTCGAGGAAGTAGAGGCCGCCGCTCCCAGTCCCAGTAGCAATCGTCCGTTGGGAGGCTGGATCCTGAAAAGAACAGGAGGTAGGAGTGAATGTGACGGAGCACTGTAGTTGCTTGCATAAAGATGTAACCGATAATAAATTGTAAGGAAACTGGGGCACATAGAGGGTATCGGCAAGGCAGAGAGACTGAGTGACTTGAACCATGCCCGTCCCATTGACCGGGGAGGAAGAACCATCCGCAACTATGACAGGGGGCAACCGATCATGTGTGTCGAGATAAGAGAAATAGTGAGGATTGCCTGTCATATGAGCTGTAGCACCAGAATCTATCAACCAGCTTCCACGAGTAACAGTGTGGGCACTACCAGAAGAGGTGACCACCAAGGCTGTTGAAACCAATTCCTCGATTTCCTGTGGAGTTCGACCCTTGGGGAAAGGGGTGATCTCGCGTCTACTCCGCCCCTGCAAGCAAAACAACAGAGAAGACAAGGTAAGACCGACCCAAGGGTTCAACGGGGGAGGTCCCACCACAAACCCGGAAGATCTTAGAGCACTTCCCCTCCTTAGCCAGAAGCCGAGCTAAGGTACCCTCAGAAAGCACTTAAAGATTGGAGCAGGAGAGCACATGAAAAACCTGCTTTCTGGGGTACCCCTTGGGTCCTATTTATAGTTTTTAAAAATCTGGACTGCCAATAACCAAAAGAACTGACCTGAAATTACCAGAAAACCCTTGGTTGGGTCTGCCAACAGCCAAACTCCGCTGTTTTGAAGGGCTATGGGCAGACCAGCGGGGGCAAAACAGTAAAAAGTACCTCATACATCCAAGCGAGCTGGGGAGCTTTGACCACCTCGACATGTTCTGCTCGCCTACTGCTGCCGAGCTCCACTGCGAGGACGCGAGTTGGGGCTCGCTCGGCGAATGCCGAGCTCGGGGTCTCCGAACGTCGATCTCTGGTCGACGGATGCCGAGCTCGGGCTCGGCCCCTCCACTGCCGAGCTCGTCTATTGTCCTCAGCCTGATCTGCCTAGACCCTGGTGACCTTGCTCGCCGGACACGGGGTTGTACACAATCCCTGCTCTTTTTGAGCTTGTAAAAGCTCGGAAAGAAACATCCAACCCCAAGTGTGCGGCGAGCGCGGGTTGACGAGTTGGAGGGAATCTTTGGGTGGGGTCCACCTGCGGCTATATATATGTACACATGCCCTCCTGCCTGACTCTTGTCATTCCCTTTGCTCCAACCATGCCAAGATGCCTCTTCCCAAGGAGATCCAAGAGCGCATAGACCGAGCTCGCCAAGCCTCTACAGCTCGCGTGGCCACCCTGACGGCGGTCAATGCCAAAACTCCTCAAGTTGATTCTGCCGAGCCCGGCTCCAAGAGATCAAAGTCATTCCCTCATGCGTCTGAGCCCATTTACAATGACCTGAGGGCCACCCTAGCTCGCGAGACCGGCTCTTCCACCCAAACTATTCTTGAGAAGTATAGAGAGGTTGTCGTAGTCGATGACGACCCGGACAGTCAACCAGATGGCGGGGGCATCGCGCCGCGAGAGCCCACACCGCGAGGCGAGACCACACTTGCCGACTCGCGGTTCATGGCACCGGACAGCCATCCCCAGGACCCGCCTCTTCTCTTTGGGATCCTGCCTGTGAGCTCGCAGAGGCCGAACTCGCCAGTGCGCGCCTCCCCTCCTCGCCAAACTGACGTGGTCGCGGGGGCGGGTCTGGGGACCATCCCCACCCCGGGATTTGAGCTCATCTTGCCGGGGGCTCGTGGCCCAGGTCGCGGGAAGGATCTGAGGTTCATCCCTCCCCACATCTCCCTTGAGCTGCCGAGCTCGTCTGGTCAGTCTTGCTTGACTTCTTGCCTCATGAGTTTTTCTGCCTCTCTTCTTGCTGACACTTGTCTTCACAGCTCTTCCCAGTCAATCCGCTGCTGAGGAATCCTCGCGGGCGGCCCACTACTCTCCCCTCCCTTCCCCAAGCTCGCTGGACTCTTACCTGGGTCCTGAGGTGGATCAAGGCGAGCTGACGAGGAGGGAGGTCAAGCTCCTCAAGAAGCTGGTGTGCGGGCTGCGCGAGGTGCAGGTGGTCAACGAGACGCTGCAGCGCGACTACGCGCGTCTCGCCGACGAGGTGCGGAGCGCCCAGGCTGGCGAGCTGATGTCCCCCTCCCGGCTCCTGGACGAGATAGATGATGACCTCTCGGTGGCGCAGAGGAACTCTGGAAGGATCCGCGAGCTGCTCCGCGCACGACAGTCTGGGGGGCGGGGGTCGCAAGGCTGGGGTAGGTAAGTGAGCGACTCCTTTGCCGAGTCGACCGGTACTCGCATCCCGATGCCCTCCCTGCTTGCGCGCCCCGCTTTTTAATTCCTTAACTTTATTTCTGTAATAAATAGCTTTTAGAATATTCTCGATCATGTTACTCAAATAAAAGGCTGCAATGTTTGACTTAGCCTTGGTTGGGATGCGCCGGAAGTCGGCGAGCTGGGGTGGCGAGCTGGGGTGGCGAGCTGCGCTGATTGGACAGCCTGCCCCAAATTTCTTTTCCTATAAATAGCCCCCCCACCTACCTCGTACTGTGCCTTTCTTTCCCTCTCCCTGTGCTTTTCCATTTCCTGCTCGCGCTCTACCTCTTCCTCCGCGAACATGGGCAAGACGAATCCAGATGCCGATGACCGCTCCAAGTGCGCGCAGCACTTCACGGACTACTGCTTCTTCGAGGGGCACACTAGCGAGGAGGAGCTCGCCGAGTTTGTGGCAGAGCGCGTGCCGCCGGGCTTCGAGGCACGCAGGCCGAGGCAGGTGGAGGCCATCAATACTTTTTATGAGGACGAGCTCGCCTTCCCCCTCTCACATTTCGAGGTGGGGTTATGCCTCCCCCTGTGGCCGGAGATCCGGCAAATCTTGAAATATTACGGAGCCGTGCCCGCGCAGCTGAACTCCAACGCCATCGCGATGTTGGTGGCGTTCGCGAGTTACCTCCGGTGGGAGAGGATTGAGTTCAACCTGACGGTGTTCAGGAAGCTCTTCTCCTACAAGGCGACGCCGGACGGGGTCGCCTACTTTGGTGGCTCGCTGATCAAAGTTCACGAGATCGCGAACAAGCACCATACCTGGATGACCAAGATGACCTTCATCAAGGGCGATCTCGGCAACATCCCCTACTCGCCTCAGCAGAAGGGCGAGGAGGTGTACCGCCCGCCGGCCATGTCTGGCAACGACGCCGAGCTCCACAAGTAATTCCTCCATAAAGACTTCGAGGTCGCCTTCCTGCGGAGGGGCCTCGACGCGCTCCCTCCTGTTCTGCCCGGCGAAGGTATGCTTCTCTCCCCATCTTGCCGAGTTCACCTGACCACCGAGCTCGCCATATCATTGCTGAATTCCTAACTTTTTCAAAGTATTTTCCTGCAGGGGAGCGAATAATCCCCGTGAACCCGTCGTTCGCAGATCCGGGGCTTCATACCGACCCTCTTGCTCGCAAGAGGGCGGCGGCGGCGGCCTGCCGAGATGAGGCGGCCCTCTCGCAACCCTCTTCCAGCAAGAGGCGACCTGAGGACGCGAGATCGAACCCGCCACTCCGCCAGCACAATTAAAGAAGATGCGGAGAGCCCTGCTGGCTCCGCGGGGGCAACAACATCAACAGCCTAGCCCCAAATACATCAGCCCGTCGGAGACCCCTCCCGACGCGTCGCCGGAGAGCCCGCTGAAGGAGACAACCAGCAAGGGCCGGAAAGGTGGCGAGGGCCCCTCTTCCACGGCGGCGATATCCCCTCCTCCATCGGCGAAGAGGGCCGCCCGCGAGCGCGCGCCGCCGAAGCAACACCCCCTCTTCAACTTCGGCGGGCGGTGGAAGGACTTGGCGGGCGAGCCCATGCTGCAGTGGGAGGAGCTCGCTCATCGAGTCTCCGTCTCCACCCTGCACCCCTCCTGGCACGACCGCGAGCCCGCCACCGGTCACTCCTACGCCCTCAGCTTCGGCCTATATGGCCGGGAGGATGCCGAGGCCTATAAAAAGATGACCCTCTGGCAGCTCGGCCATGAGGGCCTGCAGTCCCACCTGCGGACCATGGAACTGCATCACATGCTGGCACGCCGCAGCTTCGCCCTCAGCCACCAACTCGAAAAGGCTGAGCAAGCTCGCGACATCGCCAAGGATAAGGTCACCGACCAGGCGAGGCAGCTCGGCATAGCGGAGGGTCTACTCGCCCCAGCCGCCGACGGGCTGGTAAGTGTCAAGCACTACTCTTCTCTTTCACTTAGGATATTTTGTGTTGCTGCTAAATATACTCTCTTTACCAGGATGCCAAGGCCGCAGGGGAGCTTCAGGCTCGCAATGCCGAGCAGGGGGAGGAGATCAGCCAGCTGCGCGCACGCCTGGCCGAGCTGGAGGGCGCGAACACGAAGCTGAGAGGGGAGAATCAACACCTCCTCAGCGAGGTCCGTCGCCACGCGGAAATCTTCTTCCCGCCTCACGACATCGACCCCACCCTCCCCTACAAGAGCCCGCGGATCTTTGGCGAGGCCAACCTCGCCAAGAGACTGTGGATCAACTCCATCCAAGCCGCCGAGTGCACCCTCCAAATGATGAAGGACTTGAGGGTGCTGGTGGAGGGATGCGAGGGGATCTCGGCCCGGGACCTGATGCCGAGCCTGTTCCCGGCAATGCCGCCCAGCGAGAAGGAAGACAGCCTGGACGCGATGTTCGGGAAAAGCTTTCAGGATCCTTCGGGTGACGGCGAGGATCAGTCCGGCGGAGGGGGTGAGGCCTAAGGATAGCCTGTACTTTTTCCTTTTTCCTTTTTTGTTCACTCGCCGAGGCGAGCCCCCTGTAATTACTTTTTGTAAGCAATTAATGAAAGAGTTTTTGATCATACCCGTGCCACTTACTTTTTTTCCTTTTTCTTTACTTTGTTTGTTATGCTCTGAATATATGCGAGTGCTTCCTCACGCGACCTCGCCGAGACAGGTTCCGCGAGTAGAGTAGCTAAGAGAGCGCGCCCGCGAGTGGATGTGTTTTGAGTGTTCGCCGAGCCCCAAGCGATTCGGGGGTGGGTTGCTCTCTGCCCTTGTCACGCCACCATAACTCGCACGCGAGCCATCCAGGTTGAGCCCGAAAAAGAAGAGAAAATTTTCTAAGTTAAACGGGCAAAGGGCTGAGGTGCCCCGGCCTGGCTCGCCTTCCTTTGGCGAGGCCCGGGTTCGCCACCTACTCGCCAATGCCGAGCTGGGAATGACGAGTCCTAACTCGCCCATGCAGAATCCTCTTGCTGATGCTGAACTGGATTAGCCGAGCCCGAGCTCGCCTCTACAGAACCCCTTTCCCCTTGCTTCCTGGCACTGAGACTTCTTGATCTTTATCTGGCAATTTCGGGGCCGACACCATCGAGTAACTTCCGACACTATCAGCTAGGTGAGAGCCTGACAGCGGGATCTGCTCGAGGCCAAGGATGACACCGAGTGACTTCCGGCCCTGCCAGCTAGGTGAGAGCCTGGCAGCGGGATCTGCTCGGGGTCCATGGATGACATCGAGTGACTTCCGGCCCTGCCAGCTAGGTGAGAGCCTGGCAGCGGGATCTGCTCGGGGTCCAAACACATTCCATCGAGTGACTTCCGACCCTGTTAGCTAGGTGAGAGCCTGACAGCGGGATCTGCTCGAGGCCAAGGATGACACCGAGTGACTTCCGGCCCTGCCAGCTAGGTGAGAGCCTGGCAGCGGGATCTGCTCGGGGTCCAAACACATTCCATCGAGTGACTTCCGACCCTGTCAGCTGGGTGAGAGCCTGACAGCGGGATCTGCTCGAGGCCAAGGATGACACCGAGTGACTTCCGGCCCTGCCAGCTAGGTGAGAGCCTGGCAGCGGGATCTGCTCGGGGGTCCAAGGATGACACTGAGTGACTTCCGGCCCTGCCAGCTAGGTGAGAGCCTGGCAGCGGGATCTGCTCGGGGTCCAAACACATTCCATCGAGTGACTTCCGGCCCTGTCAGCTAGGTGAGAGCCTAACAGCGGGATCTGCTCGAGGCCAAGGATGACACCGAGTGACTTCCGGCCCTGCCAGCTAGGTGAGAGCCTGGCAGCGGGATCTGCTCGGGGTCCAAACACATTCCATCGAGTGACTTCTGGCCCTGTCAGCTGGGTGAGAGCCTGACAGTGGGATTTGCTCGAGGCCAAGGATGACACCGAGTGACTTTCGGCCTTGTCAGCTAGGTGAGAGCCTGACAGCAGGCTCTGCTCGGGGTCCAAGGATGACACCAAGTGACTTCCGGCCCTGCCAGCTAGGTGAGAGCCTGACAGCGGGATCTTCTCGGGGTCCAAACACATTCCATTTCTCTATGTAGGCTAGCTATGACAATACTTGAGGGTTGAAGAAATTTATTATAATCAAAGTATCGCTTACATGCTTCAGGGGAAAAATCATTTTAGGTCGTCACCACTCCAGGTGAGACTCAGGGTCTCGCCCTTTACATTTTGGAGTCGATAGCCTCCTGACTTCAAAGCTTCCTTTAAAATAAATGGTCCCTCCCAGCTGGGATTGAGCTTCCCTACGGATGTCGACCTCCCTGCTGCATCCACCTTCTTCAGCACCAAGTCCCCTTCCACGAACTGCTTGACCCTGACATGCTTGTCAAAGTACTTGACCATTCTTCTTTTCACCTCCTCCTGTCGGATAGCGGAAAGGTCCCTCAGCTCTTCCACCATGTCAAGGGAGAGCCTTAGCTCCTCCTCGTTCTCCGCTTGCCACTCCTCTCGGCCTTCTTTGGTCGCAACAACTCGAGGTGTTTGGACTTCAAATTCTACGGGGAGAACTGCCTCGCACCCATGGGAGAGTTTGAAGGGGGTCTCTCAAGTAGTCGTGTTGGGGGTGGTTCTTAGGGCCCAAAGAACCGCGGGAAGCTGCTCCACCCAGCTCCCCTTCAAATTCTCCACCTTCTTCTTGAGGAGGTTGACGATGATCTTATTTGCGGCCTCCACCTGCCTGTTGCTCCTGGGGTGATGGACCGAGGCGAACCTGAGGTCGATTCCAAGCTCTTCGCAAAAGCTGGTGAATTCGGCGCTGGCGAACTGGGGCCCGTTGTCCGTGACGATGGCCTGGGGCAGCCCATGGAGGCAGATGATCTCCCCCCAAACAAAGTTCCTGATTACCTGGGAGGTCACCTTGGCCAGCGCCTTCACCTCCATCCACTTTGAGAAGTAGTCAATCATTACTAGGAGGAACCTTATCTGACCACTGGCTTGGGGGAATGGTCCAACCAAATCCATCCCCCAAATTGCGAAGAGTCTTGGGGCCGTGATACTTCTGAGTCGCTGGGCCGGCTGTAGCTGGAGGGGGGCAAACAGCTGGCACTTATGACATCTTCTTGCGAACTCCGCGGCGTCTCGGCCCAGGGTGGGCCAGAAATACCCTTGCCTGACTATCCTTCATTACAGGGTCCGACTCCCGGAGTGACTACCACATTCCCCGGAGTGGACTTCCTCCAAGATCCTTTGCACTTCGCCCTCGGCCACGCAGCGAGCCAGTATCCCTGAGAGGGTCTTCCTGTACAGCTGCCCGTCCTAGAGGAGGTAATACGCTGACTTGTGCCTTAGCTTCTTCTTATCTACCCCCTCTGGATACACTCCCGTGGAGAGGAAAGCCATAACTGGGTCCATCCACAAAGCTTGTTGATCAATTTCCATGAGCACTCCCTCTTCGATGGAGGGGCGGAACAGGTCGGTGATGGTACCCCCCACCTGGGGACCATGCTTTGCAAGCTGGTCGGCTTGTTCGTTCTCTTCCTTGGGCACGCGTCAGATGGAGATGGTTTGAAAAGTGCCTATGACCCCCTTCACGTTGGCCAAGTATGATCGCAGGGTGGGCTCCCTTGCCTCGAACTCCCCGTTGATCGGGGAAGCTACCACCATGGAGTCAGTAAGGACCTCCACGTCCGACACCCCCAGCCCCCTGGCCAGGCGTAGCCCTGCTATCACAGCCTCGTATTCGGCCTGGTTGTTTGTAATGGGAAGTGTATCACCACCGTCTACTCAATTCGAGTCCCCTGAGGGCTTTCCAGGATCACCCCCACTCCAAGGAAATGCCTCCCTGAGGCACCATCCACCCTTACCTTCCAAGGAGTCGGGCGGGTGAGTTCTTCCTCCGCTACTTCAACCACGTAGTCGGCCAAGAAGTCGGTCATTGCTTGAGCTTTGATCAAGAGCCGCGGAACGAAGGAGACATCGAACTCGCTCAGTTCCACCGACCACTTAGCCAACCTGCCTGAATGCTCCACCCTCTCAAAGATGTTGCAGAGAGGATGGTCGGTCACCACTCGGATTGAGTGTGCCTGGAAGTAAGGTCGCAGCCTCCGGGCCGAGATAACCAGGGCGAAGGCTAGCTTCTCCAGAATCGGGTACCGGAGCTCGGCCTTCCTCAGGACCCGGCTCACGTAATAAATAGGGAGCTGCTTCTTCCCCTCTTCGCGAACTAATATGGAGCTCAAGGCCCCCGCCCCGACCCCGAGATATAAGAACAGGTCTTCCCCCTCCTTCGGCACTTGGAGTAGCGGAGCCTGAGTCAACTGCATCTTGATGGCCTGGAATGCCTCCTCACACTCCTTGGTCCACTCGAACTTCTGACCACCCCTCAGGGCTTTGAAGAAGGGGGAGCACTTTTCTCCTGCTCGGGAGAGGAACCTACTCAGCCCTGCTAGCTTCCCCATCAACCATTCCACCTCCTTATCATTCCATGGCGCCCCCAGCTCCAAGATAGCCTTGACTTTATCAGGATTCGGCTCGACCCCTGCGGGGGTGAGGAGGTGCCCCAAGAACTTTCCCTTGTTGTCCCCAAAGACACATTTTAGGGGGTTCAACCGCATCTTGTATTTGCGCAGGGTGGCGAAGGTCTCCTCCAGGTCCCGGAGGTGGGAGTCCATATCCCGACTTTTGATCATGAGGTCATCTACATACACCTCCAAATTCCTTCCCCTCTGCTCCTTGAAGACCCTATCCATCATTTTCTGGTAGGTTGCCCCAGCATTCTTCAGCCCGAAGGGCATCATCTTGTAGCAGTAGCATCCATCCCCTATGATGAACGAGACATCCTTGATGTCTGGGGGGTGCATCCTGATTTGATGATAACCTGAAAAAGCATCTAAAAAACTCATTACAGAAAAACCTACGGCTGAGTCAACCAGCGCGTCGATTTGAGGCAAAGGATAACAGTCCTTAGGACAAGCTTTATTAAGTAAAGAAAAATCGATACACATCCTTCATCGGCCGTCTCCTTTTTTAACCATGACCACGTTGGAGACCCAGTCGGGGTACTGAATCTCGGATATGAAGCCAGCCTTGAGGAGCTTCGCCACCTCCTCCCCGATGGGCTCCGCCAGCTTGTCCGCAGTGGACCTCTTCTTCTGCTGAACGGGGCGTGTTCCCGGGTCCAGGTTGAGGCGGTGGCCGGCCACATCCGCGTCAACCCCCGGCATCTCCGCGGCGTTCCAAGCAAAGATGTCCACGTTCTTCTGGATGCACTCCAGCATCCTGCCTTGGTCCTCCGGGGTCAGCCCCCCGCTGACGCGGATCTTCTCCACCCTGCCTCCTCGGGTGAGCACCTCCAGCTCCACCACTTCCTCTGCAGCCTCCAGCCTGGACTGCTCTTCCCACCCTTCAACATCCTTCTCTCCTGGGACCGGGACCTCTATCTCCATCTCTTCCCCTACGGCCGTCACTTCGGCCACCTCCTCCAGGTCTCCTCCTGACGCCTCCCCGGCCCAGCTCTCCTCTCCAGCTCCTCCCTCCTTCCTACTTGCTCGGCTTCCTCCAGCCTCTGACCCATCTCCTCGTCTTCCTCCTGCCAAGAGATGGTGTTCACCGCAGTGACATAGCACTCTCGCGCCACCTTTGGGTCCCCCTGACCCGGACATGAATCCCCTCGGCGTTGAACTTTAAGCACTGATGGAAGGACGAGGGGATGCAGCGGAAGGCGCTGATAAGGGGCCTCCCGAAGATGGCGCTGTAACTTCTAGGGGCGTCCATAATGACGAACCTACAGTTCCTGAACTTCCCCCCCAAGGTAACATGGAGGCCTACTCCTCCCTCCACTTCCTTCCTTTCTCCTGAAAACCCGAACAAGGGTCCGTCCGAGGCTAGCACCCTCTTTGCCTCCACCTTCATCGCGTCAAACGCCTTTTTGAAGATGACGTTGATGGAGCTCCCGTTGTCAACGAGGATCCGAGAGATAGTGAAATTCTCGATGGCTGCCTTGATGACCAGCACATCACAGAACGGATCCTCGTGATCTGGCATGTCGCTTCTGGAGAAGGTGATCCTCTCCTCCGGGGGTGGGGCCTGGGAAGTGGAGGCGACAATCCGGCGGTACATGGTGTGGAGGCTCGCCCTGCGGGAAGCCTCAACCCCCCCCCCCCCCCCCCCCCCCCCCCCGTGGATCACTCTGATCCCTCCTCGGGTTCCTACATCCACCCGGTCCTCGCAACGATCCTCCTCCGTCCGAGGCAGGACCTCCTTAATCCTCACTTCTTGCCGCCCCTGCTGCTGCTGCTGCTCCCTATTCCCTCTCATCTCAAGAAATTCCGGGCATGTGGCTGTTGCGTGCCCCTCCTCCTGATGAAAGTCGCAATAGGGCAACTCCACCCTCACTTCTCTCCTCCTCCTCCTCATTATTCCCCTCCTCGCCCCCAAGGCTATGGTCATCGCCTCCTCTTGATCGGGAAGTCGGGGCCTCTGGACCTGCCTCCAGCCTAGGGGGTGGAACTGATCTTGCCTCCCCTGGTAGTGTTCCCTTTCGTAGTATCCTCTCTGTGGCCCCTGCCCTTGCCACTTAGGTCTCCAGCCCAGTCGACGGTCAGGCTCCTGATGCCCCCACCTCGGCTGCTGCTGCCACTGGAGCTGCCTTTGCTCCCTCTACCGAGGCTCTCCTCTTCTCTCCTCCTGTCCTTTCCCTCCTCTTAACTCCTTCTCTTCCTCCGTGTCCCACTTGGACAGCTTCCTTGCAAACTCCGGGTTCGACGCCTCCCCGTCAACTTCTCTTAATGCCCTCTCCATCAGCTCCTCATAGGAGAGGGGGGGGGGAACTCTCTTCAGCTCCATCCTGAAGAACCCCTGCTGCAGGCCTAGGGTGAAGGCCATCATCAGACTATGGCCTGGCATCTCCTGGACCTGGGTGACCTCCTCCTGAAACCGGTCCACATAGCTCCCCAACGTCTCGTTCACCCCCTGCTTGATGTGGAACAGGGACTCAGACTCCTTCTTCCTCTTCTTTGAGGTAGTGAACCTCAGCATAAACCCTCGGCGCAAGTCCTCAAAGCAGTAGATGGAGCTGGCCGGTAGCTGATGGAACGACTCCCTTGCCTTCTCCCTGAGGGTGATAGCGAAGAGTCGGCATTTGAACCCGTCCGACATCTGCCGGATGGAGACTACATCCTCAAACCATTGCACATGCTGGACCGGGTCTCCCTTCCCGGTGTAGTAGGACATCTCGGGTTCCCTGAACCCATAAGGAACTGGAGCTGAGGAGACCAGCTCGCTGAAAGGACTGCCTCCCCCCACTGAGCGAGCCGGCAAGTCTCGCAAGCCCAGCTCGCCAAACCGGCCTCGGCCTGCCGAGCTGGGGAAGAGTTCGCGCACGGGGAGCTCTCACCCCCGACATTCCTCGACCACTTCTTTCCCAGCTCGCTTGCCGGGAGCGTCCTCGCCCAAAGAGGGGGCGGCCACGATCGGGACCGCTGGAGTCGAGCACTCGGCCAGCGTGCCGAGTGCGCACTTGACGAGGCTCAGCACCTCATTCCTGAAGTCTTCTAACATTCCCACCGTGGCGAGAGGCGGGGGGGGGGGGGGGGGGCGGCGAGTTTGGCCCGTCGGATCCCTATCCTCCTATCATCGAACTTGCTGAAGCTTTTCTGCACTGACCACTCTCCACGCTCACCGCACCAAAATGTTGAAACTGATTCCTCGATTTCCTGTGGAGTTCGACCCTTGGGGAATGGGGTGATCTCGTGCCTACTCCGCCCCTGCAAGCAAAACAACAGAGAAGACAAGGTAAGACCGACCCAAGGGCTCTGCGGGGGAGGTCCCACCATAAACCCGGAAGATCTCAGAGTGCTTTCCCTCCTTAGCCAGAAGCCGAGCTAAGGTACTCTCAGAAAGCACTTGAAGATTGGAGCAGGAGAGCACAGGAAAAACCTGCTTTCTGGGGTACCCCTTGGGTCCTATTTATAGTTTTTTTTAAATCTGGACTGCCAATAACCAAAAGAACTGACCTGAAATTACCAGAAAACCCTTGGTTGGGTCTGCCAACAGTCAAACTCCACTGTTTTGAAGGGCTATGGGCAGACCAGCGGGGAAAAAACAGTAAAAAGTACCTCATACATCCAGGCGAGCTGGGGAGCTTTGACCACCTCAGCATGTTCTGCTCGCCTACTGCTGCCGAGCTCCACTGCGAGGACGCGAGTTGGGGCTCGCTCGGCGAATGCCGGGCTCGGGGTCGCCGAACATGGATCTCTGGTCGACGGATGCCGAGCTCGGGCTCGGCCCCTCTACTACCGAGCTCGCCTATTGTCCTCAGCCTGATCTGCCTAGACCCTGGTGACCTTGCTCGCCGGACATGAGGTTGTACAAAGGCGGACAGCTTGGAGGTGGAATCCATTAAAGAGAGACGAAGAGAGATCAGGAAGCAGCAACGACAACAACAAGTTGCAAACCGGGCGAACAGAAGCAGGCCGCGCGGCTAGGAAGGCCGCAGGCAGGAGAAAACAGGTCGGGCGACAATAGAGAGGCAGCAACGACTAGGAAGCAGGAGCGGCTAGAAGCAAACAGGTTACAGTGACTACTAAACAGGCCGCGGCGACTTAATGACAGGGTGCGACAAAGAAGAGCAGCTAGAGAAGAGAGGCAAGGAGAAACAAGCTGCGCGAACAGGGCAGCGGCCAGAAGAGAAGGCAAGCCACGAAGACAGGTCACAAAAAGCAGAAACAAGCCGCGAGAAACAGAGAGCGCACACAATCAGGAGGAAAAGACCGTGCGCTCTGATACCATGTTAAAAACGAACAAAAAACAAACCGAAAGGGGTTTAATAGAAACTTTATTATTCCAAAAAGGTATCTATTACAAAGGTATGACCTCCCTTATATAGAATGGAGGAGAGAAGAGAGAATACAAATAATAGATGTGGGACTAAAAATTTATAGGACACGAGCGGACTATACATACACAAACCGCACAAGCCGCGCGGTTAGACAGAAGGGCTAACCGCTCGGCTACTACTAGAGAGAGAGATCACCATGGGAGACCGCTAGACCGCTCGGTCTTCAAGTCGCCAGAGACAAACCGCTAGACCGCTTGGACCTCAGACAGCAACACACAGCAACCAAACCGCTGACGGGAAACAGTAAAACCGCGCGGTCATCAACCCGCCATGCCAGACCGCCCGGTCACCAACTTCAACACGGGGGAAGTTCCTCGGATACCTTCTAACCCCGGTAAGGGTTGAGCCTAACCTAGATAAGGTAAGAGCCATCATGGAGTTGGAATCACCTCGCAGCGCCAAGGAGGTTCAGCGCTTGACAGGTAAGCTGGCTGGGCTGAGCCGTTTCCTTTCTCGGGCCGGAGAGAGGTGTTCGCCTTTCTTCAAAGCACTTCGGGGGAATAGATAGTTCGAGTGGATGAAGGAATGTGAGGAGGCTTTTCAGGCATTGAAGACTCAGGTGACTCGAGCGCCACTCCTACAGAGTCCGAAGGAGGGAGAGGACTTAGCCTTGTACCTTGGGGTAGGGGCTGAGGCAGTGAGCTCGGTGTTGGTAAGGGAGGAAGGAAAAAGGCAGCTGCCCATCTATTATGTCAGTAGAGTCCTAAAGAAGGCCGAATTGCACTACCCCATCTTAGAAAAGTTAGCCTTCTCGCTGGTTGTCTCGGATCGAAAGCTCAGGCGTACTTTCAGGCTCATTCAATCAAGGTAGTGACCGACCACCCATTACGCAAGATCTTTGAGGGGGTAGAACACTCGGGGCGGTTGACAAAGTGGTCCATTGAGCTCAGCGAATTCGATGTCTCCTTTGTGCCCAGGCTCTCCATCAAGGAACAAGCGGTGGCCGACTTCTTGGCTGACTTCGTCATAGAGCTGAGAGAAGGGGAAACGCAGTCGAAGGAGGCCTGGAAGATGTATGTTGATGGGGCCTTAGGGAAGAATTCCCTGGGAGGAGGTGTGGTGTTGGTAAGCCCCCAGGGAGTCACCATAGAGCAGGCGGTGGCGCTACATTTTCCGGTCACCAACAACCATGCAGAGTATGAAGCAGTCATAGCCGGGTTGCAGTTGGCCAAGGAGCTTGGAGTTCACAATGTGGAAGTGTTCACAGACTCACTAGTGGTGGCGTCTCAAATCAGGGGAGAGTATGAAGCTCGGGAGCCAACCCTCCAGAAGTACTTAGCCAAGGCGAGGGGGATCATAGGAGGGTTCCGAAACTTCTCAATGCAGCACCTACCTAGGGAAGAGAATGAGGCAGCATACCGATTGGCTAAGTTTGGACCGTGAGGGGGGGGACCTTGACTGATCTTTTTCACCCGTTGATCGAGGAATGGGAGCTAATGGAAGTAGATCGGCGGCCCTCATGAATAGACCCCTTCGTGACCTTCTTCACCACGAGCAACTTTCCTGAGGGGGTCAAGGAGGCAAAGAGTCTTCGGCATAAGACAACCCACTATCTCATGCACGAAGGAAGCTTGCATCGAAAGATGTTCTCAGGCCTTCTGGCGACATGTGTGACGGAGGAGGAGACCCGGCGTATTCTGGTGGAGATTCACTCGGACGAATGTGGTAGCCATTCTGGAGGAAGAACGTTGGAATCAAGGGTGGTCAGACAGGGGTATTTTTGGCCCACCCTGAGGAAGGATGCCGAGGAGTTTGCTAAGAGGTGCCAGAAGTGTCAGCTCTACGCCCCCTCCAGCTCTTGCCCGCCCAACGGCTTTGAAGCATTATGGCGCCATGGCCTTTTGCCATTTGGGGGATGGATCTAGTCGGGCCATTCCCCCCAACGAGCGGGCAGAGGAGGTTTCTTTTAGTCATGATCGACTACTTCTCTAAATGGTTGGAGGTTAGGGCGTTGGCCAAAGTAACATCCCAAGTCATTCGGAATTTCGTTTGAGGGGAGATCATCTGCAGGCACGGGCTGCCTCAGGCCATTATCACGGACAACGGTCCTCAGTTTGCAAGCGAGGAGTTCATAAGTTTCTGCACTCAGCTGGACATCGACCTCAGGTTTGCCTCCGTCCACCAACCCAGGAGCAACGGTCAGGTGTAGGCGGCGAACAAAATTATCGTGAACTTGCTCAAGAAGAAGGTGAAGAACTTGAGGGGGAGCTGGGTGGAACATCTTCCCTCAGTGTTGTGGGCCTTGTGAACAACCCTGAACACGGCCACCGGCGTGACCCCCTTCAAACTTTCCCATGGGTGCGAAGCGGTCCTGCCCGTGAAGTTTGAGGTTCGATCCCCACGAGTTGCAGCTGCAGGTGATGAAGACGAGGCTTGGAGGATAAAATGAGGCGGAGCTGCGATTCTCGTTAGACATGGTGGAAGAACTCCGTGACGTGGCCGCCGTCAGGCAGGAGGAGATCAAACGAAGGATGGCGAAGTATTTCGATAAACACGTGATGATAAAGTAGTTCAAGGAAGGGGATTTGGTCCTAAAGAAGGTCGACGCCGCGGGGAGGTCGACCACGATGGGCATGCTCAACCCTAGCTAGGAGGGGACCTATATCGTATAAAAAGTCCTGGAGTCAGGGGGATACCACCTCCAGAATGTGGAAGGGGTATCCTTGAGTCATGCATGGAGCGGAGATGACTTGAAGCGCTTCTACCCTTAGTGGAGAGAAAGATGTAAACCTTATTTGTAATAACACCTCTGAGTTTCTTCTCATGATTAGTTTCTTATTGATGCTTGGTTACCTTTGCACTACCCCGAGCCTGGATCGGCCCCAGGTAGACTCGCTGCCTGGCTCCTACTAGCTGGCAGGTCCGAAGGCTCGCCTGTGGGGGTAAGGGACCCTGAGTGCTGCTCGGCCCCGGGTAGACTCGCTGCCCAGGCTCTCATTAGTTGGGCAAGGGTGTAGGCACACCTGGGGGGGAAAGGTTTGGCTCTTGAGGATCTTTGCACTACCCCGAGCCTGACTCTGCCCCAGGTAGACCCGCTGCCTGGCTCTTACTAGCTGGCAGGTCCGAAGGCTCGCCTATGGGGATAACGGACCACGAGTGCTGCTCGGCCCCGGGTAGACTTGCTGCCCAGGCTCTCATTAGCTGGACAGGGCTGTAGGCACACCTAGGGGGAAAGGTTTGGCTCTTGAGGATCTTTAAACTACCCCGAGCCTGGCTCAGCCCCAGGTAGGCCCGTTGTTTAGCTCCTACTAGCTAGCAGGTCCGAAGCCTCGCTTGTGGGGGTAAGGGACCCCGAGTGCTGCTCGGCCCCGGGTAGACTCGCTGCCCAGGCTCTCATTAGCTAGGCAGGGTTATAGTCACACTTGGGGGGGGGGGGGAATGGTCTGTCTCTTGAGGATCTTTGCACTACCTCGAGCCTGGCTCAGCCCCAGGTAGACCCGCTGCCTGGCTCCTACTAGTTGGCAAGTCTGAAGGCTCGCCTGTGGTGGTAAGGGACCCCGAGTGCTGCTCGACCCTGGGTAGACTCGCTGCCCAGACTCTCATTAGCAGGGCAGGGCTGTAGGCACACCTGAGGGGAAAAGTTTGGCTCTTGAGTATCTTTGCACTACCCCAAGCATGGCTCGGCCCTAGGTAGACCCGCCGCCTAGCTCCTACTAGCTGGCAGGTCCGAAGTCTCTCCTGTGGGGATAAGGTACCCCGAGTGCTGCTTGGCCCCGTGTAGACTCGCTGCCCAGACTCTCATTAGCTCGGTAAGGCTGTAGGAACACCCGGGAGGAAAGGTCTGGCTCTTGAGGATCTTTGCACTACCCCGAGCCTGGCTCGGCCCCAGGTAGACCAGTTGTCTGGCTCCTACTAGCTGGCAGGTCCGAAGGCTCTCCTGTGGGGGTAAGGGACCCCGAGTGCTGCTCGGCCCCGTGTAGACTCGCTGCCCATGCTCTCATTAGCTGGGCAGGGGTGTAGGCACACCTAGGGGGAAAGGTTTGGCTCTTCAGGATCTTTGAGCTACCCCGAGCCTGGCTCGGCCCCAGGTAGACCCGCTGCCTGGCTCCTACTAGCTGGCATGTCTGAAGGCTCGCTTGTGGGGATAAGGGACCCCGAGTGCTGTTCGGCCCTGGGTAGACTCGCTGCCCACGCTCTCATTAGCAGGGCAGGGCTGTAGGCACACCTGGGGGGAAAGGTTTGGCTCTTGAGGATATTTGCACTACCCCGAGCATAGCTCGGCCCTAGGAAGACTTGCTGCCTTGCTCCTACTAGCTGGCAGGTCCGAAGGCTTGCCAGTGGGGGTAAGTGACCCCGAGTGCTGCTCGGCCCCAGGTAGACTCGTTGCTCAGGCTCTCTTTGGCTGGGCAGGGCTGCAGGCACACCTGGAGGGAAAGGTTTGATCCCAGGAGTCGTGACAGAGTCATAAAGTCTCTTGCTGGCAGGATTAAAATCGAGCATTTTCAGGCCTGGAACAGGGAGGGAGTGACCCAGACCCCTCTCGGCAGAACCCTCCTGGAAGGCCTCTCTCGGCGCTAATCGCCCGGCGGGGGGGGGGGGGGGGGGGGGTCTCGGCTGAGTCCTCAGTAGGGCTCTCGGCAAGGCTCTCGACACGACCAAATGGTCGGGGGTCCCGACGAGCATCACTCGATAGAGGGTTCCGGATGCAACCTCTAAGGTATGGATCTCGACATATACTTTTCGGCGGATGCCCCCAGGTCAACTCTCAGAGCGGAAACGGTCGTCACCTAAAAGAGCCTAGGGTGCACGTAAAGTTGACAAACATTCCAGTGACAGCAAACATTTCGGCATTCAAAACAAAAGTAAAGAAACAGTAAGGGAATTTCGCCCCCTATACAAAAATCATACTAACATAGTTCATAAACCTTAGCTACATCAGAACAAAATTACACCAAGCGAAAAAGCTAACGGGCAGATTCGTCAGAGTTTCCGCTGGTTACGCTGCTGGAGGTCTCGCCAGAGGATCGGCTAGGAGAGTAGCTGGAGGATTCGCCGAGGGAGCGGCCGCCAGTTCTCGCAAGCTCCGCCGCACCGTCGGCCGGAGAGCCGTCCTCTCCCGTAGGGCGGGGGATGGGCTCGAACAAAAAGGGCAGGATCCCTCGCGCGGTGAAGGTCTCGCCTCCCTCGTTCAGCACCCCCGACTCTCGCAAAACTTTGATCACCATCCTCGCGGTCGCTTGCGCGTTTTCCTGGATGATCACGTCGATTTCGTAGTTGGAGTAATGACGGCGCTTTACCCATTCCTCCAGCTGCGGGTGATCCTTGGCCAGGGCAAGGGCCTCCTCCAGACGCTTCACTTCAGCCCGCAATACCTGGTTCTTGCCTTCGGCGCGGGCCGCTCGCACACGGGATAGTTCACTCTCTCCAAGATCCTGCGAGGCGATCCATTCAGGAAAAAGGCGAAAGCGGAAGAAATGACGAGAGAAATGGGAAAGTCTTGCTTACCTCGGAGGTCGGGCGAGCGGAGAGAAGTTGTTGTGCGGCAGCCAGCTCGGCCTTTAGGGTGGCGGCTTTTGCCATGAAGGCATCCCTTTCCTTAAGCATGTCCACGAAGTTCCGCTCTATGGAGAGGGCGCGACGCCCGGCCATGTGCGAGAGCTGGACAATGCGAAGCTGGGCCTGGGCGGCGTCAAAAACGAGGCCCTTTGTTGTTGTCTGGTCAAAGGAATCGGCGTCTTCCCGGCTATAAATGCCATATCACAGCATGAAGGCATGGCCGGAGATGGCGTCGCTCTCCCTCCAGGAGGGGAGAGGGTGGAAACGGCTATGCGGTTGCTGGCGGGATCCCACTGGAGCATAGGGAAGCCCTATGTGTCCTTGTACTTGTTGCTAAAACCAAAGTTCTGATGCTCCTTTGGCATCATACCACGGGAGGGCTCGGCCGGAGTCTCTGTGGCATGCAGGCCAGCTTCCACCTCGCCGGCTGTAGAAGAAGTCTCGGCGGGAGTCTCAGAGGCAGGCAGGCGAGCATCCGCCCTGGTAGTAGAGGAAGGGATTGTGGCGGGGGTCTCGTCAGGTGCCGGTATCACCATCTTCTCCTTTTCCGCGGTAGAAGGCTTCAACTTTTTGGAGGGGGGGGGGGAGAAGGGAGCTTGGTTTCCGCCTCGGAGCAATCGGTGTAGAGGAGGCTCCAGGCTCTTTCCGGCAGGCGTCGGCGGCCGCCAAGGCGCGAGCCAAGGCGCCAGAAGGCGCCCCGGGCTCTTCAAAAGGCTGGTGGACGGGAAGATCTCGCTCACCTGCGAAACCCATAGTTTAGGAAGCCTTTCGATTCGAAAGAAGCTCTCGCAAGATTGATCCACAAAGTTACCTTCGCCAGGGGGAACCGGTTGGATGGTTCCAAGGTCCCGCCAGAGAAAAGGAACGTCAAAAACTTGTAGCCGAAAAATTCAACGAGGGCGCTTTATCGCTCCCCGAGAGAGGGAGGCTTGTAGGTCGCGCCATCATACTGAATGGGGGCGAGATGGACGTTGACGAAAGGTCCCAAGACAAAGACGAACCTCTCCGCAAAGTGGTGGTGTTTGTTGGCTAGACCCGTCGTCTTCACCGACTGGCCGGAGAGGAAAACCGACCCTACCTTGGCTCGGAAGTTGAACAATTTCCAAAGACCGAGAGGTTGAACTCGATCCTTTCCGCCCGCATGTAGCAGGCGATAGCCACCAGGAGGGTGACAGAATTGAGGTTGAGTTGAGCGAGTACCACCCCATAGTAGCGCAGGGCTTGGCGCACCTCAGGCCAGAGAGGAAGTCGGAGGCCCGCTTCAAAATGTTCCAGGGGAATAGTGAGCTCCCCTTCTGGTGCGATGTTCATCTTGTCCTCTCGACCTGGTTTCCGCGCGGTGAACCCCGGCAGGATGAAGTTCTTGTTTACGGTGGCGAACTCCGCTTGCGTAAGCCGGCAGGGCGGAAAGTCATGGTCAAGGAAGGATTGCACGCACTTAGAACGGCCCTCGCTCTCGCCCGACATCTCGGAGGAAGGAGAGAAGAGAGAATGGGATGCGTAGGCGATAACCCTTGCGTTTCTGGAGAAGGCAAAAGTGATTGACTGACGGACGGATCTTTGGAATAAATGCAGGGAATAGGGTAGGTGGATTGACCTATTTATAGAAATCCGGGTAATCATGAGTTCTTAAGGAAAGTATAGCAGGAAAAAGTCAACGAGTCAACGACTCTGGTCCTTTGCTTTCCGTCCTATTGCGCCGGCTCCCGTGGTTTAGCGAGAGGCGATAGACTTCCAGGGAGGCTAGAGAAGGGGGCAGGCGGCCTCAAAACGTGAGAAGCATCGGGTGATACACACGCATCAAGCATTCACAAGAAATTAGAATAGCATGCAAAAGCGAAACCGAAGAAACAAAGATAAAGACGGGGTCTCGCCAGGCGAGAACCCCCGACAACGATCGTAAATAAATAATAATAATAATCACAGTAGCGCACATAACTTGTAAGGAACTATCCAACAATAGAAGTAAAAGGGTACAAATGAAAGGGGTGGGCCAAGAAGAGGGGTAAAAAGAGAGATCGCCCGGAGAGCTCAGTATGACACCCACCGCCAACGACCTAGATCTCGTCGGCCAGGCCTAGGAGGGTCTCGAATATCGAAGAAGGCCGTCAGGGAGGTTAGCCCCCAGTTGTCCAGGCGAAGCTGATCTCGGATCCGTGCGATATGCCTGCCAGGTGAGGTCTCGCCGGAAGCTGCATCATGAGATCCCGCCCCGCCAAGGAGGTCTGCGCAGTCTCGCTCGACAGCCGCCAGTCGCCGCTCTATCACCTCGTGAATTCTTTTCACCGCTACAGAATTGGTCTTATGCTGGTGCACGAGCTTCGACAAGACTATCGTGATCCTCCGCCTCCGTTCCTTTCCGCTCTTTGGCCCCTCGAGAAACTCTTCCATCTCGCTGGCGGAAGGGAGGGGTGAACCCCCCCCCCCCTATTTCTTCTTCTTTGTCTTCTTCTTCTTCCATTTCTTCCTCTTCCTTTTACTTTCCAGCCTCGCGGTCTTGTGGCTCTGAGGAAACAGGAGCATCCAGAATAAGAGGGGGGGGGGAGAGGAAGGGTGATTGAGGAACGGGGAGGTTCTCGCTTACCAGGAGAATGAGAGATGACTCTCCCCGACGGACAGTGAGAAGGGCCAGGCTGATCCTCTGCGCCCTTTCCAAAAAGGAGATGGAGCGGCTTGCCCCATCCCGGACGAAAAGTCCGGCTTCCCGGTGAGCCGGACTCGACAAGTGCGGGACCAGGAGCCCCTTCTATAGACAGAGGCGGGGGTCTCGGCTCAGAAGCAGGAGGCTTAGGGTTAACACCTCCGGCGGGGAGGGAGTGTTCTGGTATCAGGTTGGTGCTACCGGCTGTAGGGTTAAGTGGAACGGTCCCTGTAGTGGAAGGCGGTTCCTCATTACAGTGGCCAGCCACTTCCGTGACCAACGACAGAAAGCCAACGGCGTCTTTAGGTTCAAGTCCCTGAAAAAGGAGTGGCATTATCAAACGTACAACCATAAAAACAAACTCTTGAAATGTTCGCGCCAACAGGAAGAGCGAAAGGACTGAGGCATACCTCGGGTAAAGAAGCGAGAGAATCAGCGCGACTCGGAGTTGGGGTAGGCGGGCCTCGGTTCTCTCTCAACAGGTCGCGCCTTACTGTTTTAGGCATCTTTTTCTTCTTCTGAAGGCGGGAACTTTCGTCGGCTGGTTTCTCTCCGTCGGGCTTCTCGCCAACTAGCTTCTCGCCCGGTGCTCTCTCGCCAGCAGGCCTCTTGCCCATCAGCCAAGGGGCAACCTTGTCACAGCGGGTGCGAGCTCGCGCCTGGGCAGCCGCAAGATGAGCCTGAAGCTCTTTTGAAAGTGGCTTTTCAGCGGGTTTGGCACACATCTTCATAGATTGGCGGAGGCTCACGCAGGGAGAAGGGACGTTAGGGGTGGCCTAAGGGACCGACCCGGTGGTGTATTTATAGAGCATAGGTGGGGTCTACTAAAAGATTCTCTGCCAGGTCAGCATGTACCCAACGAATATTTGGGGTTGGACGGGTCTTTCCGAGCACAAGGTGTAACATCCCGCCTTTTATTGGGCCACCAGAGCCTTAGTGGGCCCAATAAAAGTGGCCCGAACCCTACCCATAACCCGGTGGGAGATAACCCTAAGCGGGAAATAGAGCTAGAGAACTCTGAATTGAGTTCTGTCAGTTCCTGTGGCCTCGTATAGTCAATACGAGTGCATCGGAACTCGTTCAGTTGGACTCCGAGGTCTAACAATAATTTTACACATTTCGACCATTTTAGCACGCTGCGACGCGCAAATTTCGGACTTTCGTCAAACGGACTCCGATTCAACCCCAGTCAGTGGCGTTAGACTCGTGTGGTCAATACGAAGTCAACGGAAGTCGTCCCGGTCAATTTCGATGACGATTGGTCAACCCGTGGTCAAATCAAGCATAGTTGTGCACCGAAAAGCGTGCGCACACCAATTATGACACGACACCCGAACTTTGACCCGACCCCGACGACTTGGACCCACTTTGACTTTGACCAGCAATGGGGACCCACCCTAGGGTTGACTTGGTCAAACCCTCCTAAAAATCCACTTTTTGGATTTTTTTCTCCAAATGAGGGGCTCACCTCCTCTCCAAAGGAGGATGGCCCATGCCCCCTAACTCTCCTTGGGCCCCCCAAACCAGCAAGCTCCTTGTTAGCTCAAATGGAGGCCCACCCACTTCTCTCTCTCCCTCTCTCTTTCCCACTTATAGGCCCAAGCCCATAAAGGACCCATTCATTTTCCCCACATGAGGGAAAATGGGAGACCTCCAGCTGTCCTTGGACAGCTGGAGTGTGGGATTAATCCCTCCCTAAGGAGGGATTAGTCCCACACCACCCAAAGGGAGGAAGCTCCCCCTCCCCCTCCCTATAAAAGGACCCCAACCCCCTCACCTTCCCTCACAGCTCTCAGATCAACCCCCTCCCCCTGCTTTCCCCTCTGCCGGAGCTCAGGTGGCCGGAAAAAGCCAAGCCGGAGCTCCTCCTCCCCTCCTCCACCACCTTGAGCCATGTCCGACCAAGCCGGCCCCTCCCGAGCCCACCAAACTCAGGTGGAACCCTCTCTTCATCCCCCTCCCCATTTCTGACGTCGTGCATGGCGCTCACGGCGGCCGGAGTGCCGCCGCCGTCACCCCCTCCCCTCCCGGTCAAAAAAAAAAGAAATAGCTCCGGCGGCGGCAGGCGGCGGCAGGCCGCCGGACCACCGCCGGAGGGAGCGCCCACCACCGGCGGGTTGGCCGGTGGTGGAGCCACGGCCGGCCGGTGGCCGGCCGGCGGCGGAGAAGCCCCGTAAGGGCGCGGGATAACAGCAGCGGGGGAGGAGATGATCTACAGTGTTTTTAATTTATATATATATATAATATATTATATATTATATAAATAAATTAATTATAATATTTATAATATTATAATTAGTAATGGGTTTGATTTTTTTTTTTGAGGCCAAAATATGCTCCTAGGGAGAAAGGTTTGAACATGAAAAATGTCCCCTTTGTTAAGGGCTTCCTCCGCAAAATATTTGAGAATTTTTGGTGTTGATTTGGTATTTTTAAAAGCCCAATTAAACTTTATTTGGCCAAATTAAAGGGCCAAAAATCTTTGAAAAATTATGAAAATTTTTCTATGCTCATTTTATATCCATATAAGGGTTGTATCAAAATTTGAGCTCATGTGGATAAGTTGTGATATTTTTCCCAAAATATGAAAGTCTAGGGTCGCGCTCGGAATTTATTACGCTCATTTTCCTCGAAAGTGAAAATTGGAGCACGCGACCAATCTCTCTAATTTGAAATATAAATTCAAATTGTCTTATCGACGAGAGTGGCTGAGGCAAGTGACCAAGCTCCGGGTGTTTCGAGATTTCATGAAAACTGTCGAGCGCCTCGACTCTCGGGCGATTTGGGCACGCTCGGAAGATGAGAGCACGAGTGGTGAGTTATGAATTATTCTTGACGAATAACGAAAGTATAACTCCTGATAAGCCCCAATCCGATTAAGCCATGGTTAATAAGGCGCAACCAACTCATAATCGGATCTTAATAAAGGTGTAACCCAAGGAAACCTTATTAAAAACTGGGATAGAACTGAAAAATCTCTCCTGAGAACGGAGATGGAACTGAAGCCTCCTGTATGGAGTGATTGGACTACTAACCATTTTCTTTATGATTATTCCAGTTTTGCACTGGTCCAGTTCCTTTATTCTTTTCAGTTCAGTACTTTCAATTCAGTACTACTCCAGTCTCGTACTGGTCAAGATTATTTCATTACTTTCAATTCAGTACTACTCCAGTCTCGTACTGGTCAAGATTATTTCATTACCTTCATTTCAGTACTACTCCAGTCTCGTACTGGTCAAGCTTATTTCAATACTACTCCAGTCTTGTACTGGTCACATTTCTTTCCAGCACTTTAAATAAGCAGCATAACCACCGCACTTGATCTTATCGCAATTTACTTTTATATTCCCGGGTCCTGCTCTGACGAGCAGTTGTTGTTTAGGTTGAGCCTTAGTTGGGGATAACCGGAGTTGAGGTAGTCCTCCAGGTCTAGCCCCAAATAAAGCGCTCCCACGCTCCTTGTCGAAAGTAGAGCAAAGTGCTGATGCCCGAAGTGTAAGCCTAGTAAGGCAGGCCGTCGTAGACCCGATGTTATATTGTTTGCAATTGTTTGATTGATTGTAAATTGCTTGTGGTGAAATGGTGGCGGGTCAGTCCCTTCCGCAGACCGTTCGTACCGGTGCGGCAAGGTTGACGACTCAAGGCGACAGGGAGATGAGTACCACGGGTGACCGGCCGTTATATTCCCCGTCGGGTTTTCCTCCGCTGGTCGGCCAAAATGATTCGCCGGATGTCGCTCACATCCAAGAGTACACAAGGTTGTACATGAGGGCCTGGGGTTGTGTGGTACGATCACCCCCAGAAGTGGCAGGACTGGCCACTGTCACCGACGGCCACATCGGTGAGGCCCGCGGGGCTCGCTACCCTGCTGGAACAGAAGTGGTCCAAACTATGTCGATATAGGGTTTGTGTGTGCGGCTATGAATGCCTGCGGTTTGTGTGCGCGGCTATGAATGCCCGCGGTTTGTGTGCGCGGCTATGAATGCCTGCGGTTTGTGTGCGCGGCTGTGAATGCCTGCGATAGAATTTAAGATATGAAAACCTGATGTGCTGATGAGCTAGTAGAGCCTTGCTATAACCGTTTTATGTTATTGCTGCTTTTTCCGGTTATACTGCACTCTTTTATAATTACTCCTAGTTGTTCATATATGAAATATTATGATAACCCTCTCTTGCTTCGGCTATTTACTTTTGTTGGGTGAGTGCGTGTTCGTCCCCAGGATGTGGATCCGGGGAGGAGATTTGTTTCCACTTAGCTCTGTGACTAACGGTTATTTGATTAACCATTCACAGGAGTTGGAGTACCGTAGTGACCCGCTGCCGCAGGAGATTACGCCAGCAGCTAGGCCTACTCGAGCAGATGCACCCCCGCCGTCTCCGGTGTTTAGAGACGTGAGTACCGCCGAGCAGTTTAGAAGAGAGAGTGTGTGAGATACTTATGTAGTACATGTATAGCCCACGGGCTTTTATAAACGCATAAGGCTTCGGCCCTAGTACCTCTGTATTAATATGATATGTTATATATATATATATATATATATATATATATATATATATATATATATATATATATATATATATATATATATATATATATATATATATATATATATATAGTGGTTTCCTGTTAATGCTTCCGCTATATTCTGATGGGTTGTGAATGTTATGATTCGAACCACTCAAGACGGCCATCTAGTGCTTGAATAGGGTGGATTGTTTCCCCTATGAGCCCTGGGTGGACGTCTTGGGCCAGTAGTACCCCTCCGGCCCGACCCGGGCAAAAGGTTGGGGGGGGGGGTACTACAAATGTATCAGAGCGATCAGGATTCGTCCTTGTGGAGCAGTCTCAGGATCCCTCCGTCCCTCGCTTCGTTCTAGGTTCGGGACGAACCTTGCAGTGGAAGGCTGGTGGACCCTAGTGTAGAGGCTTAGGGATTCTAGACTGTGCGTTAGTACGCCCATACACCATTGTTTTCCGCTTGGGTTGTCGCTTTTGCAAATTCCCTTACTTTTGCAAAATACTGACACTCTTTCATGTTACTTCTCCAGATACCGGAGTACAGTAACGGGGGATCCTCGTCCAGAGGATACGTTCCAGCCACCCCACCACCAGACCCGGTTGCTCCCGCAGCCGTACCGTTTGCCGAGTCAGATATAGGGCAGACACTGACGGCTATACTAGCGACTTTCCGAGATGCCCTGACACAGCCACCGCGGGAGATGACCGCACCCATAGATCTGCTGACGACTTTTCGAGGACTGAGGCCTCCCCCTTTCAGGGGTACAGAGACGATCATTCAGGTAGAGGAGTGGGTGGAGCAAGTGGAGGAGCTGTTGGTAGGGATGATGTGCCCAGCTGTGGCAACAGTCTCTTTGGTGGTAACCCTCTTGGAGGGATATGCGAGGGATTGGTGGAGAGCGTCTAGTCGCTCTATCTTCCGAGGTCGGCCGATGAGCACGATCCTTTAGGGGGAGTTCTCCGTGGCTCTGCTAGAATTTTTCATCACAGATGCAGACCGAGTCGCGCTGCAAGAGAGGTTCCTGCTCATTCGACAGGGCAACCGCACTGTGGCAGAGTATGAGAGAGAGTTCATACACCTGGCACGCTTCGCCGGGAACCTGGCTGCCTCCGACAGGGATAGGGCTTCTCGGTTCTACCGAGGACTACGAGACAACCTGAGGCAGTCCTTGATTATGCTCTCTCAGGCAGTCCTTGATTATGCTCTCGCAGGCCCTCGTGCCCCAAGGAGGGGGGAAGCAGGCTCGGTCCGGGGGACCCTTCAAACCCTTTTTCCATAGCTCCCGCCGAGTGAAATGCGGGATGATTCTCGTCATAGGGTTCTCGCCGGGTGGGGGCCATGGCCTAGGGTGAAATCACTTAATTGCCCTCGGGTAAATTACCTACATGCCCCAGGGTCTGCATTCAGGATTTCATAACAGCGGGATTTGGCTATTGGCAGGCAAGCCATGAGTATGTTAATAAATTCAGGTTAGCAAAGGCTATAAATAGGCTAGCAGGGGCTCTTCAGAAGGCAGGGATTTCATTTTTCTCTACAACTCTCTAGTGCTTTCTGAGGAGCTTCCAGCCCAGCTTTTGGCTTTGGATGGGAAGCTCTCAGAGATCTTCCGGGAAAGAGGTGAGACTTCCCTATTGAGACTTTGGGTCAGTTCTAGGTCCTTTGCAACCAGACGAGGGTTAGGGTTTGAGAGAAGTAAGTGTTGGCTACACCCTTATTTTCGAACTCTAGTTGAGGTCACTTTCTGGCTTCAACAGTTACTCCCTCTAATGGAAAGTTTCTCACTCTTCTCATCTCTTTGCCTCATGTATGCTCTCCTTTAATATGTGCACCTCCTATTCCATTGCCACAGTCTACTCTATCACCTCCTCCTCCCTTACCACAGTCTACTATGTCACCTCCTCTTCCCTTTTTGCAGTCTACTTTGACACCTTCTCACTCATCCACTTCGCCACCTACCTATCCCTCTGACATGCTTGTCGTCCCACTTCCATATCACCAAACTCGCTGTCCCCCTTCTGTTACCTTGCCTCCAGTGTCCCCAGATTCAAATGTATGTCTGATCCAGCGAGTGTCTTGCAGATGACCCTTCTATGCAACACAACCCACCTCGTGAGAGGCTTCCTCCCGACCGTATTAGCATTGCTACCCTACCGATGTACCTGCTTGCCCTTCTTGCTACTACCCATAGTACTCCGAAGCCAACTTCTTGCCGCGAGCCTGCCCAGATACCTAAGTGGTAGGTCGCTATGTCTGCTGAGTTTGAGGCATTTGAGCACACATACATGGGACATTGTTCCTCTTTCACCTGGTGTTGTTCATATTACTTGCAAGTGAGTCTTTAAGGTGAATACTCGCTCCGATGATTCTGTGGAGAGGTACAACCGTACAAGGCTCGGCTAGTTACTTGTGGTTTTTAGTTGGAGTAGGAGAGAGACTATGACGAGACCTTTGCTCTAGTTGCTCATATGACTACGGTCCAGACTCTTATTGTAGTTGCAGATGTTCGCCACCGATTCATGTCATAGCTCGACAAGAAGAATGTTTTTCATCACGGTGATCTTCAGCAGAAGGTATACATGCTTCCTCCTAGTCTCTCTTCCCCTCCACGCCTTGTTTGCCTCTTTAGGTGATCCCTTTATGGGCTTAAGCAGGTACCCTGTGGGTAGTTTGCATGTTTCAGCTCAGTCATTACAGTCACAGATTTTCAGTCATGTCCACATGATCCAGCCCCGTTCGTGCACTGCTCCTCTTGTGGTCGGACCCTTTTGCTACTCTACATGGATGATATGATTATTACGAGTGATAATCCTTCTCACGTGGCATTCGTCAAACATCACCTTCAGAAGTAGTTTCAGGATGACTGATCTTAAACAGTTGAGCTACTTCTTGGGTCTTGAGGTCAGCTCTACAGACTGCGGGTTTCAACTCTCTCAGCAGCGTTACACATCGGATCTCAAAGTGCGGGTTGCTCTCTATGACTCTCGCACAATGGACACCCCTATAAAGCTCCACCTACAGCTATGCCTGGATGATGAGGTTCCACTCTCTGATCCTACTCGATACTAACACCTCGTGGGGAGTCTCGTCTATCTCACAATTACTCGTCCCAACATTGCTCATGTTGTTCGTGTGTTGAACCAATTTGTTAGTATGCCCACCTCTATGCATTATGGTCATCTGTTACGGCTCCTGCGCTATCTCTGGGCAACGATTTCTCGTGGTCTCTTCTTCTCCAGCAGTAGTTCTCTACAGCTCCGTGTTTACTCAGATTCTACCTGGATTAGTGATCTTATTAACCTTCGTTCTGTCACTGGTTTCAATCAGTTATTGAGTTCTTCATTTATTGCATGGAAGTCCAAGAAACATACTTGTGTGTCTCATTCTAACACCGAGGCTGAGCTTCGAGCCATGACTACCACCGCTGAGGATATTATTTAACTCTGTTGGCTTCTTAAGAACCCTATTATCTCTTCTCTAGATCTAACTCCCCTCTACTGTGATAACATCCGTGCCATTCAGATCTCTCTAAATCCGGTGAAACATTCTCTTTCCAAGCATACTAGCGTGGACACTTTCTTCCTATGTGAGCACAATGACCATGTCACTCTTGCTCCTTCCTTTATTCCTTCTGAGCAACTGATTGAAAATTTGATGAGAAAGCCGTAGACTGAGGACCCAACCTGCATATCTACTGTCCAAACTCTCAATCTAAGATCCCTCGTAAGTTTGTGGGGGTGTTAGATATAATGTACTTTATGAGTGATAGTGTTAGCTTAGAGCCAACACGGGTGTTAGGATCACCCGCTCTTGTACATGTATATGTATTACTTTTGTTCAATTGAGAATATATAGAAACTCATTCAATCCTATCAGTAAATTATTGACATTATTACTTAATTTACACTTAGAATGAGAAATCTAAAGGTGTTATTGCTAGATTCACGAAGTTATCATACAATAATGCCTTAAAAATGAAAACCTTGAACCCTAGCACATCTCTACCTTCAGATCTTGGATCTCTGGTTAAGAAAAATGCATGATTTGCAAATATTCTTATCATGAACTGAAAATTAGAAGAAATCTCAGGAGATGAAGGCAAGTAACGACCGTTCAGAACTCTGGAATCCTGTATGGAAGTGTTAACCGACAAAATGAGAGGTCTAAAACCTTTATAAAGGCGTAAGTATCTATACTACATTTTCACGAGCTATCACCCGACGGTAGAACCAACTGCTCACAATAACACATCAATGTCTTTTAATGATTTTATGTCATATATATATATATATATATATATATATATATATATATATATATATATATATATATATATATATATATATATATATATATATATATATATATATATATGAACGTATAGCAACTTATTATTATCAATGTGTACAAACATAAGATATCAGAAGATTAATTTTTTGACTTTAAATGATACCAACTACAATAGTTTTCTTATTCTCTGGTAGCTTCCTTTTTTCATACTTTTGCAACTTTTGAACATAGTACCTCCTATAGTACTTATCCTCCTATAGTACTAATTCTACTGATTGAGTATCTAACTAGACTTTATAGTACTACTTTTTTTTTCATTTTGCTTACTTTTATTATTTTACAGTATTTTAATTTTCATTATTAAAACAAAAAAAAACACCCCTAATACAACACGGGTTTTCTACAATAAGAATCGAGCTAAAACGATTATTTGAAGGCCAAAACTATAGTCTACCGTTGGCGATAGCACTCGACGTACGTTGGCTTATAATTAGTTAAGTCTTGTTGTGTGTGGACTTGGAAAAAATGAGGTCGCCACGTATAGCTCACAAAAGAGACTACCGTCGGAGATAGCCCTTATCGCCCAGCGATAACATGAAATTCTTATTATGGAAACAGTGTGCGTCAATGCGGCTTGGAGAGAAACAGGATCAAGAGTGACATGGTCAATGCGGCTTGGAGAGAAATTCTTATTTTTTTATAAAATATCATCGACATATCTTTGACTTCCGACATCTACAATCGTATCTGACATGTCACCGACATTCGATATTTACAATCTTAATATCACGTCGTCCCTCTGTTAGCCATGGTACAACTTTCCGTCTCTGTTGCCACCATCCATCGCATCCCTCTTCCATCATAAATTCTGACAACCTCAACTAAGGAAGTCACTACCCGGCCATCACTCCTAGCCATCCCTCTTCAATAGGAATCAATACAAAGGACTATTGTAATCTTGTGGCTCAGTTAACGTCCCCGATGTATGCATCTAGTGGCTCCATATTCTTTAACATCAGTCATTGAACCGCCAAGTCCATCGACAAAAACCATGTCTCGTGCATATGCGAGAGATGAGCATCTTGCAATATGACCATCTTCCATTACCTCAATGCGAGAGAATTGGGATCACATTGGAACGATGTCTCCTGTTGGGTAATCGGCACCGGATCCGCAACTACGGTGGTTCGCCGCAGATGTGCAACGGAAGATAATAATTTGAGCAATAAGGCAAATTTAAATCCAAAAGTACAAACTCTGACGACAAAATATTTACGTGGTTCGGAGATGGACTCCTACATCCACGGGGAGAGCGCGCCGGTAAATCCACTATAATCACGAGAGGTACAAAAAACGTCAAGACCGAAAAGCTCGTACAAGAAAAAATAAAAAACAAGTAATCTGAGCTGTCGCCGGGCGATAGCGCTGTCGTCGGGCGACAACGCTCAATCGTCTCCCTGGTTCTGCCGCGCCGCGTCTGCACTCCTGAGACCGATCCCGCCTGGATCGATCGCCTGCTGTCGCTGCCGCCTGTGCTGAACCGTCTGTTGTCGTCGGCCGCCGGGAAGAAGCCCGGTCGGTGTAACTCCGGCGAATACCGCCGCTGTAGAGGCTCAGACCAAAAAGGAACTCCCGATCTCGCTGGATCGAAGCTTGATGCCGCCTCCGCTGCGAGCCTGCTGTCGCCGCCGCCTGAGGAGGAGAAGCCCTCCACCATTGCGCTGCTGTCGCCGCTGCCTGAGGAGGAGAAGCCCTCCACCGTTTTTCTCTCACTAGATTCTCTCTCTGTGGATGATGGTAGTAATACGATTGCTGCTCTCATGTTGTAGCAGCCCCCCTCCCCCCCCAACTATATATAGGAGAACACCACCCCTCCCCTAACAAAGAAGAAGAGCGCCATCAATGACTCTCATTGATGGCGCCGGCCAAAGCTGGAAAAAACCAGCCGGCCATGGCTGTGCAAGCCATAACCACAAGAGGAGGCCAACTGGACTCCCTAAAAGCTTCCCAAAAATAGGCCCCCACACTAACACATTTCCTAAAGAGGAGATTAGCCTAGATTAAGAATAAACCTCCTCCCATGGATATGTGACATGACGCGATCCTAACGGTCCGGGGAGGGGGGGGGGGGGGGCGATGAGGTGTCAAAATCTCACAGTCTCCACCTTAGAGACTTGTTATAAAGTGCTCTTCTAGTGGGATAAAGAACCAAAGGATTGTGCAGTCTGAGTCCCCTTTCGAACTTGAAGACAAAAGCTTGAATTGTAAAAATGGTAGAATTTATAGTCTCGGTCGAGACGTCTTGTCTACAACATGGACAATTATGTGCTGTGTTCAGTGTGTTGTTAAATGAAATAAAGTGGGCAGCCCAATGCACAAAGCATCCCCGCGCGGCGACTGGCGAGGGTCCGAGGAAAGGTCTCACCACAAGTGTTAAATGTAGTCAAACCTTAACTAACATTTTGAGGCTGCTTCCAGGACTCGAACCAGTCTTGTTAATTAGAATAGGAGAATAATTTAAAAATGAATCTCGCCTCTTCTATTTTATGTGCGTACAATTAGTTTGAGTATTTAAACTAAAAAGCAAAAGGACATTTTAAAAGTTTTTTAAAAGGCTCTCTTAGGCCATAAAAAAAGAAGCAAGATATTATCTCCTCTCCTTATTTCTTCTCTTTGCTAGGGTTGAAGATTTGGTAGCCCTCCTCAAGCTTCGCCTCCGGCAGATGCAGCAAGCCTCCGGTTATCTACTTAAGATAAAATTTTTGACATAACTTCACATGATGTGAGTGGGGGGAGAGGGAAAAATGACTACTTGCAGGGTGCGACCCAATTTCACTATAAATTGGGGCTAACCCCATCAATTTTGTAAATATCTTCTCATCTCTCTCGCTATATTTCTCATCTTTTCTAAAAGCTAATCCACTTTGTATTAAAGAGAAATTGAATGTGCTGATGCATTGATGCTAATAGTCAGTGACCATTCTTGTTGTGGCTCGCTCAGTTTTCCCTCGGTTCAGGGAATCGGTCCGCCTTACCTTCAAAGTGAGCCGAGCGCGCAAACTGTTAAATGAGATTCAACAACATTGACAAGCGAGTCATTCTAGCATGGAAAACAATGAAAGGGTGAAAAAATATATGGCCAGGTCTACGACGGGCTAAAATACACTAGTTCCTTTGTTGTTACAAGAGTTGAGATCCTCAGAGGGTGATAGACCACCTCTTCATTTACAAGCCTCGGAGGCGAAGAGGGGAGAAAAAAGGCGAAGACCACGAAGCTGGAGCGTCCACGAGAGCATTCTTCCATGCCTTTCCCGTGCTTGCTGAAGTGTTCCCACATGGGTTGAGAGCGAGCGGACCTGAGAGCGAGCAAACTTGAGAGCGAGTAGAGGGAATTCTGAGCGAAGAAATGATCTAAATTCCACGATCATGCCGGAAAACCTAAGAGCTCTCTCTAATTTCCCTGGTTGCTTTCGCTTCAAATGAAGGTTTAGGGGATTTTTTATATCTTTCTTGAAGGGACGTTTGATAATTGCATCTGACTGAATCTTGAGTTGATGAATGATGTTGCTTCGTTCTCGTCACATTGATCACCAAATTTTTGTAAATGACGAGCATGCCCTCCCCAGGCGGTTCGGGAGGCCTGGGCAAATTATCAAGCAGCGATGGCGACCGGAAGCGGCAAAGGAGGCCAGAGGAGTGGAGAAACTCCAAAGTTAAGCGTGATTATGTGAGAGTAGTAGCGGGATGGATGACCTTCTGGAAAATCCCCACGCTGTCCGCTTAACTTGAGTTTCCTTCATCAAATAGAGACTACAACCTCTAACAACCCGATGTTCCCTGCAGTTGGACTAGAGATGGGTTGACGTTTATGGGTAGCACCCCGAATGTGTAAGTTTGCTGTGCTGGTGGATTCCGTTAATGTCGGACCCATATTGTTACATGGTCATTGAAAGTGAGTCCACGAGAACTCCTGAAAGGAGGACATGCAAACACTAGAAGGTGTCTGTGACCACTCTGGGAGGTGCTCACAATCACTACAAGGTGTCCGCGACCACTCCCAGAGGGGGATGTGCTCGTGCCCACTATAAGGTGTCCGCGACCACTCCCGGAGGGGAGGTGATCGCCATCACTAAACAATTTATGCATGCAATCTCGAAGGAGAGGTCTTCGCGGCCACAACGGGAAAACCACGTAGACCGAGGAAGACACCTAGATCTGATCGCCGACTTTGTGGTTAAACAATCTCTATGTTTTTTTAGCAGAGTATAGAATGTATTAAAAACTGCAAGAAGAATAGATATTAAACATAATTTTAAAATAAAGAAAAAATGATGTCTTAGACTTTGTTTGGATAGGGGGGCAGGACACCGGTGCAGGAGCAGCCACAAGGCGGAAAAACAAACACCAGTTCTGCGGGTGGGGTTGCCTTTGCTCCCTCCCTCCCTATGTTGAACGCCAAAATAAGTAGGTTTCCAACGACAGTTCTCCCCCTTTTATCTCAACCATCGGTTTTTACCCGCTGCCGCCCTGTCAAATAGGAGAGAATTTTTAGTTGAAATTATGACTGTAAGTATGTAATTTACAAATATAATTATATTAAAAAAACTTTTAACACATATATTTTCAAACTATAATATATACATATTCCAAAATTTTCTTTGAAACAGACAGGGAGCTTGAATGAATTGTTTTCCCTCTGAGTCATGATATATCTTTCTCTGCAAATACTTTGGATTCTCACTAGATTGTTATGCCTTTTTCAGTGAACCTCCCAATGATACCAATTGTAAATGTTTGTTTTAGAATTGAGGGTGATCTAGAGAGGGGGGTGAATATGTCCAATTTGAATGTTGGCTACCCTTTTTAATTCAGAGATATACTTTCTTTAAGTTAAAATTTTTAAACATTACACGTAAATTTTTTAAACCAAATAGAGCCTAAAGTTGAGTTAAATGTCAACAACTCTCCTAATTTCTCAAGAAAAAGATAAAATAATGGGTCAGTTTGTTTGGACGTTTTTCTTCCGTTGAGTTTCGATCGTAACTTTTTTTTTGATTTCAGTTTGTTTCTCCGTTTCATCGCCAACGGAGCCCATTTTTTCGTTGCCAACGGATCTTTCCCACAGCAGCTGGGATTAGCTTTCCAACGCAGCGTTGCCATCGTGGTGAGAGGGGTGGCGGCGCCGTGCATCGGCGAGGGGCGGCAGAGGCAAGCTCGACGCTGTTTCTTCCGCCATGGTCGCTGTTTCTTCTGCCATGGTCGCTGTTTCTTCTGCCATGGCGATGATAGTGCTGTTCGCGATGGAGAGAAGCCGCTCTGCTGCCCCATCCATGGCGATGATGGCGCTGCTCCGCTGCCCCGTCCCGCCGGAGAGAAGCCGCTCCGCTGCCCCATCTATGGCGATGTTCGCGATGATGGCGCTGCTCCGGGGCTTTTTCTTCCGCCATGACGCCGCTGCCCCGCCTTGCTGTATCCGGTGATAGAAAGCAGTAGGTTTAGATTATATTATTATAATTATTAAAATATTATAATATTATAATAATTATAATATTATTATTATAATACATATTAATTATAACTCATTAAATTTAAGAGAAACGCTGTTGCCGAAACAAACTAACCAAACTTTTTCTCCATTCTGAACAGTTCTGTCACTGCTGTTTTACGAAACTGTTTTTTCCTTCTAAACAGCCCCATTCGTAAATCTCCATTTTCACAGCTCTATTCTCACAGCTCATTTTATCACCGGCATTAAACAAACTAATCCAATATAAAATAATAAAATAATTGCTCCCACAAACGACCAAAGTCTAAAACGCTGAAGCAAACGTTTTCGCCAAAAAAAAAAAAAAAAAAAAAAAAAGAAACGGAAGCGAAACACTGAAACAAACACAGCCTTTAAAGTCTTCCTCCAGCTCGGTAGTCACCACCGCCTTGATTCCTTCCATTTTTTCAACTGGTCTCATATTCTTCGATCGATCCCCGGGAGGCCGATCATAAAGCAGACGGGCTTCGCCGGCCGATTGGGCGGCTAACGGCGGCGAAGAGGAAAGGGATATGGCGATCGGATGGATGAGGCGAATGGGCGGGGTCTTCGGAGCGTCCTTCCTCTGGCTCGTATCACTCATCTATTTCACTCAGGTCTTTTTTCCTTTCTTGGATAATTCTTCTTTAGGTTCACGGTCTTATTACTGGCTACTAGAAAGTCTTATTATTCTTATTCTGTATAAATTAAGGCTGTGCTCCGTGTTACTGTTTATAAAGCTTTTTTGAGATGACTCTGTGATGGGGATTCCGACAATCGGCTTAAATGATGATGATAGAAGCTGTGTATTTCATGTGGATCGAGGATCTAAGTTTTATTTTTACTTTTATGTATTTTGAGGGTGGTCATCGAAGATCTTGAGCATCCACGATAACCCAGTAGTCTATAAATTAATGTATAATTCAATTTGAAGGCATTAGAAGTTTGAGTGAAGACGAAATGGCTTTTTGACACTTTGCGCCCCCGAAAATACCATCTTTGGCACTTTGGATTCCGAAAGTTTAAATATTGCATTTTGCACCACCCATGCTCATATTTTTGTCACTTTGCACTCCAAGCCTTTGAATTCAGGGGTATTTTCGTCCGGGCATCATCAAAAGAGCTCATTTTTTGTAGAAAACTGAGGCTTCATTTGGTTCGGCGGTGGCGGATCGATCCGGCGGGTGGAAACGGAGTGTTCAAACTGGAGGGGGGAGGCTGCTGCTCCAAACGGAGCTTTTTGCGGCGTTTCTCAAGGCGGGCGGGTGGAAACGGAGCAAACGCCGCCGGAGGTTCATTTGTTTACCCTCCTTCCGGCGGCGTTTGCCCAAAACGGAGCAGCGAAACGCCCAAACAAATAGAGCCCGAAGTTAGCCGGCATTTTCGAAGCTTGATTTGGTAGAAAATGGAGCTGACCTTGTTCACCATTTTTGAATTTTTGAGGATTCTGATGATCTCGGAGAGATTGGCGGGGGTGATGATGCAATTGCTTCTGACCATTTCCGGAATCGTCTTCCACATCTCGCCATCCAATCCTTGTTGTTGGAGGCAATGAACCATGGCCATGAAAGTGGATGAATCATGCTCAATTTCTTCCTTTTTCCTGCCCATCTGAATCACCGCATCTTCACGCCGATCTCCAGCCTCCATGTCTGTTTCAGGACTTCGCGAACTTAACGATGATCGACTTTCAGCAACAGAACCTCCATGGCCTTCTCCGTGTCCGACCCCCATTTGAATATCTTCAATATTCTCAGAAATCTCTCATCCAGCAATCAGGAAGAGCTTGAATTCCGCCCACTGCACTGGAAGTGGAAGGTTGCTCGACTGGACTGAAACAGGGAAGAAGAATGCAGATCGTGCGACGACTGCATTGAGTGCGAATGAGTGTTTGTTAACCTAAATAGAATAAACGATGAATGACAAAAATACCCCTGAATTCAAAGGTTCAGGGTGCAAAATGTTAAAAATATGAGAATGTGGGGGGGGGGTGCAAAGTGCAATATTTAAACATTCGGAGAACAAAGTGCCAAAGATGGTATTTTCGGGGGTGCAAAGTGTCAAAAAGCTAAACAAAATCTTTCTTTCGATCACCTGATGCCGAAGACAGAAAATTCGAATGTCGAAGCCATAAAATCCGAGTGTTGAAGCTTGAAAGTTATCACTTTCCCATCCCGTCCACACCTCTTAGTCGGGCACCCCTCCTCCACCTTCCATGAGAAGCCCCCTTTCTCCTCAGATCCACTGGCTGACCGCCACCACATATGTTGTTAAAGGTGCGCCTAAGACTCAAGACTCACCTGACTTAGAGGTTTGCTCTTTCGTGCACCTTTGGAGCATAAAAGGTGCGCCGATGTGAGAGTTTTGCTGTAAACTCTTTTTTTTTCTTCAAAAAAAGAAAAAAATAATGTAAGAATTGAATAGGTTTTGGATGATTTAGTATTTGTGAAACGTAATCAAGCGTTGGGACTTCTATATGATGCAAGTTACCACATTGTATTTATTTAATAAGAGATATAAATGATAGTAATAAATAATTAATGAGTATAATAAATGAAGAATCTGATCAAAAAATTGAACTGAAGTTTGATACAGTTTAAAATAGATGTGGTTGCACCTTGCTCTAATCAAGCGCATGCCTCTGTCTCGAGCTTAGGCTCTAAGACTCCTTTGCACCTTGGTGCGCATTGAGCCTTTAAATAATTATGACCAACACTACCTCAAGCTCCCCTCCACCACCTCTCTCATCCAATTCTATCCATCTTTGGTTTTCTGACGATCACCAAAAAATATTTTCGGCCACCCGCGTCAAGCCACTGCCACCTCCATAAAACTCCAACACCTCAAATTCTTTTCATTTCAGTTTCACGGCGCTCGCCGGAAAAACACCTCCGACCACCTCCTTGAAGCCACCAACACCTAATTAAAATCACTCCACCACCACCAATTAAATTCCTCTCATTTTTAGTTTTCCGACAACCGCCGGAAACCACTTATGGCCACAACTACCATCTATGATGATCACCTCCAGACAACCATCACCCCACCAACCCATAACCGACATAACCACCAAACACTATCCCCACAACCCCCTATAACCACCACTATCCTAAAATTACTTCTTTTTTCCCCATTCCCCCAGTCACTCTATTATCTCCTAATCCTTCTCACATGGATACCCATTCTCAGCCCAAAACTAAACCCCCACATCTCTAACACAGCAGTCGGCCATAACAACCCATAACCAGTCCCACTCCAAACTAATCTAGCTTCATTTTTTCCGTCTCAGCTGCTTCAACTTCTACAAGCATCGCCTCCACGTGGAGCCACCTTTACAAGTCCAACCGAGACCTCCCCGTTCTTTCTCCAAGCAACCGACAACCATCTGGAACGCATCCCATCCACCCAGTTCCTCATCTTAACACCCCACCCGCCTATAAACCTTGCTGCCAGCCCCTTGAATCAATAGAAGTTGTCCAGGGCTATGTTCTTCGATCCTCTGCCATCAATGATCTCTTCCAACTGCAGGACCTACTCAGTAACTTCATTTCAGCACCCTGAAGACCACTATTCCACTATCCTAGTTCTCTGAAAATTCGTATATCTCTGAGAATTAGCCTTTGGAGGTGAGTACAACAACTCGTTAGTTGTTTTACAGCTAACCGGCCTCCTAAAACAACCCCTATAAGGCTACAAGGTAATCCCTGGTGTCCAGTCACCCAACCCCGTTACAGTCCATCTCCAACATATAAGGCTTCCCCGAGGTCCCTCTTTCCTCACTTTGCCATCTATTCATCCCCTTGACGATTATCAGAGTCCCTCTAATCCTTTTACAACCTAGTTATGTAAACTCTATAGTTAGAAGTCATTTATTTTATGTTGAATCTCATTTTAGTTCTATGCTTGAGGAACAATTGTTTGTAATTTTTGTTTTCGAGTTTTGAAATGATGTACGTTTCTATTTACTTAGGCTTCGTTTGTTTCGGCGTTTGGAGCGCACGTTTGGGGCAAACGCTGCCGCATGACGGATAACCAAACGCCCGGTAGCGGTGTTTGCTGCGTTTGAGCCCGCAGAACCATAGGAAATGGAGGAAAACAACAGTATTCGAACCGTGACCTCCCCCTCTGTTTCGAACGGCGGCCCATTTCTTCCCGCCGGCTGCTCCAAACACTGAACCAAACATATTTGATTTTGAGCTCTCTTATATTTATACTACTTCAAATGTTTTCTTGTTTGCTGCTTTAACTTGTGGTCTATCTTGTATTTGGATTTATACAAAAATTATTATTGTAAGTTTAAAGCTCGTCGGAATTGTGTCTGCATTTAGTGATCATACATTATCCCCAATCATAGGACCGTCCCGCATTAGATTGGTATCAGCGCCTAAATTTGGGCTTTTAGCTTAGAATACGCGGGACTAAAACCTTTCACCCATATCACATCATAATATCAATTGCTACTCTAATCTTCTATTTGAGGAATGAGAGTCCACCTATATTCAAGTCCATAGAGTTCCCTATGATTATCCTCATAAAGATCATGTTGACTCTTCAACATGACCATACTATTGTAGGAGTTACTATGATGAAGATCGTTTTACAGAGATTCTTGAATATAGATTCTATAGTCGCCTCGTCATTTGATGGTTTGTCAAGTTTCGAGGCCTTTAACTATTGGCTCGTGTACATGAAATTTTATCTAGATTACTTTCAGTTATTCGGTGTGCACCACGCCAGGTTTACGAAGCTTAGGTTGTTAGATCAGATGAGACATTATTGGGATAACATTGAGCAGTCTCTTGAGCGAGAGCATCTTCTCCCCATCACTTGTTGGGTGGAGATGAAGTGGAGATTGTGTTACAGATATTTACCAATACCATATAAGAGTTGTCTCTTCAAGCAAGTATTCGCCCTCTAGCAAGAATCCATATCTGCTGCCGAGTTTATAACTTACTTTGATAAGTTAGCGGTGAAGAGCGACATTCATGATGAGCAAGTTGCAGTTGCTGCTAGATTCCGTTACAAATTTCGGTTGGTTATCTACATATCACTGATTCATCATTGTTTAGTTTTTGTCGAGCATACATTTCATCTCCTTATCCACAATTAGTAGGCCTAGAGATCTGCTGAAGTTAGTCGAGTATACTCACATCTCGACTGACCCATCTCGAGGATTCCTCCCCAGGCCGAAGCTACACCCATGCCCACCCCAGCCCTTATGAACACAAAAGACAGGATACCAGATATAGATTTCTCCAGTGAGGTTCAGTGTTCGTTGAGTGGCCCGCCACTTAAGTCTGACCCAGTCTATGTGACTCTGACTGAGAGTGAGTACGAGCGACATGATGATCCTATAGTTACAGTCCTTCCTTTACCCACTGTGTTGACTTAAAAACTACTCTGATAATTAGCTCACTCGTGAGCACTTGTTCATTAAAATTAACAACGAAGTAGTGATAGGTCATGTTCGTAATAAAAATCAAGAGTTTGACATTGACTCTGTAATGGATGTGTCAACTGCTTCTGATGACAATCCCGTTATGCATGGAACTTATTTCAGTACTCATCACATCTATATGATGATTTTTATTATACCTGTCACGACCCGCATTTTCTCAACAATTAAATCATATCAGAGCAAGAGAAAATACGTGTCATGATGCCACGTCGTGCATGGGATAACTGCACACGCTCAGGCAAAACCCCAGACTCTAATTCTTTGGGTAAAATCATAATTTAATATGAAAAAAAACCAGTTAAGTTTGATGGCCGTATCCCTCGGCACAGTGGATCCGTTAGTGCAAAATTAAAAATATATTTATACGCAGCGGAAAATAATTTGGTTAAGTTGATTTGACATCCTACATGAGTGTAAACGTCCCCGAAGAACAACTCATGGAATGCAGGACCATAGATTTATCATACTATAAGAAAATAACTTTTTCTTTTAGGTTACTTGAGAAAGTAGTGCTTTAGTTTTATAAATATGACGTGCATGAGGTATATATAGTAATGCTTTTAGGGTTTTAAATAAATACCTAACATGCAACCTAGCATAAAACATTTCCAGAAGCAAGTAAACAACTTCCAAAAAGGCAAAAATAGCAGTTCTCAGTTCATCTCTAGCATCACAAGCAAGCCACCAGTGGGCGTCAACAACCTGACACGAACCCACTGGTGAGTATGTATGTCTATACAGAAAGAAGAAAACTATCTCACCAAATCGAGAAACAGCAAACTCAGCTACCCCAGAGGCCACAAGCAAGCTCCACCAGAACACTAGCCGCTCAATCGGCCACAACCTGAACCTCAGACATTCAAAGAAAGAATACCTCAGCAATAGTAGAATGAAGAAAAGTGGAGCATTAGATTCATAAGTAATAAAAGAGGGGCTTACCAACCCCACAACAAGTGCTATCAAAAGAGCGAAGGTAAAATGAACAATACAGCAAGGGTAAAGCACTGCCAAGGCAAGATCAAAATGCACCAAGTGCGAGAAATAAACAACATGCCATGCTAAAAACCTGCAGCAGCAACAAGGCCAGCATATGCCAAAATAACAACTTTACAGAAAGGAACTAACAGTTCTAACTTGTGAATCATTAGCAGTGGTAAAGCCATGAGTCTGAGTTGGTGACCAAAAACAGTCCTCATCCAAACAACAAGACCCATAAATACTCAAGGGTTCAACGGTGGCAGCCCTAAGGTCCAACACACCAACACAACCAGCACAAACCGGGGCCAAAATGGTGACAACACACCAAAACAACCAGCCCATCCCGAGGCCAAAATGGTGGCAACACACCAAAACAAACAGCCCATCCCGGGGCCAAAATGGTGGTGACCAAGGCTCTACACCACTCCACCCCTCACAGAGCCATCAAACAAAACCACCTGCCATAATTCACGACTCGGCCTTCAAAACCAGCCGAGAAACATCAACAACCCGAAATAAACCCATCCTAACCAACTCAGGAGAAAACACCAGCCTAAGGAGAAAGTCGTCGAGTCCACTCGACACCAAGCCAGAAGGCGTCGTGTCCCTCTCGACACTAAGCACAAGGCGTCGAGCCCTCTCGACACTAAGCCAGAAGGCGTCGAGTCCCTCTCGACACTATGCACAAGGTGTCGAGTCCCTCTCGACATTAAGCCAGAAGGCGTCGAGTCCCTCTCGACACTAAGCCAAAAGGCGTCGAGTCCCTCTCAACACTAAGCACATGGTGTCGAGTCCCTCTCGACACTATGCACAAGGTGTCGAGTCCCTCTCGACACTAAGCACAAGGTGTCGAGTCCCTCACGACACTAAGCCAGAAGGTGTCGAGTCCCTCGCGACACTAAGCACAAGGTGTCGAGTCCCTCTCGACACTAAGCACAAGGTGTCGAGTCCCTCTCGACACTAAGCACAAGATGTCGAGTCCCTCTCGACACTAAGCCAGAATGCGTCGAGTCCCTCTCGACACTAAGCACAAGGCGTCGAGTCCCTCTCGACACTAAGCACAAGGCGTCGAGTCCCTCGCTACACTAAGCACAAGGCGTCGAGTCCCTCTCGACACTAAGCCAGAAGTCTTAGAGAAAATAAAATTCTAATTCCTCCTTCTACCCCTTCTACCCGACTACAACTATCCCCCAAGCTAGACTAATTAACAAACTACAACTCTACCTCCAGCCACTACCTAGACACAAAACCAACAACCAGGAGAGAGAGAAAAAACAATATTGAAATCTGGCAGACCTAGCTCGGGACAGAGGCAGCAGCAGCCTAGCTTCTACTTCCAGGAAAAATTGAAAACAAACATAAATGAAAGAAGCTTGGCAAGGGCAAAAAGCAGCACTTGCCTCAACCTTCAGGACACAGTAGCAGTCCTTCCAAACTCCAGCATCAGCGGCAAGATCGGCTGCAAAAACAGCAAACCTAAAGCTAAGATGGAAAGAAAACTGAGCAACACGAAAACCATAGCTTCTAAGACAGCTCTAGAACAAGCAAACCTAAAGCTAAGGAGGAAGATCTAGGCGAGAGCAGCTCAAATCTGCCTTTACCCAAGAAATCCAGACTCTAAACCTCCAGAAATCGCCGGCCGGAGCTCCAGCACCTCCGCCGCCCGATTCCTTCTGCTGGAAGCTTCCCGTCGGGTTTGGGGAAGATGAATAAGGATAAGCTAAAATAATACTCACCCACTATAATATTATAATATTATTATCATAACAACACTATCTATACTATGATAAAATAACCGGCCACTAGCAACAAAGCATATAATATAATATAAGCCACTAATATTATATAAATATAGTCGGTCACTTAGCTAAAACTTATCATATATAATCAGCCACTTGAGCTCCAGCACTCAAGCTTAAACATATATATATACATATATATATGTAAATCAAGCAAAATCCTAAGCTAAAAATCAAGCTAATATATATATATATATATATATATATATATATATATATACACATACATACATATGAAGCCAAGCAAAACCGGCCACTGACGTTAAAAACAAACGCTCTCGGAATTCGACGAAACTCGCACCGTAGCTAAACACCCATGCTACGAAAACAACGACGAAGTTGAGAATAACATCCGACGATCAAAACTCGGGCTAACATCTCCCAAAGCCAAAACACAAGCATTGCCTGAGAGGCTCTGCCGAGTCACCAAAACAGACTCCGGCTAGCTGGGGAACCTTGCAAACATGCTACAAAACAAACCACTAAGAACTCCTTAAGAGCTAAGACGACACTCTAACAACAACAAAGGCCGGAAACGCGTCAACGTAACGTCAAACAATGATTAAACAATCACAGGAAAACCGGGGGCGTTACAGTCACTCCCCCATGAAAGAAAGTTTCGCCCCGAAATTTTACGCACAACACTCCTATCAAGAAGGAGAAAGAAATAGCCAAGCAAGAGCTATATTAGAAAAATGCAAAACATACCAGACACAAGTCAGGGAAATAGATGAGGGTGAGCCTCCCTCATAGCCGACTCCAATTCCCAATTCGCGCTTTCCACATCCTGGTTTCTCCATAAAACTTTAACCATTGGAATGGTCTTCTTCCGCAACACACAATCTTGCGTATCCAAAATGCGGACGGACATCTCCACATAAGAAAGATTTGGCTCTAACTGAGGCACAAAATCCAAAACTTGCATGTCGCTCAGCACACACTTCAAGCAGCTAGCTGGTGCTTATGGAGCAGTGAGTTATACCAGTGTGGTAGAAGCTGCCTTGAAAGTCGAGGCAATCGACAATGCTAAGAACAGAGGCCAGCAAATGAGAAAGGATAGAGGAAATTGGTTGAAGGAAAGAGCCCTCAGGTGCCTGATGCTGCTTCAAGGAAGAAGAGCAAAGAGGTTTGTAGTTTCTGTGGCCGGTCAGGCCACCCCTTTGAGAGATGTTTCAAGAGGATAGGAGCTCAGAAGAAGGAGCAGGTTCATGCGATTCAGTGTGCTCCTAAGAGGAACTTGGAATGTACCTTGTGCAAGAAGAAGGGGCATGATGTTGCTCGTTGCTGGTTAAAGGATAAGGTTTGCTATCAGTGTGGACTAAAGGGGCATGTTAAGGCTCAGTGCCCGCAGTTCCAGCCTATGCTTCAACCAGTCCCACTTTAAGCATTGCCACTGCCTTAGCGATTGGATAAAGGTAAAGGAAAGCTGAATGTGATTTCCTCAGAGGAAGCTCAGACTTCGACTCAGGTTGTTTCAGGTTAGACTTTCTCCCAAGTTCTAATATTTTAGTTCGTAATTATAGCTTTACCAATTGTTTTCTTGGATGCGTGCGCAACTTTATAGGAAGATTTAAGGTAAAGAACCGCTGGGCGCGTGTTCTCTTTGACTCTGACGCTACCCATTCATTTGTGGATAAAACTTTCGTGGATCGGTACCGTTTGGATTTAGATCGAGTTGGGGATGCCTTTTGCGTCAAGTTCCCTTCCGGTGATTCTGTGATTTCAGATCAGGGCATTCAGGATTGTCCGATTGTTTTAGGGGATTTTCTGGCTAAGGCAGATCTGAAGGTGATCGACTTGGACGACTTTGATGTTATCTTAGGCATGGATTGGTTGTCCAGGTATGATGCTGTTATCCAGTGCAAGGGTAAGCGCTTGGACTTCGTAAAGGACAACGGTCAGCCTGGGAGTGTTTATGGTGATTCGCGCCAGGATTCTCCAATTATTTCTGCAGTATGTGCTCGGGCGCTGCTAGTTTCCGGCTGTTTTGCTTGTTTGGTCTCAGTTTTGGGGACCGTTGGTAGTTTGCCGCGTTTAGAAGAGATTCCTGTTGTGCGCGAGTTTTCTGATGTTTTTCCTGATCATCTTCCTGGTCTTCCACCTGACAGAGATGTTGAGTTTGTGATAAATTTGGAGCCGGGTACGCGTCCTATTGCGAAGGCGCCGTACCGGATGGCCCCGCGAGAGCTGGAGGAGTTGCGTATCCAGCTGGATGAGTTGTTAGAGAAGGGTTTTATAAGGCCGAGTTCGTCGCCTTGGGGTGCTCCTGTTCTGTTCGTAAAGAAGAAAGATGGATCGATGAGGCTTTGCATCGATTATAAAGAGCTAAATAAAGTCACTATTAAGAACAGATATCCTCTGCCGAAGATCGACGATTTGTTTGATAAGTGTCGCGGTAGCGCGGTATTTTCTAAGATTGATCTTCGTTCTGGTTACCATCAGCTCAGGATCCGTGAATCGGATATTCCACAGACTGCTTTTCGATCGAGACATGGACATTTTGAATTTCTGGTAATGTCGTTTGGTTTGACCAACGCACCCTCAGCCTTTATGGATATGATGAACCGTGTGTTCAAAGATTTCCTGGACAAGTTCGTAGTCGTGTTTATCGACGACGTTCTAGTATATTCCCGCAATGCTGAGGAGCATGACCAGCATCTGCGATTTGTTTTATCTGCTTTGAGGGACCATAAGCTGTTCGCCAAGTTGAGTAAGTGCGAGTTTTGGTTGCCTCAGGTTTTGTTTCTGGGGCATGTGGTTAATAAGAATGGGATTTCAGTCGACCCAGAGAAAATAGCTGTAGTGATGGAATGGAGTAGACCTGACACACCCAAGGAGATTAGGAGCTTCTTGGGGTTGACCGGCTATTATAGGAGATTTGTGGAGGGTTTTTCTACCCTAGCTGCACCTTTGACGAGGTTGACTCAGAAGAATGTGGCTTTTGTTTGGAACGAGAAGTGTGAGGAAGCCTTCCTAGAGCTCAAGAACAGATTGTGCACTGCTCCCGTTTTGACCCTGCCTACGGAGGGCATGGATTTTGATGTTTTTGTGGATGCATCGCATGTTGGGCTTGGTTGCGTGTTGATGCAAGGCGGTAAAGTGATTGCGTATGAGTTTAGACAACTGAAGACTCATGAGAAGAACTACCCTACGCATGATTTAGAGTTTGCAGCTGTGATTTTTGCGTTGAAGTTGTGGAGACATCTGCTTTATGGCGCGTAGTGCAAGATTTTTACCGATCATAAGAGCTTAAAGTACGTCTTCACCCAGAAGGAATTGAATCTGCGCCAACGGCGATGGTTGGAGCATGTTGCCGATTACGATGTTGAGATCCAGTACCATCCGGGCAAGGCTAATGTGGTGGCCGGTGCCCTAAGTCGGAAGACGAGGAAGATTTTTAATCTCTCCGCCGAGCTATTAGTGAAAGAATTTCTCTTGATGGATATTTCTGTTGGGCGATGCGACTTGCAGAGTAGTTTGGTAGTAGCAGAGCCTTCTTGGATTGCGCTTACGAGGTTGCATCAGAAAGATGATCCAGGTCTGCTGCATTTATATCTTACAACTGAGAAAGGGGAGTTACCAGATTTCCCGATTGATGATGCAGGTACTTTGAAGTACCGTGACAGATTTTGTATCTCCGCCGTTATGGATATCCGAGTTATGTTATGCAGAGAACCGCATGGTTCGAGCGTTGCCTACCATCCAGGATCTTCCAAGATGTATCATGAATTAAAGCAAATTGCCTGGTGGAATGAGATGAAGAGAGACGTAGCCAGTTTTGTCTCTGGGTGCTATACCTGCAAGCGTGTTAAGGCCGATCATGGTAGGCCTAGTGGCAAGTTGACTCCGTTGGAGATTCCGACTTGGAAGTGGGAAAGCATTTCGATGGATTTCATCACAGGTTTACCGAGATCTCCTAGGGGATATGATTCAGTTTGGGTGATCGTGGACAGATTAACGAAGTGTGCTAACTTCGTACCTTTTAAGATCGACTATTCGATGAAGAAAATAGCTGAGTTGTATTTGAATGAAGTTATCCGATTGCATGGTGTTCCAGTCAGCATTATTTCAGACCGAGACTCACGGTTTACATCTCGCTTCTGGAAGAGTTTGCAAGAAGGTTTGAGTACGGATTTGAGATATTCTACCGCTTACCACCCGCAGACCAATGGTCAGACAGAGCGAGTTAATCAGATAGTGGAGGATATAATCAGATGCTACATTTTAGACCACAAAGGAGCGTAGGATGAGCGTTTGCGGCTTATGGAGTTTGCTTATAATAACAGTTATCAGGAAAGCTTGCAAATGACTCTTTTTGAAGCTCTGTATGGGAGACGCTGCAGAACTCCCCTATTTTGGGCTGAGGTTGACGAGAGATCTTTGTTGGGTCCGGATGCTCTTGAAGAAATGGAAGTTGCTGTGAAGCTTATTCGAGAGAAGCTTCAGATAACTCAAGAGCGATATGAGAAGAACGCCAACCGGCGTAGATCTGATTTGGAGTTTGCTGTGGGGGACTTGGTTTTTCTTAAAGTCTCCCCGATGGTTGGATTCAAGAGGTTTGGTAAGAACCAGAAGTTGGATCCAAGGTTTGTGGGACCGTTTAAGATTGTTGATCGGATTGGTGTGGCAGCTTATCGGCTGGATTTGCCCGCAAATTTTCCTGGTGTGCACGATGTTTTTCACGTTAGCCAGCTGCGGAAGTGTGTGCTGAGCGACATGCAAGTTTTGGATTCTGTGCCTCATTTAGAGCCAAATCTTTCTTGTGGAGATGCCTGTCCGCATTTTGGATACGCAAGATCGTGTGTTGCGGAATAAGACCATTCCAATAGTTAAAGTTTTATGGAGAAAGCAAGATGTGAAAAGCGCGACTTGAGAATTGGAGTCGGCTATGAGGGAGGCTCACTCTCATCTATTTCCCTGACTTGTGCCTGGTATGTTTTGCATTTTCTAATATAGATCTTGCTTGGCTATTTCTTTCTCCTTCTTGATAGGAGTGTTGTGCGTAAAATTTCTGGGCGAAACTTTCTTTTAGTGGGGAGTGACTGTAACGCCCCCGGTTTTCCTGTGATTGTTTAATCATTGTTTGGCGTTATGTTGACGCGTTTCCGGCCTTTGCCGTTGTTAGAGCGTCGTCTTAGCTCTTGAGGAGTTCTTAGTGGCTTGTTTTGTACCCTGTTTGTAGGGTTCCCCAGCTAGACTGAGTCTGTTTTGGTGACTCGGCAGAGCCTCTCAGGAAATGCTTGTGTTTTGGCTTCGGGAGATGTTAGCCCGAGTTTTGATCGTCGGATGTTATTCTCGACTTCGTCGTTGTTTTCGTAGCATGGATGTTTAGCTACGGTGCGAGTTTCATCGAATTCCGAGATCGTTTGTTTTTCGCGTCAGTGGCCGGTTTTGCTTAACTTCATATGTATGTATATATATATATATATTAGCTTGATTTTTAGCTTGATTTACATATATATATATATATATATATATGTTTAAGCTTGAGTGCTGGAGCTCAAGTGGCTGATTATATATGATAAGTTTTAGCTAAGTGACCGACTATATTTATATAATATTAGTGACTTATATTATATTATATGCTTTGTTGCTAGTGACCGGTTATTTTATCATAGTATATATAGTGCTGTTATGATAATAATATTATAATACTATAGTGGGTGAGTATTATTTTAGCTTATCCCTATTCCTCTTCCCCAAACCCGATGGGAAGCTTCTAGCGGAAGGAATCGGGCGGCGGAGATGCTGGAGCTCCGGCCGGCGATTTCTGGAGGTTTAGAGTCCGGATTTCTCGGGTAAAGGCAGATCTGAGCTGCTCTCGCCTAGATCTTCCTCCTTAGGTAAGTTTTGCTTGCTCTAGAGCTGTCTTAGAAGCTAGGGTTTTCGTGTTGCTCAGTTTTCTTTCCATCTTAGCTTTAGGTTTGCTGTTTTTGCGGCTGATCTTGCCGCTGATGCTGGAGTTTGGAAGGACTGCTACTGTGTCCTGAAGGTTGAGGCAAGTGGTGCTCTTTGCCTTTGCCAAGCTTCTTTCATTTATGTTTGTTTTCAATTTTTCCTGGAAGTAGAAGCTAGGCTGCTGCAGCCTCTGTCCCGAGCTAGGTCTGCCAGATTTCAATATTTTTTTCTCTCTCTCCTGGTTGCTAGTTTTGTGTCTAGGTAATGGCTGGAGGTAGAGTTGTAGTTTGCTAATTAGCCTAACTTGAGGGATAACTGTAGCCGGGTAGAAGGGGTAGAATGAGGAATGAGAATTTTATTTTCTCTAAGCCTTCTGGCTTAGTGTCGAGAGGGACTCGACACCTTGTGCTTAGTGTCGAGAGGGACTCGACGCCTTGTACTTAGTGTCGAGAGGGACTCGACGCCTTCTGGCTTAGTGTCGAGAGAGACTCGACACCTTGTGCTTAGTGTCAAGAGGGACTCGACACCTTGTGCTTAGTGTCGAGAGGGACTCGACACCTTGTGCTTAGTGTCGAGAGGGACTCGACACCTTCTGGCTTAGTGTTGAGAGGGACTCGACACCTTGTGCTTAGTGTCGAGAGGGACTCGGCACCTTGTGCTTAGTGTCGAGAGGGACTCGACACCTTGTGCTAAGTGTCGTGAGTGACTCGTGATGACTTATTTTAGTCATCATTTTTGGGGTAGTTTAGTATGCAAAAATTCCTAGTTTAATTATATGTTTTATGTATTTTTATGCATGTTTTGTTTTATTTCTTCTTAAAGTCTTTTTGTGTTAGGATATTATAATTCCTAGTGTTATTATAGTGTTGCAATTTTATTTTGTTATGTTTTGATTTAAAAATATATAGTTTTAGTATATGTTTTATTTCTTATATTTACTTGTGTTTTGTTATGAATTTAATCAATTAATAGTATGATATATTATGTTCGTAATGTTTAGTTTCATTTGTATTAACTAATGTTTTATTTTGTTTTATTTATAGGTTCAAAGCCTACATGATGCAGCCCACCAAGTTGCATGGCCGGCCTCTTCCCAACTTCTAGGTGCAACCCACATTGGTGCAGCCCACATGATGCAGCCCAATGCAGCCCCTCCCTCAAGAGCAGCCCACCTAGCCCCTACCCGAGCCACCAAACAGCCCCTACCCAAGCCCAAAGCAGCCCCATGCAGCCCCTCCCTCAAGAGCAGCCCACCTAGCCCCTACCCGAGCCCCCTATGCAGCCCAAGCAGCCCACCTAGCTCTAACCCGAGCCCCTCCCTCAAGAGCAGCCTACCCGAGCCCCCTATACAGCCCATTTAAGCCCACATGGCCGGCCACCCCCCTCTCTTTCCTTTATTTCTCTTGCCACCTTTCAATCCATGCATGCATCATAATATTTTCTCTCCCTTTCATTTATTGCATGCATGCATTCACTTGTTCATGCTTGGCCGGCCCCTCCATTCCTTCCTCCTATTTTATTTCTTGTCTTTATTATTCTACATTCAACCCATCTCTCTCTCCCTTTCTTTATTTCTTATTCATTCCCCCTTTGCTATTTTATATTTTCCAACTCATTCCCTTAAATTCCATGCATTGAACCCACCTCATTCTCTCCACCTCATTTAATGCAATGCATGCACCTTCTCCATCCTACATGGCCGGCCACCCCCCCTTGCCCCCTCTTCTTCTTTCCATTCTAGAACCTTCTCCCTCATCTATAAAAAGAACCCATATCCCATGCTTTTGGAGAGTTGGATTTTGGGGAGAGCAAGTGAAGTACTAGTTCAAGAGAGTGCTTTCTTACATGTTGTTAAGTTCTTATTAGTGTAACTTTGCTTTTGATAGTGTAATCTTTTCTTAGGTAGCATAATCTTGTCTCCTTATTATTTTGTACTTCTCCGTTTTTATATATCAATGGAAATGAATTTCTCTTATCTTTCCGTGCTTTCTTTCTTAACTATGCGTAGCTAATCTTCTTTTAGCATTTGATCATGAGGATGCATGATTTGAAATGAGAATTATTTTTATTTCATAGTTTTATTTTTGCGTAATTCTACTCGGTCCTTCTTTGAATAATTATTGTGTCGACTCCGTATTTCCGGTATACGGTAGTAGGCTTATGATCTCATATTCGAGGAGCCGAGAGGCTCGTGGATGTGAAAGATCACTCAAAGAAGGAAGGAGTTGAATGCAACCCTAGAGATAAGACGACGTAAATCCTCCGGATTGGAGTCAAATCCAATAGTGCGGATCGCCTCAATAATGCAACTTTAGGCTTCTTTGGTTTGTAAAGAGATTTCGATCGAATAGTATATAAGTTAGGAGACCTAATGCTCTAGCGAGATTTTGTCTTATTTTCGGATCCGTCACGACCGAGTTGGATTTGCAAATTTAAAACTATGCCCTTTTATTTTCTCGTTTCATTTCATGGTGAATCAATGATCGAATGCTAGCCTTTTTTATTTAAGTTTTCGTCTCGCAATTTATCGTTCATTTTACTTTAAAAAATTCTCAAAATCCCAATAGTCTTCCGGTAGGATAATAGTTAGAGCGCGAGTAGAAGTACTTGACAACCCCGTGTTTAAATACGACCTTGGTACTACAATTCGACAGGTACGCTTGCCTGTTCGGGTTTTGGCCCACCAAGTTTTTGGCGCCGTTGCCGGGGACTTTTCTTCGTCAATATTTTGAAAACGCTTGCGCTATTACTTCTCCAAAAATCAAAAAAATTATAATTTCTATATTTAAATATTTATAATCAACCCACTTCACCTTATTTCTACCCCACCTAAAATCTCTCGAAAAGGGTAAGGGGCTTTAAGCGCCACCATTTTACCTAGTACCGGGCGAACCCTTCACCGGGTAGTCCTCGGGAAGTTCGAGAGCCAAGCCGTCTAAAAAAAAAAAAAAATCTTTTTTTCAAAAAAAACAAAACAAAAAAAATTTTCCTTTCTTTTCCTCTTTTTCTTTCTTTTCCAAGCTTTCATTCTCATCTTCCCTCGTTTTCTTTACTAGTGCATGACCCGAGCGAATCCGTCGCTACTTGTTGATTTGGACCCAGAAATCGAACGCTCCCTTCAGAGACAACTACGATTCGGGGCTTCCACTTCTCAAACAGCGGTTGAGGATTCCTTCGGGGATTGTAATTATTCTGCAATGGGAGATCCCAACCCAGGAATGGCTCAGCAAAGGACTATGTCCGATTATGCTCGACCCAACCTGGAGGGGACTGAAACAAGTATTGTTCGACCTGCAATTGCGAACAATAACTTTGAGCTTAAGCCTAGCATCATACAAATGGTGCAGCAATATGTACAGTTCGACGGATTACAAGATGAAGATCCGAACTTACATATTGCTAATTTTCTTGAAATCTGTGATACCTTTAAAATTAATGGTGTTTCAGACGATGCTATTAGGCTAAGACTCTTCCCCTTCTCCTTAAGAACTAAAGCCAAACAGTGGTTGAGTTCTCTTCCAAGAGGCTCAATCACTACTTGGAACATTTTAACTGACAAATTTCTTGCTAGATATTTCCCTCCCGCCAAAACTGCTAAGTTAAGAAATGATATCACTTCATATTCTCAAATTGATTCTGAGACCCTCTATGACACTTGGGAGAGATTCAAAGAACTTTTGAGAAGATGCCCACATCATGCTCTGCCTGTATGGTTACAGGTTCAGACATTTTATAATGAGCTAAACCAAGAGACAAAGCAAATGATAGATGCCGCTTCCGCTGGTTCTTTAGACCGCAAAACTCCGGAAGCCGCTCTTGAGCTTATCGAGGACATGACGATGAACACTTATCAGTGGAATTCGTCCAGGTCTCGCCCATCTAAACCTGCAGGTATCTATGAAGTGGATTCGGTGACGCAACTGGCGATGCAAGTGGAAATGCTGAACAAGAAGATCTCGGAGATGACTGCTCCCTCCGCCGCTAAGGTATATGAAAATGCTGCTGCTGCCGAGCAGGTGGATTATCTGGGGAACATACCCAGGCCTGCTCAAAATAATTCTGCCAATAATTTTTCTACTTTTTCGAATTTTTCTTCTCCTCCTGGTTTTAATGCTGCTACGAATTCTTATCATTCTGGATGACGTAACCATCCAAATTTTTCATGGAGTAATAATGCTAACGTAGTACGCCCACCGCACGATTTTACACCACCACCACCACCACAACAAAATTTTCAAAAACCTTCCCCTTTGGAAGAGATCTTTGCTAAGTATATAAGCTCAAACGATGCTACTATTAGAAACATAACGGGATCAATTAAAAATTTAGAAAATCAGGTCGGCCAACTCGCCAAGGCTTTTTATGAGAGACCACCTGGAACTCTTCCCTCGAACACTGAGCCTAACCCAAGGGAACACGGAAATGCGATTTCCCTTCGGAGCGGTAAAGTTGTTAACGAGCCCACCACAAGGGAAGAGCCAAGGGTGATTGTCCCTCCTGTTTGTACCCCCATGGAAAATGACAACTTAGATCTTGAAAAAGAAAAATCTACACTTGAAAAAGAAAAGGATAGCTCTATTATTTCTGATTCTGAAAAAAAGACAAATGGTTTTCAAAATGATGCTCCAATTGTTCTAAAGGAATTTCCGCCACCTCCTTATCCGGCTAGACTTAGGCAAGAAAAATTAGATAATCAATATCAACGCTTTCTTGAAATATTTAAACAAATTCATATTAATTTGCCGTTTCATGAAGCGATTAGCCAAATGCCTAAGTACGTCAAATATCTTAAAGATTTATTAACGAACAAAAAGAAATTAGAAAATTTATCGCATGTAACCTTAAATGAAGAATGCTCGGCGGTCGTTAACAACTCTAATCTTCCTAAAAAGATAAACGATCCGGGTAGTTTTTCCATTCCGTGCGTTTTTGGTGATCTGTTTGTTAAACATGCGTTAGCGGATCTAGGAGCGAGCATAAATTTGATGCCCTTTTCTTTATTCAAAAAGTTAGGATTGAGCACTCTGAGCCTTACAAGAATGAGTATCCAATTAGCCGATAGATCTATCAAGTATCCACTAGGTATCGTTGAGGACGTGCTAGTAAAGGTCGACAAATTCATCTTCCCGGTGGATTTTGTCATTCTTGATATTGAAGAGGACATCGAGGTCCCTCTTATCCTTGGTCGACCTTTCCTAGCCACCGCTCGCGCAATTATAAATGTGAGTGAGGGAAAACTTTTTCTGCATGTAGGAGATGAGGAAGTAATATTTGATATTAATAAATCGATGAAAAACTCTTTACAAAATGATGACTCTTGTTTTTTCATTGATGATTTAAAAGAAGACTTCTATTTCCCTCCAAATGATTTTTCTTCTTCCTTTTTTGGACCCTCATCAACTATTTTTGAAAACACTGTTATGTCCGTACAAGCACCATTCGAAAATGACTCTGATTTTGGACAACAAAATCTTATTTTTGAAAATGATAAAAATTTGCCAAATTACCTTGAAAAATCACCTGACCCTGCAGAAAAAAATTATCATGTTAAGAACTTCCGCCAGCATAAAAATTTTAAACCAGGCGATCAAGTTCTTCTTTTTAATTCGCGTTTACGTCTCTTTCCGGGAAAGCTCAAATCTAGATGGTCCGGACCGTTCACGGTCAAGGATGTTTTTCCTTACGGCACTGTGCTACTTTCGCACCCCGATAAGGGCGACTTTAAAGTTAATGGGCATAGACTTAAACTTTATTTTTCTAATGATTATGTGTCTCCTGCAAAGGAGAATCTTGTGTTGGACTCTTAAACATTTATCTTGTGTGGGACATTTTTTTTATTTTATTTTTGGACTTACTATTATTATTCTGAAACTCTTTTATTCGGACTTTCAATGATTGTAATAAAAAACATTATCGGGCATCTGCCCATGGACTCTATCTTTTTTTTGCTTTTATTTTGTTCTTCCTACCGGAGGCCAATCAAGTCCATGTTCGTGGTCGCCGCTCCGCCGTTGCTGATATCAGATGGATCAAGTCATACCTGCTGACGATCAAGTACTCTAAAAAGCAAGCATGAGGGAGCGACATCCGCCTTCATCTCACGAACCCGGGGAAGTCCTGTTCTTATTTATTTATTTTTCCTGCATTTTTCTTTTTCTCTTCTTCTTAGTCCCCTTCTCTTTTTCTTTATGTTTTCTTCATTGAGGGCAATGAAGGATTTAAGCATGAGGGGGTCTAGTTTCTTTTGGTCTTTTCTTTTCTGTTCTTCTTCTTTCAAAAGAAAAAAATTTTATGTCTTATATTAGTATAGTATAGTATGTTATGTCATCAAAATCCAAAAAATTATAAAATATAAAACCCCCAAAAAATTAGAAAAACAAAAATAAAAAAATTGTGCTAAAATCTATTTGAAAAACAAAACCTAAAATTATTTCTATCTTTATTTTTATGTTTCTTCTAGTGAAGTGTAGACCCGTGCGGTTTTTGTAGTTCTATGTAGAATCCTTTGAAAATGTTTTCTAAACTTATCATTTTAGCATAGTTTAGTTCTACTAGTTTCTTTTTCTTAAATATAGGCATCTGATTTTTACGTTATAAGTAGCAATTTGTAGTTATGTCTTTTTATTCGGTTAGTTGCTTACGAATGGTTGCTAGGTATCATTAGCTCTTTTTCATTTGCGAGGTAGTCTTTCTTGGTGTCTAGAACTTGTACCAAGCTACTCTCGAAGCATTTGCGCCGTTTTTACGTTCTTTAGAAATGATTTAGGCCACCATTTGAATAGTTTGAGCTTTTCATGCCCACCAAAAACAAAACCCTTGCAAAACAATTTTGGGTCTTTTTCCTTATTTTCTTTGATTTTAGCTCCACCTTTCATTTCATTATGTTCACCAAAGCCAAATATCTTTCCTATTTTTGCACTATAAATTTGATCTTAAAAATTATTTTTGTGGGAAGGGTATTATTTTTGAAATGAATAGAAAATTCTCAAGCTTATTTTTGGAGCTTTCTTATCAAATGTTATTCAAAAAGAAAAAAATTGAGAAAGAAAAAAAAATATATCATTACAAAATCAAAAAAAAAAAAAAAAATGAATGCAAAAAGTTTATGTTTGGCCAAGTTTATAAAAGAAAAAATTTCATGGCCTTGTTGTTGTAGTTTCATATTGGAGAAATGACATACTCATTATTTCTCATTTTTTTTTATGCTATGTTTATTTTGAGCTCACCTTGGTTTAGTGCCTAAAACCTTCATGTTTATCTTTGATTCCACTTCCTAATCATTTACCTAAGCCAAGTTTTAATGCCTAGTAGAAGTCCTAATGATCTTAGAACTTAATTTCGCGTAGTGGAGAAAGTGTGAACGTACAAGCCTATGACCACCATCATTGATGGATTTCTTTGAAGGTTATCTTGGAGTGTCTTAGGGTTAATGTTTATCTAGCAACCTAGTAGTTTGTTAATGCGCCGTTTATTTAGAACCTCTACTTTTTGTTGTCCTTATTTTCATTTATTTTGGATGCCTTGTTTTTAAGATTTAGAAATGTGTAGACTTTTCTTATGTTCTAATGATATTTTTAGGTCTCCACTTTCAAGTTTTCTATTGTGCACTTCTCACCCCACTAGTTGTTAACATAGGAATTAGGATAGTTTAATTTTTCATGTTTTGTTTTTCTTAAAAATTGCAACCTAAATCTTCTTTGTTTTCATTCTCTTGTTCTTTAAGTTTTATTTGCTTGAGGGCAAGCAAATACTCTAGCATGGGGGAATTTGATGACTTATTTTAGTCATCATTTTTGGGGTAGTTTAGTATGCAAAAATTCCTAGTTTAATTATATGTTTTATGTATTTTTATGCATGTTTTGTTTTATTTCTTCTTAAAGTCTTTTTGTGTTAGGATATTATAATTCCTAGTATTATTATAGTGTTGCAATTTTATTTTGTTATGTTTTGATTTAAAAATATATAGTTTTAGTATATGTTTTATTTCTTATATTTACTTGTGTTTTGTTATGAATTTAATCAATTAATAATATGATATATTATGTTCGTAATGTTTAGTTTCATTTGTATTAACTAATGTTTTATTTTGTTTTATTTATAGGTTCAAAGCCTACATGATGCAGCCCACCAAGTTGCATGGCCGGCCTCTTCCCAACTTCTAGGTGCAACCCACATTGGTGCAGCCCACATGATGCAGCCCAATGCAGCCCCTCCCTCAAGAGCAGCCCACCTATCCCCTACCCGAGCCACCAAACAGCCCCTACCCAAGCCCAAAGCAGCCCCATGCAGCCCCTCCCTCAAGAGCAGCCCACCTAGCCCCTACCCGAGCCCCCTATGCAGCCCAAGCAGCCCACCTAGCTCTAACCCGAGCCCCTCCCTCAAGAGCAGCCTACCCGAGCCCCCTATACAACCCATTTAAGCCCACATGGCCGGCCACCCCCCTCTCTTTCCTTTATTTCTCTTGCCACCTTTCAATCCATGCATGCATCATAATATTTTCTCTCCCTTTCATTTATTGCATGCATGCATTCACTTGTTCATGCTTGGCCGGCCCCTCCATTCCTTCCTCCTATTTTATTTCTTGTCTTTATTATTCTACATTCAACCCATCTCTCTCTCCCTTTCTTTATTTCTTATTCATTCCCCCTTTGCTATTTTATATTTTCCAACTCATTCCCTTAAATTCCATGCATTGAACCCACCTCATTCTCTCCACCTCATTTAATGCAATGCATGCACCTTCTCCATCCTACATGGCCGGCCACCCCCCCTTGCCCCCTCTTCTTCTTTCCATTCTAGAACCTTCTCCCTCATCTATAAAAAGAACCCATATCCCATGCTTTTGGAGAGTTGGATTTTGGGGAGAGCAAGTGAAGTACTAGTTCAAGAGAGTGCTTTCTTACATGTTGTTAAGTTCTTATTAGTGTAACTTTGCTTTTGATAGTGTAATCTTTTCTTAGGTAGCATAATCTTGTCTCCTTATTATTTTGTACTTCTCCGTTTTTATATATCAATGGAAATGAATTTCTCTTATCTTTCCGTGCTTTCTTTCTTAACTATGCGTAGCTAATCTTCTTTTAGCATTTGATCATGAGGATGCATGATTTGAAATGAGAATTATTTTTATTTCATAGTTTTATTTTTGCGTAATTCTACTCGGTCCTTCTTTGAATAATTATTGTGTCGACTCCGTATTTCCGGTATACGGTAGTAGGCTTATGATCTCATATTCGAGGAGCCGAGAGGCTCGTGGATGTGAAAGATCACTCAAAGAAGGAAGGAGTTGAATGCAACCCTAGAGATAAGACGACGTAAATCCTCCGGATTGGAGTCAAATCCAATAGTGCGGATCGCCTCAATAATGCAACTTTAGGCTTCTTTGGTTTGTAAAGAGATTTCGATCGAATAGTATATAAGTTAGGAGACCTAATGCTCTAGCGAGATTTTGTCTTATTTTCGGATCCGTCACGACCGAGTTGGATTTGCAAATTTAAAACTATGCCCTTTTATTTTCTCGTTTCATTTCATGGTGAATCAATGATCGAATGCTAGCCTTTTTTATTTAAGTTTTCGTCTCGCAATTTATCGTTCATTTTACTTTAAAAAATTCTCAAAATCCCAATAGTCTTCCGGTAGGATAATAGTTAGAGCGCGAGTAGAAGTACTTGACAACCCCGTGTTTAAATACGACCTTGGTACTACAATTCGACAGGTACGCTTGCCTGTTCGGGTTTTGGCCCACCAACTCGACACCTTGTGCTTAGTGTCGAGAGAGACTCGACGCCTTCTGGCTTAGTGTCGAGAGGGACTCGACACCTTGTGCTTAGTGTCGTGAGGGACTCGACGCCTTCTGGCTTAGTGTCGAGAGGGACTTGACGCCTTGTGCTTAGTGTCGAGAGGGACACGACGCCTTCTGGCTTGGTGTCGAGTGGACTCGACGCCTTTCTCCTTAGGCTGATGTTTTCTCCTGAGTTGGTTAGGATGAGTTTATTTCGGGTTGTTGATGATTCTCGGCTGGTTTTGAAGGCCGAGTCGTGAATTATGGCAGATGGTTTTGTTTGATGGCTCTGTGAGGGGTGGAGTGGTGTAGAGCCTTGGTCACCACCATTTTGGCCCCATGATGAGCTGTTTGTTTTGGTGTGTTGCCACCATTTTGGCCCCGGGATGGGCTGGTTGTTTTGGTGTGTTGTCACCATTTTGGCCCCGATTTGGGCTGGTTGTGTTGGTGTGTTGGACCTTAGGGCTGCCACCGTTGAACCCTTGAGTATTTATGGGTCTTGTTGTTTGGATGAGGACTGTTTTTGGTCACCAACCCAGACTCATGGCTTTACCACTGCTAATGATTCACAAGTTAGGACTGTTAGTTCCTTTCTGTAAAGTTGTTATTTTGACATATGCTGGCCTTATTGCTGCTGCAGGTTTTTAGCAGGACATGTTGTTTATTTTTCGCACTTGGTGCGTTTTGATCTTGCCTTGGGCAATGTTTTACCCTTGCTGTATTGTTCATTTTACCTTTACTCTTTTGATAGCACTTGTTGTTGGGTTGGTAAGCCCCTCTTTTATTACTTATGAATCTAATGTTCCACCTTTTTTCATTCTATTTTTGCTGAGGTATTATTTTTTTGAATGCCTCAGGTTCAGGTTGTGGCCGATTGAGCGGCTAGTGTTCTGGTGGAGCTTGCTTGTGGCCTCCGGGGTAGCTGAGTTTGCTGTTCCTCGATTTGGTGAGGTAGTTTTCTTCTTTCTGTATAGACATACATACTCACCAGTGGGTTCGTGTGAGGTTGTTGACGCCCACTGGTGGCTTGCTTGTGATGTTAGAGATGAACTGAGAACTGCTATTTTTGCCTTTCTAGAGGTTGTTTACTTGCTTCTGGAAATGTTTTATGCTAGGTTGCATGTTAGGTATTTTTTTAAACCCTAAAAGCATTACTATCTGTATCTCATGCACGTCATGTTTATAAAACTAAAGCACTACTTTCCCAAGTAACGTAAAGGAAAAAAGCTATTTTTCTTATACTATGATAAATCTAGAGTCCTACATTCAATGAGTTGTTCTTCGGGGACGTTTACACTCATGTAGGATGTCAAATCAACTTAACCAAAGTATTTTTCGCTGTGTATAAATATATTTTTAATTGTGGACTGGCTGATCCACTGTGCCGAGGGATTCGACCATCAAACTTAACTGGTTTTCTTTCATATTAAATTATGATTTTATCCAAAAAAATTAGAGTCTGGGGTTTTGCCTGAGCGTGTGCAGTTATCCCTGCACGACGTAGCATCATGACACTTATTTTCTCTTGCTCTGATATGATTTAATTGTTGAGAAAATGCGGGTCGTGACAGTTTTTATGTAACGGCCCGGTTTAGAGCTCAGAGGTTACCACACCCAATCATGGGCCGCATAGCGTGTCTCGCCCCGAAGGCCCGTTACAGGGCTGCAGCCCAATACAACCCAACGCCTCTCTCGCCTGTTTTTCAGCAAGGCGCGTTGTTGGCGCTAGGTATCGAAACCGCAACCCTTGATAACACACTCTTTCACTAGTGGCCATCACCAACTGAGCTGCGTAGCGTGTCTCGCCCCGAAGGCCCGTTACAGGGCTGCAGCCCAATACAACCCAACGCCTCTCCCGCATGTTTTTCAGCAAGGCGCGTTGTTGGCGCTAGGTATCGAACCCGCAACACTTGATAACACACTCTTTCACCAGTGGCCATCACCAGCTGAGCTGCCCCGAATGCCCGTTACAGGGCTGCAGCCCAATACAACCCAACGCCTCTCCCTCCTGTTTTTCAGCAAGGCGCGTTGTTGACGCTAGGTATCGAACCCGCAACCCTTGATAACACACTCTTTCACCAGTGGCCATCACCAGCTGAGCTGCAGCTCAGCTGGTGATGGCCACTGGTGAAAGAGTGTGTTATCAAGGGTTGCGGGTTCGATACCTAGCGCCAACAACGCGCCTTGCTGAAAAACAGGCGGGAGAGGCGTTGAGTTGTATTGGGCTGCAGCCATGTAACGGGCCTTCGGGGCGAGACACGCTATGCGGCCCATGGTTGGGTGCGGTAGCCTCTGAGCTCTAAACCGGGCCGTTACAATACCCCTTCTAGTGAGCCACCTGATGTGTTTTCACTTTATGGAGACATTCTGCACATCATATAGTGGCATCTCAATGCCAACATCTCGTACGCTCTTCTATGTGTTTATCTCACACTTGACGAGTATTTCTACAGTTCACTAAGAGAGCCTCCAGATAAACCACCATTCCTTAGGTACATGTCCACCGTCTATGAGTCAGTCGAGAGAGAGAATGCTCACGATAACATGAGGAAAAATTTCATCATCATTTGTGCTCACACCTCGGGTGATTATTTAAATAATAATCGCAACTGCAATGAATTTTTTTACACCCAAACCACTGAACCCTTGACCATGTGCCCGTTTGGAATGAAATTTGGAGGGCTGCAGAGCCTCTGTATAGAAGATCTGCTATGTCTGTCCATCATCATTCATTATGATACGTAGCATGCATGAGTATTCGATGTAGGAGTACTTGCAATAAAGTTATTTATAAATTTTATGCTGATAGTGATGCAATCTGAGTCGCATTGTATTTTACTTTTATTTTCCGCATTTTTATTAGCGTCGCGCTCATTTTCACGCATGTTGTTTTAATTCATTTATCGCGCATGTTGCTTTATCTGTGTATGCGTGTTTGTGCATTTGTATTGCGCTTGTTACTCGCGCTCATTTGTACTCATGTTTGTTTGTACGACTTATTGGAGTGACCTCTCAATAATATCATGAATGAAAATGTCCGTCAATTTAGGCTAAATGGTAATTAGTGCAAGTTTTGAAATGATATTCTAATTATAATTTAGTATGTTAATTTTCTAAAATTTTAATTTAGTGATTTAATTATTATTTTCAGAAATTATATTATCAAAAATATGTAGAATGCCAAGAGTCCTAGTTCACTTTTCTTACCCCTTGATTTCCTCCTCACCATCACATTATGGTGGGAAACCATGAAGTTTGAAGCAAGTATCATGAATGTGTCGTCCCTTCCTACAATAATCACATACAACATAATATTTCTCAGAGGACTTGGACCAAAAATCCAGAGGACTACTACCAGAGCCATGGTGTGTAGCAACCATAACATATCCTTCCAAAAATAGTGTCAGGGGTGCCATGCCTGTTGATAGTTAAACTCATGTTGGACGATACCAAACACTTATGACAGGGTGGGTAGCTTGGGACAACCAATAATATTAACAATAATCTGCTCAATGTCTTTGTGAAAATCATGTAAAAACTCAAACACTCGATTACATTCCTCCCGAGTCTTGACTAGCACCACATCTCGGTTTTAAACCATGACCAAAGAGTCAAAATGGTAATATTACTGGTATAACTGAGTGAACTCCAGGTAGTAGGCACATAAAGGACAATTACCTTGTTGGAGCTGAACAATTTTACAGCAAAGCTGAAAAATTTGTGATGCGTTAATGTCCTTGAGTAGGTTGTCTTAGCACACTTTCATTATTCCATATATCCAATGCTGTCTCCAAGAAGAGATAGTTGCAGGCAACAATCTTCTACATAGAGTTTGTGAACCATGGCATAACCAAGGAATTTTTCGAGTTCATTGTTACCAATCTTGAGAATTCTTTGGTGGTTCTTGAGTAGTCCCGCTAACATATATTAGCAGTCAATTACTTTTGAGAGCAAGAGTAATGGACCGATATCATGAGAAATAATTAGTGTCATTCAATCGAATGATACTGAGTTGTGATGTAGTCTGTATATTATGATCGTAAGTCCCTCTTGTCAATCTGACAGGAGGTGCTAGAGAGGAGTATTATGAGATTCTTCCACTTCCAACATAGTCTCGATTGAAATGAGCTTGTTGTAGAAATAAATAAGATAGTTGGTCTTTTAAACAAAGAAGGCAAACCATTGGTTCATCCCTTCAAGTCAAGTGGACATTAGATGATGGCAAGATTAGAGTGGAAATGAGATACAGAGAGAGAAGAGTGCAGCCATTACTAAAGAGGTGAATGTAAGCGGCTGCAGAACAGAGGCCACAGTTCATCGTCGTGCAATAGGCGTCGGTAGACTGCGTGGGTCCAAAACTGCACAGGAAGAGGAGCTCGGGATCTGTCTCTGCTGAGAGGAGAGGAACCACAATGTCGGGCTCGGGCTTTATTAGTGTGAAGAGGAGAACGATGATGCAGACTTTGTTGTTGTCGAGCTCGGCGTGGACTCTGTCGTCGGGCCCGAGCTCTGGGAGGCAAATGACGGGAACAAAGGCGAGTGAGGGTTGCGACTAGAAGGAGAGGGATATGGAACGAATCGGGCGGCTAGGGGATATGGAACGAATCGGGCGGCTAGGTATCGAGTTGCGCTTGCTTTTATACCTTGTTGGAGTTATGATGACTAATAAATAGGTCATTCTGATGTGATTTATGGAACTCCCGTAAAATATATTATTAATAAATAGGTCTTACGAAAAAATGTGGGATTCATTTGTAATTTTTTTAACCATAAAATACATTGATTCTACTTCAATAATATAAGAATGCATTTATACTACTTAGATGTTCCTAATGAGAAAACATTATTACTGCTTTTTCTTTGATTGAGCACAAACAATTTGACCTCATCCCAAATTTTTGTTTGAATCCTAAAATAATGCAAAGAATGGGGACGTCTCATTTGTGATAATTTAGATAATCTCTAGTTTCTTAAAGATTCACTTATTAGTATGACTTTTCTGTTCTTATATTACCCAGTGTTGGAGGGCTATATGTGGGACTTTGTGATGGGGATCCATCTGACCATGCTTCAGGAGGGGTTCACTGCAAGGTGAGACCCACGTTTGTGTATTTGTACAGGAAGGCTTGATCGAATCGCCGATTTGACTTCGCAGATGTGTCCGCATCCGCGTTGCGAGTCAAAATCATATGTTACTTTATTTTTTGGTTTTTTTAGTGTATTTTCAGTGGACACACCTCCGACCAATCATAGCCGTTGAAGGTGGAATGCCCTAGCTTTTGTTTTCTTATAAATAGTCATGCAATGAGCTGTCTTGAGGTCATTGCAGATTTTGGTGAAATATACCCGGAATCCCGCAATCGCGCCACGGTGCCGACTCCGTAGAACCCTAAATGACGACTCCTAGGTTGGTATCTCCCTCCCCAAGTCTTCCCCTAACCCTAAGCCACCTTCTCCACCCTCCAAACTCCATACTGTCGCCCCACACCCATCCACCAGCCCGCTGTCCACAATTTTTTTTCCATTCCCTGAATTCGCCAAGCAGCCCCTGATCCTCTCATAACCGACCACCCAGCCCTCTACTACCTCCGCTTGAACCCCTCCCTGCCACCAGGTGCACCGCCTCCAACACCACCACATCCTGAAAGTTGCCGTCGCCCAGATCAACTCCCCAAAAAAACGCCGCCTCGGCTTCCTTTAACCCCTGTAGCCACCGCCCCTCCCTCTCACCCTAATCCTCCCTAGCCGCTAGCCCCTCTCCACATGGAACCACCTTCCAAAACCTTCCCCTTTCCGGATCAGTCCAGATCTGTAATATTTCAGCCCAGATCCATTCTCATATTGTCGAATCTACCCTCTCCTGCCCGGATCTATACCTACGTAGCCGAATCTAACCATCTATGATCCTATTCTACCTCCCACCATTGAGGACAACCATCTACGCTATTTCCACGCCGCCTGTTCCACATTCGATCGCCGTCCCAGTCGGATAATACGACTTCAAAATCTTCAGTGTCTCGGTCAGTCCACTACTTTGGTGTGTCACTTGTTGTATTTGTAGAAAAGTACTTCTAACAGTATTGAATTATTTGATTCAACATTTTTATTGGATTGAACACTGTATTTGTTTGGAATCGTGTTTGTGAAAATTCGTTTTCGATGCACTTATAATTTACAGGTGAGATTTATTTGCCGCGCACTTAGCCTTGGTCTCCGAGCGGAGGAAAGCTATTAATTATTTGCTTATTGAATGTTTTTACTGCTCTTTAATTATTTGCGTGGGTTAAAAATTTAATTTGCTCTAATTAATCTATCGTCGTCACCGACAGTATCGTTGCATTTGAATTAATCTGTCGCCGTCACTGACGGTATCGTTGCATTTAGGTTTGGGTTAGTGTGCCACATTTGCTTTCCATCCCTAGTAGTTTTGGTTTTGTGTACCCCTGTAGCCTTACCCTACATCAATTGGTATCAGAACCCAGGTCGGGCTGTTTGCATGTTCTGTAGTGGTAGGATTTTTAGAGAAAACATGTCAGATCCACTAGTCACCGACGACCGAGCGACGAGCTCGAATTCGGGTGCCGCTTTTGCTGAGTTTTAGCGTCGTATCCTAGATCGTTTGGATACTTTAGGTACCCAGTTCGACGACGTGCGTCATGATCTTGCTGAGGTGAACCTCTATTTAGACCACTTAGAGCATGCTAGAGACACTCCAGCACAACACAACGACTCGCTAAAGGATGACCCTGATGCTCCTCCTCGTCTTGATCAGTGTCCGATGGATGGTCAGCCTCCCGTAGATTGTTACCTTCGTGATATTCCTCCATGAGCCCCAGCACCGCTGGTGAGGCGGAATCCCGATCTAGCGATTGAACGTAGACAAGTTCCGCCTCGTGATAGACACCCACACCAACGTGATGAGTATCGTATGCCCCGTCAACCTCAGCTTAATCCAAAGTATTTTGGATTAGCATTGAGAGAGCTGTTGAGCGAGATGACTTTTATCCTGCCCCAGCGTGATGTCGTAGCGATTCAGGTCACCTAGCGCTGTCTCGTTCCGATTAGCATCACCTCATTTCAGGATCGGGTCTGGTGTGATGTCATTTCCATGACATCGCTCATGTGCTGCTCGGCCCCCTGGCTATTTGATCGTGACATCACGTGTTTCGGCCGCTGGAACATGTGTGTCTTTTATGACAAGGGGAGGAAGGTTACGTTGATGCCTACCCAACCCAAGAAGAAATTCAAGGGTCAGATTGCTCCTTCTGTGAGCACGAGTGCCTCGAGGCCCCTACATATCTCGAGGCGAGACGAGTTTCTGCGAGATAGTATTGAGTCTGATATCATTTATGTTGTGGCAGCCACTATGGCTTCTGAGTGCTCCCCTGACAACCACCCCCCAGCGGTGCATCCCCTTTTGGATGAGTTTGCAGATATTATGCCTGATGAGCTTCCTGATGAACTACCCCCTCCACGGGATATTCAACATGCTTTTGACTTAGTCCTGGGGGCTTCTCTCCCGAACCTGCCCTACTATCATATGCACCCTGATGAGCACGCTGAGCTCAAGGGGCTGGTTGATGAGCTTCTTTGGAAGCAATTTATTCATGAAAGTTTGAGTCCGTGTGTGGTTCCCGCTCTTCATACCCCTAAGAAGGACGGTAGTTGACGTACATGCATCTATAGCCGCACCATTAATAAAATCACTGTCAAATATCATTTCCCTATCCCACGACTCGATGACCTACTGTATACTATGTCCGGTGCCCAGATCTTTTCCAAGATCGACCTTTGTAGTGGATACCATCAAATACAAGTTCGTGAGGGGGACGAGTGGATGATAACCTTTAAGACCAATGCCGGTCTATACGAGTGGCTAGTTATGCCATTTGGGCTATCTAACGCCCTGAGCACGTTTATGCGTCAAGACGCAGGTGTTACAACCCTCTATGTGCAAGTTTTTGGTGGTTTATTTCGATGATATACTGATCTGTAGCCTGGCCCAGGCCGACCACCTCGATCATCTGAGGCTTCTCTTTGGCACCCTCCGCTGGGAGATTGTATGTGAATTTGAAGCAGTGCTCCTTCCTTTCTGAGTCTGTTCACTTTTTGGGATTCATCGTATCGTCCACTGGAGTATCTGTTGACCCTGAGAAGGTCAAGTTTATTCGAGACTGGCCTGTGCCAGCGAACGTCCACGAGGCTCGCATATTTCACGAACTTTCCACCTTCTATAGGAGGTTTTTCCAGGGGTTTAGAGCGATCATGACCCCATTCACGAGCTGATTTAAGAAGGGAGGATTTCAGTGGACCCCCCCCCCCCCATCCCCGACCACTAGGGATTTTGAAGAGATCAAGGAGAGATTGACGACGACTCCTGCCCCGAGATTTCCAGATTTTAGCCGTACATTTGAGGCCGCGCGTGACACTTCTGTTGTTGGTATTGGTGGCGTATTGAGCCAAGAGATACATTCAGTTTCTTACTTTAGTGAGAAGCTGAACGAGGCCAAACAAATATACTAGAACTACGATCATGAATTTTATGCGATTGTCCAGTCTCTGCCCTACTAGAGGTACTATCTCCTTCTCCGGGAGTTTGTGCTCTATTCGGATCACCGGGCGTTACTATATCTAGATTCGCAGCGCAAGTTGGGACACCGGTAGGCCAAGTGAGTTGAGTACATGCAGGATTTTCATTACGTTCTCAAACACCGAGCCGGTGTTGAGAACAAGCCGGCTGATGCATTGAGTCGCCGTGTCTCCTTGTTACAGACGATGACTGCACATGTAGATGGACTTGAGAGAGTAATTCTAAATTATCTGACATGCCCCGATTTTGGCGAGATTTAAACCGCCTTGTCCTGAAACCCTCCGGACCTTGTTGAGCGCTATCAGATCTTCGAGGGATATCTGTACCGGGCCTCCCACCTGTGCATACCCCAAACTTCCTGCCATGATTACTTGATTTGGGAGTTGCACGCGGGCGGGGCCGCTGGGCACTTTAGACGGTATAAGTCCATAACTATTGTTGAGGATCTCTTCTACTGGCCCAGCCTTAAAAGGATGTGGCTCGCGTTGTCCACCACTGTCGTATCTGCCAAACGGCCAAGAGCACCAAACAGAATCTGCTTGTTACACACCGCTCTTGGGAAGACATCAACATTCCATTTTCGTGGTGGTCGATCGGTTCTCGAAGATGACACACTTTATTGCGTGCCGCATGACGACAAATGCTTCACACGTAGCATCCATCTTTATGAGTGACGTTTTTAGATTGCATGACCTGCCCAAGTCTATCGTGTCAGACCACAATGTGAGATTTATGAGCTACTTCTGGAAGACCCTGTGACATAAAGACTGACACCACCCTTAGGTTCTCCTCGGCATATCATCCATAGTCGGACGGGTCGATTGAAGTAGTAAACCGTAGCTTAAGAAACCTATTGAAGTATTTCGTGGATGAGCATGCAGGTAGTTGAGATCTTGATCTTCCAGTAGTGGAGTTTGCATATAATAGTTTAGTCAATAAGTCTACTGGGTTGAGACCATTTCATGTAGTGTCAGGATATGACCCTAGGAAGTCTATAAACCTTATGCCTAGTCCCCCAGAGTCGCGCCCAAGTGAGTATGCGGAGTCTTTTGCACGACATTTGCATGAGTTGCACGAGTCGGTCCGCCGATGAATAATAACAGACAATGAAAATTATAAAACCCATGCTGATAGGAGAAAGCGAGAACAAATATTTCAATAAGGCGAACACGTAATGGTGCGAATCTGCCTTGAGAGGCTCCCTTCAGGGTATGCCAAAACACTAAGCGCCAGACGAATGAGCCCCTACTCGGTTATAGGTCGCATTGTGACGAACGCCTACAAGCTCGATATCCCTGCAAGTATGGGAATTCACTCAGTATTTAAGTTGAAGATCTGACGCCATACTACGAGCCTCACGAGTATGTAGATCCGAGCAGTGGAGACTCCCAGCTACCCCTGCCTCCACTCCTGTTACCTTACCACCCTCATAGTCCACCCACGTCTGATGGCCATCACAGTATACTCATTGCTGACACCTACCCACATGAGGATTCGTCTTCTTTGGCTTTACTAACGACACCGCCGATCACACCAGGATCCACCACTCGAGAGATGAGAGCATCACAGAGATTAGATCCCACCAGTTTGTTCCTACCACATGCGGGCCACGATGCCGCTACTTTGTCCATACATAGATGACACTTGGATACTACCCGCAGAGTTTGATCGACTTGCTCCTGGACTTCGACTTTAGTGCGATCATCTTCATTCATCGGAGATGAAGACTTTTCAGTCGGGGGAAGTTGATGGGGATCCATCAGACCATGATTCAGGAGGAGTTCGTCGCAAGGCGGGACTCACGTTCGTGTATTCACGCATGAACTCTTGATCCAATCGCCGATTCGATTCCGCAGATGTGTCCGGATCCGCGTCGCAAGTCAAAATCATATGTTTAATTTTTTGTTTGTTTATTTTAGTGTATTCTGAGTGGCTCCACCTCCGGCCAATCATAACCGTTGAAGGTGAGATGCCCTAGCTTTTGTTTTCTTATAAATAGTCATGCAATGGGCTGTCTTGAGGTCATTGCAGATTTTGGTGAAATATTCCCGGAATCCGGCGATCCCGTCACGGTGCCGACTTCGTGGAACCCTAAGTGACGACTCCTAGGTTGGTATATCTCTTCCTAAGTCTTCCCCTTACCCTAAGCCACCTTCTCCACCCTCCAAACTCCATACTGTCGCCCCACACCCATCCCCCAGCCCGCTGTCCACAATTTTTTTTCTATTCCGTGAAGTCGCAGGCCAAGCAGCCCCTGAGAGGTCGACCACCCAGCCCTCTCCCACCTCTTCATGAACCCCTCCCTGCCATCGGGTGCACCGCCTCCATCACCCTCATATACTGTAAGCCGCCGCCCAAATTTACTCCCCCAAAACCGCCGCCTCCTCCTCTTCCTTTAACCCCTGCAGCCACCGCCCCCTCCCTCTCACCCTAATCCTCCCTAGCCGCCAGCCCCTCTCCCCGTGGAATCACCTTCCAAAACCTTCCCCCTTCCGAATCAGTCCAGATCTGGAATTTTTCACCCTAAATTCGTTCTCATACTGTTGGATCTACCCTCCCACACCCGTATCTATACCTACGTGGCCGGATCTATCCATCTCTGGTCCGATTATACCTCCCACCGTCGAGGACAACCACCTACGCTATTTCCACGCCGCCGGTTCCCCCGGTTCCACATTCGATCGCCGTCCCACGCATCCGACTTCAAAATCTTCAGTGCCTCAGTCAACCCACTACTTTATGAGTCACTTGTTGTATTGGATTATTTGATTCGGTATTTTTATTGGATCGAACACTATATTTCTTTGGAATCGTGTTTGTGGAATTTTTTTTCAATGCACTTATAATTTGCATGTGAGATTTATTCGACCCGTGTTTAGCCTTGGCTAGCGGAGGAAAGCTATTGATTATTTGCTTATTGAATGCTTTTACTGCTCTTTATTTATTTGCGTGGGTTGAACATTTAATTTGCTCAAATTAATCTGTCGTCGTCTCCGATGGTATCGTTGCATTTGAATTAATATGTCGCCGTCACTGACAGTATCATTGCATTTAGGTTTCGGTTAGTGTCACATTTGCATTAAGTCTTTGTTTTGTGCACCCTCGTAGCCTACCCTACATCAATTGGTATCAGAGCCCAGGTCGGGCCATTTGCATGCTCCGTAGTGGTCTTTCTGCTATTGAATATTCTGTTAGAAAATCTAGGGTTATTCTTCCATTGATGATTAATCTTATCTTCTTACATAATACTTGTTGTGGAAACGACAAATTTTTGTGGCTCACCCCATCATGAGCTACGTCTATAAGCAGCAACAATCCGTTTTTCACTAAATCAAGAAGAAAGTAAGTTACAGATGGTGGATTGATTTCCGAATTTTAGAATGGTCCAAACCTTAGAACTACGAGAAGATATATTACTGGAGATAAATTTCATTATTTTAGTAATTAGCTTGGTCTTGGAGTTTCTAACATGATGTTAGATTTCATGGCCCTTTGAGTAACTTTTTCCACTTCTATTTTGCATCTTGCAATATTATTTGTGCTGAATTTTGCGTCTTGTAATGAGATTTTGATGCTATGCAGGGTTTCAGATCGTTTGTGTGGACTGCAGTTTCTTATCAGATGAAAGATATACTCAAACTGTCACCCTCAGTCTCCCAGTTTATTCTTTCAGCTGCATTTTTCCCCTGGAGTATAAAACCAGTCTATGGGTAAATCTCATTCAAAGAATGTACATGACTGGAGTTTATTCATTTTAAATCCATGCAACTTGTAGTTGTCAGATTTTAGTGTATTCATCTTATTTGCACGCTCTTCTTTACTTTGTATTACAAGAAGCTGATCCTTGGTAAGCTTGCCAAACATTTATATTATACACCCAGTCAATAGATCATGCTATAATTGTTTCTTTTAATTTAGGGTTACTAGCTCCTAGTAATAGTTGCCATGATATGGTAATATATTCGATTTCATATTGTCCCCTGAAACATCATTCTTTACCGAATGAGATCGTTTTAGGATGGCCATGAGAAATATAGAGAAAGAAGGATATGAATAGATCGGCTTTGTCAACCCATAAGGATTGGGCTCAATATACGGATTCCATCATGCATATTACACTTGTATGGACAATGGCATTAATCCATGGATATTTTCCTTCACAGACAAAGAACACGCGTCAAAAAATGCATATGGTGCCTCTGCAAACTATACCATTATTTCTAGTAAAAAATGTACCAAAAATTAATAATTAAAATACGTCCTAACAAAAATACTATTATTATTCATACAAAATATTATACGTCTGCCAAACTATCAAATCTCAGTGAAACCGTATCGCTTAATAATTACTGTAGAAAGAAATAGTTGGTGCAATTATATTCATCCTCAAAGGGGTTATATAAAGGAAATACATCAAGACACCCAACACCGATAGGCGGTGTTGTACTAATACTCAACAATAGAATAATAATAACTCTAACACTCCCCCTCAAGCTGAAGGGGGACCCTACAACTTGAACACAACATAAAACGGAAGGTAAAAGAAGGTTGACAACGTGGGACAAAACAATCATCACCAAGGCCCAACCGCGTGTCACCTGGGATACTTCAACCGGGCAAGAGCCATACGACGTTCGTCCACAAAACCGACCATGACCACGCTGGAAACACTCGGAGCGGAAACTAGGTCAACCACGAAAGACCAAACCAACCCTACCAAAACCAGAGAAAATGACGAGGAGACACAAACGACATACGAAATCTACCTGGGGGCCATGTGTGACTAAGACTCTATTTGGTTCGGCGTTTTGCCACTCCGTTTGGGGCAAACGCCGCCGGAAGGCGGGTAAACAAATGAACCCCCGGCGGCGTTTGCTCCGTTTCCACCCGCCCGCCTTGAGAAACACCCCAAAAAGCTCCGTTTGTAGAAGCCACCTCCCCCCTCCGGTTCAAACACTCCGTTTCCACCCGCCGGATCGATCCGCCACCTCCGAACCAAATGAAGCCTAAGGCAGGAGTCAGGAAAGAGGCATCCGAGTCGCCGTTATCACAAACACTCCCCCTCACGTGGAATACGTGCAAGAAGACATATGATATACCTAGGGGCCATGTGTGACTAAGACAGGAGTCGGGAAAGATGCATCCGAGTCGCCGTTATCACAAACACTCCCCCTCACGTGGAATACGTGCATGAAGGCATAGACTACGCCTGGAGGCCGTGACATACACTCCCCCTCACGTAGATCACGTGCAAGAAGGCTGAAGTCATAGTGACGCAATACAACAACCCAACAACAACTTTTAAATAAAAAAACAACATCCAACTACTAAGGGGCCGGAGAAGATGAGTAGCAGTAGAGCATCGGCGGAACGCTGAAGGGAGAAGCAGAGCCGTCGGGAGAAGCATTCGTCGGTAGAGTAGAAGCAGTTGTAACAGCAGCAGGCCAGAGAAGAAGAAGCGGCAGAGCAGCATCGATGCCATCTGCGGGAAAAGGAGCTCCATCGGGATTTTAGAAGCAGTCGTCGGCAGAGAAGAAGATAGCCGACAGGATCGTCGATGTCGATGAAGGAAGCCGAGAGCCGACGGGATCGTGGATGTCATCACACAGAAAACAGACGACGAAGACGGCGTGAGAAGCCGACGACGGGATCGTCGTCGAGGAGCAACGAAGCCATCTGGAGAAGAATCGCCAGGCGTCGGCGTCGTCGATGTCGTTATCGCGCAGGAAGCAGAGCAGGGCAGCCGCGTCGGCGAGCGGCAGAGCCGTCGGGAGCAGAAGATGACGTCGATGTCGTAGAAGAGAGACCCGCTCCCGTCTTGGAATCAAGGGCCGATCCCGTAGACGGCAGCAGGGGGTGAGAATCACCCGTCGAGCCCTAGCAAGCGAGCGGAAGTGGAAGAGGAGAAGGGGTAGGGTTTCGGGAGGGGGGGAAACAGTGGCGGAAGCGGAAAAATTTAATTAGGTTTCAGAACCTGGCTCTGATACCATGTAGAAAGAAATAGTTGGTGCAATTATATTCATCCTCAAAGGGGTTATATAAAGGAAATAAATCAAGACACCCAACACCGATAGACGGTGTGAGACTAATACTCAACAATAGAATAATAATAACTCTAACAATTACATTAGTTGAAAATTGTCTGCATCAATCCCTTTTGAGAAGATTCATGTTCAAATTGTCTTGTGGAATCTTCTTGGCAGTACAAATATTTCCCATCTCCAAGTACCTAAAATGATTTCAGTTGCAGTGATTTTGATAGCAATTGAGGGCATGCATGAAAAGTCATGATAACAATTATAGCTCCGGCTATGTCGAACATCAATTTAAAATAAAATGACTATACAACGTATCGAGACATGCTTGATACTAACTCTTGAGTTTAGGATCCCTATAAGACTCTTTTTTGGGCAACATGCCCAATTAGTTAGTGTCTTTTATTATGTTTATCGTATAGTATCAAGTCTTATGATGATTGTTTTGTTATTGTTAGGGGACGGGATATTTACGATAATACCCTTGTAGGTTCTATTTAAGAGACCTTGGGGGTCTTGGAATGTTATGAATTGAAGTTAAGTCTATTTCCTATGCTCTTGTGAGATTTGTGGTAGCTTTCTCCTCCAACGAGCAAGTCCTGCTTAGATAGCCGTGATTCCGGCTCCGTAGTATCTCCGTCATCATCCTCTTCTCCGGTCACTTCTCCCGTGAGCCCATAACAATTTGGTATCAGAGCCCTCCTTCCTCCCCTTGTTCCTCTTCGTCTGCGGAAAATCAAATCCCAGTCAAGTTTTAGTCCACAGTTTCTCACTCCAGCCGCACACCATAATCCTTCATTCTTCACACGCGCGCGACGTTTTCCTCCTCTTCCTTCGATCGCTATGGAACACCCAGCAACCTCTCGCGGGATCTTCTCCTCCTACAGAAGCAAAATCAGCGGGAAAGCCTGCTCGATGGAAGCCAAATCAGATGGGAGGAACAACGGTTCCAGTCCTCACCGTCCTCTGAGCATAGCAACGTCTACCTCCCGAAGGAACACCGGGACATCATCGTCCAACGACCCCTCCTTGTCGACAGCTCCGCGTGAACACTCACGCGTTTTACACCTCCGACGAGTGTTCGAGGCCACGCCGTCCACTCCTCGAAATTTCGAACTACACCACGCCTTACATGGTCGAGCCTGCGCCTGTTTGCCGAGCCTCCAATCCGCAGTCATCACGTCTCTGCCCAGTTTTGAGCCCTACACGAATTATTGCTACGGCCACCTGCTCCTCTTTTCTTTAGGAGTGGACTCCACTTATTCGACTAATTCACAAGGGCTATTGGGGGCCACCTTTTGGGTTGAATTAATTAATCAATTAGCTCTATCCGACCATTCCAAAGCGAGCAGTTCTCCCCTTTTTGCTTCTTGTGCCCAGTGGAGTAAATTTTTTGTCACCATTGGGAAGTGCCATAGATCTCGCGACAACCCAAATCCAGCCGGTTCCGAGGAAGTCGACCGACATCGTCCGCTCTTTCTCTCGCTCCACGCATCATATGGAAGACTCGTCCAAATTCTTGGACGCTATGAACCAGATCCACTCATTTATATTCTCCATGGATGCACATCTTCATATAGTAAAAGCACGATTTCGAGACACCGATGCACGTCATCAAGACGACATGATCACCCTCACTACCAAGCTTAATGGATGAACAACCACACCTCTTGTTGTTACCACCCCACTAACAAATCACGCCAGCAGCAGTCAAGTCCCGCCATCGCCGCTCATCCACGAACCACCACCACCAACCCTATTATGCCTCAAAGCTGCTATTATGACACGTTATACCCGGTTGGGATTCCCCACCTACGATGACAAAACTGATCCCTTTGGCTGGCTCACAAGGTGCGAGCAATTCTTTGGTCACGAACAAACTTTGGCGGGCGAACAAATTCCTCTGATTTCCTTCTACTTTCTCGACTTCGCTTTGCTTTGTGCCACTCGTCTCTTCACTGACCAGCTGTGTCTGACGTGGGACGACTTCAAGCAATTTTGCAACCCACGTTTCAGCCCTCTCATCCGCATCAACCTGCACCTCGGTAGATGATTACCTGGAACAGTTTCAACTTCTTCTGGTGCATGTCACGCTTTCCCCTGAGATGCAAATCTCCATCTTCACCGCTGTACTTCGCGACCGTCTCCGTCTGGATGTCGAATTTGATGCCTCTCCTGACCTAGTGACTGCTATGAGTCTGTCCAAGCTATGCGCCAGCTAGCGCAGAAGGCCTACTTACCCACCGATTCCGACACTCAGTAGGTCTGTACCGTGGTCAATCCACCCCTGCTGGTTCGCCGACTATCTCGCACCAATATGTTGGAATGGAGCGTCCATGGATTATGTTTTAACTGCGACGAGCACTGCACTCGCAGACACAAGTGTAGAAGACTTTTTTGCCTACACGTCAAGGGCTCTGACGAGGAGGGCATTGGATAAAGTTCACACCTCATCAATTTCCCTTGATCTTGAGGTCAATCTCATTTCTGGACGGTGGGAGTGATGTTATGGGCAATGTGTCTAATTAGTTGTTTTGTATTTTATTATATTTATCGTATCATATCAAGTCTTATCATGAATATTGTTAGACACATTAATCTCATATCGTGTATTCTGATTATACGTTGCTCTCTCCTTATATATATCTCCCTTGGACCTCTATTGGAGGTACCAAATATTCCAATACCGAGTAACATGGTATCAGAGCGTGTTTAGGGTTTCCTCGCTCGCTCGGTCTCGCAACCCGCCACTTCCGCTCCGTCCCGCTTGCGCCTTGCCGATTCCGCTCCGTCACCCTCGTCGCTTGCCCGCCCTCCTGCGACATCGTCTCTGCGCGTCGCTGGGCGCATCGCACGACCTGGATGGAGGCGTGCCTCAGTGATGATGTCACCTGCCGTCGGCTTCTCCGCATGATCTCTTCCTGCCGTCGGCTTCTCCTGTTGATGCTCCTGCTGTCGTCGGCTTCTCTTGTTGATGCTCCTACTGTCGACCATGCTCCTGCGGGTTCCCCATTGATGTGTCGACCTAGATACTACGACTTCTCCGCTCCTGCTGCCACTGATCTTTACTGTAGTCCAACATCACGTCTTCCTTTACCGCTGATCTAGGTCATGAGTTCCTTAGCTACGAGCACCACTCAAACGACTATTCCCTCAGGGGATTCTACCAATACATTTCCTCCTAATGCGAGGCTTGCTACTACTATCTTTACCCCCTCCAACTTCCAGTTATGGAAAAGGGGGGTTACTATGTTCCTGTCGGGTATCCGACGTACGCACCACCTTACCCGTCTCCCAACTCATGCTGTGCGAAGTACAAAAAATGAAGATTGGTATAGTGATGATTGTCGTATTTTTGCTCTTCTCCCGAGCTCCATGGATCCATCCATTCAACAAATGTGCAAGAATTGTGACAACACTAAGGAGCTATGAGATACTCTGCATATGATGTTCTCTCAGGCAAACAATCTCTCTCGTCTTGGTGAGCTCTTCCCTAAGATGGCTGAGCTGAGACAAGGGGCGCGCTCTGTCACCGAGTATTTCGCGGAATGGAAGGTTCTTGCTGATGAAATCTTGGATCTTTGGGAGATCCCCTCTACTAGGGAAGAGCATCGGGCTCAACATGAGCATCTTGTTCTTCTTTGGCTTCTAAATGGACTAGATCCAAACTTCTCGACAACGAAGACTGAAACGCTAGCGAGTCCTGCTACCCTGCAAAACCAGCAAGAAAGCCTGCTCTATGACAGCCTACCTCTCCCACCGATGATATGCCGACTGTTCCTACGGAAGCACCTGCTAGCGTGCCTGCTGCTCTCATGCCAGTCAGCCCAGATCTCCCAATTGCTGTCCGGAAAGGAAGTCGGACTTGTCGGGATAAACCTCTATATGTTAGCTCTTATCAGGGATTGTCAGCCTCTCATACTGCCCTGTACTCTACTCTAGATCAATACCGTCTCCCCTCTACCGTTGCGGAGGCCAAAGCTCATCCTGGCAGGTTGGCTACTATGCACGATGAATTGACAGCTCTTCAACTTAACAACACTTGGGACTTGGTCTCCTTACTTACTAACAAGCGGGCTATTGGATGCAAATGAATCTATTCTATCAAAGTCAATGCAGATCGTTCCCTCAATCGCTTGAAGGCCCGCTTGGTTGCCAAAGGTTATGCTCAGATTTATGGCGTGGATTATGATGAAACATTTGCCCCCGTTGCTAAGATGCCCTCTATCCGCATCCTGCCGTCTCTTGTAGCCTCTCACCAGTGGCCCTTGTACCAGTTGGACATCAAGAATGCATTTCTTCATGGGTCCTTGGATAAAGAGGTGTATATGGAACAAACACCTGGGTTCATTGTTGAGGGGGAGCGTAACAAGGTGTGTGATGTAAACCGGATCCGGGGATTTCAAATTTAATATATTTTAAAGCAAAATAATATATTTGTTACAAAATAAAAATTGGAGCTTTAAAAATGATTTTAGTTTTACTTTTAAAAGAGAGGCCGAGTGACCAAATTTGAGGCTTGCGCGCGAAATCACTCCCAATGTCCGAATTTCGAGAGAGTCGTTAATTGTTATTTGAAAGAAAAACTCTGACTATTTAATGAGTTGAATCGTCGCGAGACTTGTAAATCCACAAGCATAAAACACAAGCAACAATTTATGAAACAACAATAAATCAGACGTTTAGAACGTTCAAGGCAAGCTCAAAGTTTTAGTTAAAGATGACGCATAAAATTAACCTAATATAAAGAGCAAGAGGTAGGGATGACTATTTACCCAAGGAGATGAGCCCACCCAGGTTTAATCCACGCACAATTTGGAGCGGCTTGGTTGTGTGTGCCAGTTGACGGGAAAGTTGCCGGACGTCGACGTCAACTGGTGCTGGGCCAGAGGCGAAGGTGCTGGGGAAATCGGGTCTTCTGCACAACGAAGAAGAAAGAAAGACCCGGTGATTTGCGAATTCAGATCCCGTGACCGGGTAATAAGTCGAAGTCGACGGCTCATGGGAAGAAGTCCAGGCCGTCAGATGCTTGTGTCGGAGTCGACGACGGCCCGATAGCAGGCGACTGGCAACATCGAAGTCGATGGTGCTTGCGGCAGCGGTGTCGGGTGGAGTCCATCCAGCGACGGGGAAACTCGTTGGAATCGTGACAGGGAAGGGCCGGAGGTCCTTCAGTTGCCAACTTTTTGTACTGTCCGGGGAGGAGCTGGACAGGGGAGGTCGGGAGCTAAGAGGCGAATAAGACTCGACGCCTGGTGTGCGGGTTCCGCCGGCAATGAACAAAGAACGAAAAAGAAATTGTTCTTTGTTCTGCCCGTGTTCTTTAATTCAGAGGAATGACTCCCTTTTAATAATGACTGAATTTCCAGGGTGGGGGGGCAATATGGATTTGATTTTCATTCCACTTATGAATATTTTTATTTTTTTCCAAACAAGGGGATAAGAATGATTATTATATTTTTTTCTAAACAGGGGCGACTAGAATAATGAAAGATTTTCAAAATTTCAAGTTTCCAAAACAAAACATATTCCAAGATCTCATCTTTTGAAATTTGAATTTAAATGTATGCGTTTTTAAATAATTTTGAGCTTGCCCGTTACGTCCTAATGACTAACATTACCAGACCTATTTATTCAGGGTCTCATTGACCGGTCAAACCAACGAGCCAAATATTTTTTTTAAAATAAAAGCAGATGCCCAAAAAGGAAATACATGACAAAAAATGCATAGTAAATAAATTTCTGAGACGCATGATGACGTCACAAAAATTTGAATGTGAATGTGGCGGAGGATGCATCAGTGTGTCATCTCCAGAAGTCGTTATATGGATTAAAGCAATCCCATCGAGCATGGTTTGCTCGTTTACGATCTGTGGTCACTCAATTTGGGCTTACCAAGAGTACAAAAGACTTATTTCTCTTTTATCAGAATTCTTGGACTGGTACTGTTCTTCTAGCGGTTTATGTCAATGATATTGTCATCACAGACATCAATTTTGAAGGGATAACAAGTCTCAAGACATTCTTACACTCCAACTTCCAGACAAAAGATTTGGGCCCATTACGGTACTTCCTAGGGATTGAAGTTGCTAATTATGATGATTTCCTCTTTATTTGTCAACGCAAATATGCTCTCGATCTTCTATCCGACCTTGGAATGTCTAACTGTGGCCCTATGGATTCTCCACTTGAACCAGGGGAAAAAAGTCTTCATGTCAAAAACAAACCATTTGATTCACCAGAGAGAAGTACCGTAGAATAGTTGGAAAACTGAACTACCTTACAATGACTCGTCCTGACATTGCTTGTGCTGTAAGTAAGGTCAGTCAGTTCATGACTGCTCCAACTATCTCTCAATGGGAATCTGTTCTCCGGATCGTCAAATATATAAAGAAAGATCCTGGTCTCAAGATATCATACAAGAATCGAGGTCATTCTAATATAGAGACATATTGTGACTTTGATTGGGCAGGCTGCTTAGCCACCCGAAAGTCAACCACAAAATTTACTATTTTATGGGCGAAAATCTCATCTCCTGGAAAAGCAAGAAACATAACACGGTTTCTAGATCTAGTGCTGAGGCGGAATATCAGGCTATGTCCCACTCTATTGTTGAGATCTTGTAGGTTAGACAGATTCTTGGTGAAATCAGGTACCCTGTTCAAGATCCCACTCCTATATGGTGTGATAATCAGGTTGCGATACAAATAGCTTCTAATCCTGTGTTTCATGAACGCACAAAACACAGATGTCGACTGCCATTTGTAAGGGAGAAGTATGAAGAATGCCTTATTTCTCTAAGTCATGTGAAGTCTGAAGATCAGGTTGCAGATATTCTTACCAAGAGAGTTACATGGGTCAGAATGAACTTTATATGTAACAAGTTAGATCTGGGAAGTTCTCATGACCCAACTTGAGGGGGAGTGTTAGACACATTAATCCCATATCGTGTATTCTGATTGTACGTTGGTCTCGACTTAATATATATATCCCCCTTGGACCTCTATTGGAGTTACCAAATGTTCCAATACCGAGTAACAAATATGTTATTGTTAAAGGTTGGAGTATTCACGATAATACCCTTGTATGTTCTATTGAAGAGACCTAGAGGGTCTTGGAATGTTATGAATTGAAGTTAAAGTCTATTTTCTATGCCATTCTGAGATTTGTGGTAGCTCTCTCCTCCAACGAGCAAGCCCCACTTAGGCAATCATAGTTCCGACTCCGTAGTATTTCTGCCATCATCCTCGTCTCCGGTCACCTCTCCAACAGAGCCAATTCTCCTATGAGAGCCTTGACCTAGATAATGAACCAAAATACCCTCACTCTCATAAGGATTCCTTATATAAAGATCCGTTGTACGACAAAATATATCAAAAGACCTAAATGCCACTAGGACTATGCAGATTAATGAGAGAGCATGTGACCAGCCCACGAAGTCGTCTTCGCATCAGCAATAAGTTCATCTAAATTTCAAATTAGAGTTTTTGGAATGAAGGTTGTGATTCCATAAATGAAAATTTGAATTTGTTAATTGTGCCGCTTACTTAAAGATTGGTTTCATAGGATGAGACAACAAAACATCACATGTTTCTTATAGAATTAATTAACAATCATGATTAAAATATTCACAACATAGTTATATTTCTCCATCTTATTTGAGTTTTTGGTGTCAATTGGAACCGTGAAAGTTTTCTTTTCTTTTACAGCTCCATTTTTATTGAAGATGCCATGGTTTCAAACTTCCGATGCATTTGACCGATGTTTTAGGACTCGTGTTTCTGTTGCTTGTTAACAACTTTTGCCATTAACCGTGACCAATAACTATGCTAACCACTAGCAATATAGTATGTTGCTGCTTGTTTTTATTAAAGGGCGTGTCTTTATGTCAAATTGAAAATGGTTCTCGAAATTCTATATTAATCGTAACTGGTTAGAGTTTAACAGTTAATATCATAGAAGAATGCCCCTCATTTCGTACATACTATTAATTACCCAACCTCCCCTGTAACTTATATAGTTGCAATGTTAACCCAAATCCCGTGACAACGGAGGCGAGCATCCGACAAGCACAAACAACTTGCTAGGCGTCCATTCCCGGTGTTCGCGGACTTTTCAGGCGGTCACTCTGGATATCTGCAAACATTCCCGACCCGACTCTTCGTGTACCTCGGGGAGCTGCGTGTTTAATGTCATAATTAATGAGGCGTTAAATGCCTGTCGTTTCGTGAACCGTCCGAGCAGCCTACCCTCAAGCAGGGGTGCAACTCGGGTCGGTTCGGTTCGGTTTCACTCAGAACCAAGAACCGACCCATATAAGGTCGGTTCCAAATATTTGGAACCGGAACCGTCCCGCGGTTCTAAAATGTAGAACCGGAACCGAACCGGAAATATCGGTTTGGTTCCGGGTCGGTTCTCGGTTCTTTAAATGTTCAGATTATATTTATTCAGATAATATTTATTCAGATTATAAATGTAAATGTTTATATCTATTCAGATTATATTACTTCCGTTTTTCTTCAGTTTCTGTTGGTTTAGCATGCTTCAGCCTTCAGGCCTGGGAGCTAGAGAGAGGGACCTGCCGGCTCACCGCTGCTATAAATATAAAGGAAACAAGATGCTTTTGTGCTCACTTTAGCATGGCTCAACCAAATTAAATGCAAGTTCATTTCCAGAGAACCAAATTAAATGCAAGTTCATTCCCAGAGAACCAAATTAAATGCAAGTTCATTCCCAGAGAACCAAATTAAATGCAAGTTCATTCCCACACTAGACATTTTAAAGGCCTGGAAGATAAACAAACCAAATAGAAACAAACTGAGAGGAATGCAAAAAATTAAATGCTTGCAACATTTGGGACACAAATGCTTATTTGTGTTATTATCAATATTTTTCAATAATTCGTTGAAAAAAGAGTTGCTTTCTATAAATAATCAACAACATTATTTACTGAACTTCTAAACAAATTGATATTAGAAATGACAGTGCAGAAGATAATCTAACTTTAGTGAAATCTAAGCTTCTAAGTTCTAACCCTATATTTATAAAGGGTTATAAGTGAAGAAGATAGATCCAAATATTCATTTGCATATAGTAAGTATTAACAATGAAACAAATGAATGCCCTATTTCAACAGCAGCTCAGAAGATCTGAAAGGAAACAACAACTATTCACATGTTAATACCTTTTACAGGGATCCGAAAGGAAGGAAGATAACAACAGCAGCTCAGTAGATCACAACCAAAAAATAGGAATCTGAAAGAAAGAACAAAAACCTTAAACTGAAAGTAAGCACCTATGGGCCACGGCAAAAAACAAGAAGAGAAACAACACAGATCTGAAAGTAAGAAACAAAGAGGGGATTGACCTACCGCCTACGATCACGAGCAACCGGGAATGCGGCGATGAAGAGCTTGATGTTTCTCCACGAGGAAGAACAGTCGGCGACGCTGCGAGGACGAGCAGCCGGCGTCTCGACGAGGCCGCAAGGAAGAACAGTCGACAAAGCCTCGAGGGGGAGCGGTCGGCGACGCCTGGGGCCCTGGACAAAGACAAAGAGATACAATTTTTTTTTATGTTTTTAACTTCTTTAAAATGCACAGTTGACTACTTGACTAGACAACATATTGTGGCAGAAAAAGCACGCTAGACAAGAATTTTAATATTTTAAATCGCCATAGTCTGACAGTCACATTTAATTCGTTTCAGCCTTTCAGGCTTTCCGCTTTCAGCTTTACTGCTTTATAATTCCAGATTTCCAGGCTTAAATATTACAGATTTACTCATTTACAGGTTACAGCAGTTTTTAATTTCTTACTTTTAATTTTTTTTAACAATTAATTATTTATAGGTTTACTAATACTCGGTTCGGGTCGGTTCTCGGGTACCCGACCACAGGACCCGAGAACCGAACCGAACCGAACCGTCGGTTCTATTTTTTTTAGAACTGTACCCGACCCGGTCAGTATGAAAACCGACCCCAACCGACCGATTTGGTTCGGTTTCGATCCGGTTTTCGGTTCTTCGGTTACTCCTGCACACCCCTACCCTCAAGTATAAATAAGGAGCATGAGTGTTTGCATGGGACAAGCGGACTTAGCCCAGATCCTGCCTAGTTGTTGGTGCAAACACCAAGTCCATTCAGTCTTCTCTCTTCTCCCCCACTTGTACTCGCTTGCATTTTCCTGTAGCCTCTTTACAATTAATCAAGAGGTCCGTCACAAGAAAGACATTCACCGCGGCGGGTCAAATCTGTTGTTCGCGCTTTCATCGACACCTTTTTGTGCTCCTTTTTATTCATCTAAACCGTCTACAGGGGTAGTATCCAATCGCTTACGAATCTCTCTCTCCTTTGTCGACCATCCGATCCAGGGATAGTGTGCAGAGAGTTGGTCACAATTTTGGCACTAACAGAATTTGGTGCGGCGAGCGCGGAGTCAAGCGGTCTGTGAAATTTGCCCTTGTCGTCGAAAGATAGCGGTAGTGTTCGCCCAAGCCAAGAAGCACTCATGTGCACACACGTTCTGATTTGATTGGTTTGTGAAGTCACCTTGTGCGCGTGCAGTGCGAGAAGAGACCGCCAGAAGTCGCAGGAGATGCTGTCGGACGCCCTTCCATGAGAGTGGGCATTCACTGAAGACCGTGAGATGGGGATAGGCACAAAAAATCGGTTCGCAACTCGGGCAAGCGGGTAGTACCTCGAGCTCGCGCAGGAAGTCTAGGAAATACCCGTTCCAAGGGGGATGGAAGTGGTACCGTCTCCGTCAACGCTGAATTGGAAGGGGAGAGCAAGGCACTGCTCGTCCAGTGTTTGCTCGGCTACCTCAACGTCTTCGCATGGTCAGCCTCTGACATGCCTGGGATCAACCTAGGGGTCGCCTGTCATCGTCTCAATATTGACCCTAACTTCAGACCGGTAAGGCAAAAGAAGCGAGCGGTAACGACTACTCTTGCTGGTCCCATCCTCAAGGAAGTGACTAAGTTGTTGGAAGCAGGGTTTGTTCAGGAAGTGCAATATCTAGATTGGATTTCTAATGTGGTTATGGTGCGGAAACCTAACGGGAAGTGGAGAATGTGTGCCGAATTCACGCGCCTCAACAAGGTATGGCCGAAGGACTGCTATCCGCTGTCGCGGATAGATTCTTTGGTCGACTCTGCAGTAGGATTTTTGGTGATTAGCTTCTTGGATGCTTTCTCTGGGTATTATCAGATAAGGATGCACGAGCTCGATGTTCCCCATACCTCGTTCATCACGAACAAAGGTTGTTATTGCTATCAAGTCATGCCATTTAGATTGAAGAACGCTGGTGCTACCTATCAAAGAATGATAGATCATGTCTTTAAGCAACATAAGGCTCGCAACTTGGAAGTCCATGTGGATGATCTCCTCATCAAGAGTCATGGTGTCAATGACCACCTTAAGGATCTGATAGAAAAGTTTGACACTCTTTTCAAGTTTAATATGCGGCTCAACCCAGCCAAGTGCATTTTTGGAGCAAGCAAGAGAAAATTCCTTGGGCACCTACTCTCCCCTCAAGGTCTGGAGCTCAATCCTGACAAGGTAAGAGCCATCTTGGAGATGAAGTCCCCGAAGAGTCCGAAGGAGGTTCAACAGTTGGCATGAAGGCTGGGCAGGGCTCAGCCGTTTTATCTCATGCTCCGGAGACAAGTGTGCCACTTTCTTCAAAATCTTTCGAGGGCTGGAGAAGTTCGAGTGGACGGAAGAGTGCGATCAGACATTCGAGTAGTTAAAACGCCAGTTGACTACGACCTCACTCCTCCAGAGTCTCCGCCAGTCGGAAGATCTTTTCCTGTACTTAGGAGTTGGAAAGGATGCCATCAATTCGATCCTGGTTTGTGAAGGCAAGAAGCAGTTTTTCGTTCATTACGTTAGCCATGTGTTGAGAGGTGTCGAGGCTCGCTATCCCGTCCTGGAAGGCTGGCTCTGGCCTTGATTGTTTCAGCTCGAAGGCTCCAATCCTATTTCTAGGCCCATTCCATCAAAGTTGTGACCGATCATCCCTAAGTGTGATTTTAGAGAAGCCAGATCATTCAGGGCGGCTAACAAAGTGGGCCATAGAACTCAGTGAGTTTGACATAACATACGTTCCAAGAGCCGCCATCAAGGCGCAAGTCCTCGACGATTTCCTTGTCAACTTTGCAGATGACGACAGCCTCATGGAGGAGGCTTCAACTCCGTTGTGTTGGAAGATGTTCGTGGAAGGTGCCTCCAATTTGAATTCAATTGGAGCAGAGATTGTTTTAGTTAGCCCCTACGAAACCAGGATTGAGCAAGCTGTGAAGTTCCATTTTCTCGTGACAAATAACCAGGCTGAGTATGAAGCTTTGATAGCAGGGTTGAGCTTGGCCCGGGAGATAGACATCGAGTACATAGAGATAAAGACAGATTCACTAATCATGACGTCACAAGTCAACGGTGTTTTCAAAACAAGGGAACCGCTCCTATAAAATTATCTGATCCTGGTCAAGCAGTACATATGACATTTTCACACTTTCAGTATAAACCATATCTCGAGGGAGGAAAATGCGGAGGCCGATGAATTAGCAAAGTATGAACATCCCACTGGAGGAACTCTCGTATATTTGTTCTGTCCTGCGATTGAGGAGGAAAACGTCATGAAGGTCGATCAATGTCCGTTTTGGGTGGATCCTTTCGTACACTACTTCACGACTGGGAAGGTTCATCCTTTGGTAGGCGATAAGAGGAGGTTCAAGGTAAAGTCGACCCATTATTTTCTGATCTTAGGCATTCTCTGTCGGAAGACTCTTCTCTCACCTTTGGCAAGATGTGTGGTGGAAGAAGAGATCCCACGAATCCTACAAGAACTGCATTCGGGAGAGTGCAACAGTCACTTGAGAGCTAAGACCCTTTGAAAAGAGAATTCTTCGTCATGGTTACTTTTGGGAAACGATCAGGAGAGATTGCGCGAATTTTGCCAAGCAATGCGTAAGGTGTCAGAAGTTCGCTCCCCTTCAAGTGCAGCCGGCTCAGCAGCTTAAGTCCATCTTCGTCCCCTGATCTTTTGCCGTCCGGGGGATGGATCTGATAGGTCCGTTCCCAAAGGTAAGCGGGCAACGCCGTTTCATCCTGGTTATGATTGATTACTTCCGCAAATGTATAGAAGTTAAGGCCAGAACTACAACTCAAATAGTGAAAAACTTTATCTGGGGAGAGATTATCTGTCGGTATGGGGTCCCAACAACCATCATTACGGACAACGGTACTCAGTTTGCAAGCGAGGAGTTGGCCAGTTTCTGTGATCGAGTAGGGACAAAGCTTCAATTCTCATCAGTCCATCACCCGCGTAGCAACGGTCCAGTAGAAGTAGCCAATAAACAAATCTTGAATTTGTTCAAGAAGAAGGTGGTAAATACTCATGGCAATTGGGCAGAGCAGTTTATAGTAGTTTTGTGGACCCTCTAGAGTTCAGACAACTCCTTCAGCAACCGGTGAAACCTCGTTCAAATTATCACATGGGTCTGAGGCTCTCATTCCGGTAGAGTTTGACGTAGAAAGCCCTCGTGTGCTGCTTGCCAGGCAAGGTAATGATGACTGGATGGAAGAGCAGAGGTGCAGTCTTGATGTGATTGAAGAGCTTCGCGACCAATCGATGATCCAACAAGCAGAGGCGAATTATAGAATGATCAGATATTTTGACAAAAATGTTCGAGTGAAGCAGTTTGAGAAGGGGGACCTCGTGCTGAAAAAGTGATGTAGCTAGAAGAGCGACCTCAGTGGGGAAGCTTAACCCAATTGGGAGCCTACCAGCTGCAATCCCATGAAGGCAAGGAGATGCCTAACGCCTGGAGCGATGGCGACCTACATAAGTACTATTCCTAAGCTAAGGTACGCTTCCTCCCCGATGCTTGACACCTGATCAAAGTCTTCGAAACAACATTTGTTCCTCAGGAGCCGTCACCAAAAACTTCCTATTGCATGGAGAACTCTTAGCACACTGTGATACAAGAGAATATTTTTGGCAGGTGCACGCAGCACACACAACCTCAATTTCGTCCTGTCTGGCGAGTCCCAGAGCTTACTTGGACCCCCTCAAACGAATCCGGACGTTCCGAGCAGAGACAGATATCAAGCCTCCGACCCTCCTGCCGTCGTGAGTCACTTTCCCCATCATAAGACCACAATAATTTTCCTTGTGGTGATACTCCTGGGTGGCGTATGTGGCGGGTCCGGATCTGTTGACCAATCGCACATTGATTGAGAGACGTTATTGTTACTGGTCTTCTTTCCGAGGACAAGCTCCGAGCAACAAGTGTTTATACCCCTCCAACGTTCTACAATGTTGTTTGCGGACGAGAGCCCTGCAGATGCCCTAAGTCCGACTAGAGACCTTAACCGCTGATAACGAACCCAACTACTGTGGTGAGACCATTGATTTTTCTAAATATCGATCTGGTCGAGCGCTCCGTTTTCGGACACTCATAATTCACGTGCACACTCATTTTCACAGGTTGCGTGGGCGTCTCGTCTGCGCGGCGCGAGCTCTCGGCGGGTAGCGTGGTGCGAGCACAAAAAGCAATTAAAAAGTAACACGTGAAGAGTAACTTACAAAAACAAAAATTATAACCGCGAATAGTCGCGGGTCAAAATAATAATGTTTTACAAGCTCGCGTGGAAAAATGCGCCCAAATTAAAGAGATGCATCTAGTGCTCGTCACTTGAGTCAGAGGTTCCTGGGGTTTTTGTTGACGTAAACCGCTGGGACGATGAGGCAGACTCCTTAGGGAAAAACATTGCTTCTTTTGGGAAAAGGTCTTTGTAATTGATGCGCGTGAACTCGGGCTTGAAGGCGTCCAGATTCCGCAGGTGCGCCAAGGTGATTTTCCGGATTTATTCCCGGCCTTCATGATCTCCCTCTCGAACTCTGGGTTACCCGCGGTCAGGCTCGCCTGATGGATGCAAAGAAGACCATTAGAAGGCTGCGCTAAAGGTATGTGAAACAGTTCAAGTTCTTTTGGAGTTACCCTTAATTCGTTTTGCAGACGAACAACCTCCTCCAGGAATTGCCTCAGGGCGTGTCGCGTTTGCTCTAGGGACCGCCAGACGACGTTGTTGTACGCCAGCGACCTCAGGGATGCTGTGACCACCCTCTGAGCTAGCTGAGCTGTAGGCACGCCACACATTTCCTCAAGCTCGTCTTCACCGATGACCACAGAGGAGACCATCAGCGCATGCAGAGTTGTCTCACATCTTTCTCTGCAGGACGACAGACTTGTGCTGAGGGTGACTGCACCTGTATCTCAGAGCATCAGCGGGCCACTAAGCGTGTCTACCAGGGCCCCAGAGTCTGGTGGCAGATCCTGTGCACCAACCTCGGGGGTCTGCGTCGGCCTCTAGTTTCGGTCCGCGGGAGAGTTCGCTCGACACCGTCGATTTGCCATTTGTGCTCGCGGAGGCGCCAACCCCTCGAGCTAGCAACTTTCATCTTCTCGGTTGAGGTTAAAACCTCGCCGGGGGGTTCTTAAGGTCTTTCGGCGGGAACCTGCAGGATATCTGTAAGTCTGGACGTTAAAACCCGCAGGTATGAATTTGTTTTATAAATAGGCACTTACATTCCGCGACATTCATGTCCGCCACCTCTTCCAGGCGGGGAACATAATGTTCGATGTCCAGGGGAGCCTTGTCGAAGAAATCTATGATGTCCTTTTGCACTCCTTCGACTGACGGCTTTAAGAAGTTCGCCTCCTCCCACGAGTGGGGGTAGGTGCTCAGCTCCCCGAAGTCCGCTTTGTACATGTCAAACCTGGACTTCCACTCGTGAACCTTGTTTTGAAGGTTCAATACCCACAATATGTTCGACCCAATGTATACTTGTCCTTTCACTATCACGCGAACAAAGAACAGTCGCCGGAATACTGTCAGGCTAAATCTGAACCTTTGAAGCCGCAAGAAAATGAAGAACGCGGTCTCCACCGCAACTAAGTTCGTGGTAAGTTGTGCGGGAATCAGCCCAAAGTGACTGAGCACTCCCACCATCTCTTGTAAGATGGGCAAGGTCCATCCCGCATCGAAGTCTTCGAAGGGGAGGACTAGCTCATCGACGAACAACGAGCGGAGGCGCTCGCTGGGGTCTGGGAGTCGTGCTGTAAACCTGTCGGCAGACACACAGATTCTAGCAAGGTGGTTCGCGAACTCCTCGTCCTGTAGTCTAATCGAGGGTGGGGCGTGCAACAGGAATGCAACCGTGCAGTCTGCTCGCATGGTGCTCGCCTGGGGAGCTTGCTCGTTCTCCGTAAGGCTCAATATTGTGTGCCGGGGAGGAGATGCTCCACGGGCCTATTTATAGATATGACAATCTGTTTCTCCAAATGCGAAACGTCGCGGATGGTCATTGACCGAAGAGTGTTCGCGACTCCCGCCGCGTGTTCTCTTTCCGGTCCTGTAAAAGAAAAGCATCACACGTATGCCCACTGACAAGTAAGATATACGCCGACAGTCAGCGCAATGAACACCAGTCAGAAAATATAACAAGACATTCCACACACATAAAGAGTGACGAACACATAGAGTGTCCGCCTTTAAGTGTCCGCATGCGTATTGTCCACCCCTAATTAATTATTATAGAACCACAAATTAAATTGTTCTCAATCTCTAGAGGCATCCTCACCCAACATCCGCTCCATACCCACGAACGCCAAGTTATCCGTTATCTATGCGAGCACGCTTGACACACCCACATGTTGTTTGTTTAACTTGTAGACCAACGCGTGTATGTCGCGGATGTCCTCTCCGACTTTCTGCGCGTATTTATGGACGACGTTCTCTGGTGGGGCTGAACCCTGCATCGTCGCGTGAGCTTCTGTTCGCGGGATGGGCGCAGCACCCGACACGGTGTCTTGCTTCAACACAGGCTATGCGCGCACATGCTTCAATCCCCTCCTCCAAGCAGGCTATGCACGCACAAGCTTCCCTGTGTCCTTCTTGGAGGGCCGCTATCGCCGAGGCGTTCTATGGGAATGAAGCAATAAAGTGTCCGTCGTCTAACAAGTGTGTTGCAACAAGAAGTTGTTGACAAATACCTGCAACAAATTCACTTTCCGGAACGACCGTCTCCTGTCCGTCGACCCTCTTCCTCTTTTTCTTTAAGGGGGGTGTGCGTGGTGGATAGAGGCGGGATATCCGTCTTAGCATTTTTTCCCCTTGGAGCCTGCTTTCAGCTTCTATGGCTCGAACTCGACATCGACAACCTCCGCCTCGTCATCATCCCCGTCAATCTCCTCATCCGATTCCTCCGACTCCACAATCTTTCAAGCGACATCTTCTGGTAGTCTGCTTGTTCCGACGAAATCTGCTAGAATGGGTCCGGGTCCCTCCGGACAATTAGCTTCTCCGGGGCGTTCGACATGATCTTCGTTAAGGCTTCCACGCTCTTCGCGGAAGGTGCTACATCGGGGGGAGTGCTGTCTTACTGGTTGTCGACTTCTGGGAGGCTAACTCCTTCCGTCTCTGCAAAGTGATGGAAGACTGGGCAGGAAGTTGGGTGTCCGACGGGAGGTTCGCGCGCTCCTCCTTGTCCAGGTCTGGGTGTTCATCCATGCGTACGACAAGCCCCGAAACGGTGGGGATGGGACTAGTCATTTTCTCTACGGGCTTCTTCAGAGACGATTACGGTGTTTGTTTAGAGGAGCTACTGGGGAATTTCGACGGTTTCCTTGGTTTGTTGGATCGGTCTTTTTCATGGCGTCAGGCTTGTAGCCCATCTTGGCGAGCAGCTCTTGGTTCATACTCATGGCGAGTAGGAGCAAGAAACAACTAAGTAGTTCGACTGGGCCGAGGTCTGCACTATTTATAGATATTCAGAAACATTAAGTGCGGGTCACAACCTTTGTGGTTATCGGTCTATTTTTTCGGACCCCTCGCGGTCTGCCAAAAAAGTGCGGGCATTATTTTAACCCAAATCCCGCGACAACGGAGACGAGTATCCGACTGGCAGGGACAACTTGTCAGACATCCATCCTCGGTGTTCACGGGCTTTTCCAGCGGTCACTCCGAATGTCCGCGGACATTCTCGACCCGTGGCTTGAGCGTGACAGTGTTCGACACGGTCACTCTTCAGGCAACCCCGGCATGGGCGTTTGACAGGCGGTCTCTCACAAAGTAGCTTGGAAGACCTAGCCCAGAGGTCGCGGCGGGCGCTTCACCTGGAGCCTGCGCGGACTCATCTCTTTGGCATCGACCTCGGTGGCACCGCGCGGTTACGCGCGGTCTTTTTCCTCAACCCCTGCCGCCCGACTCTTCGTGTTCCTCGGGCGGCTGCGCATTTGATTTCGTAATTAATGAGACGTTAAATGCCCGTCGGTTCGTGAACCGTCCGAGCAGCCTGCCCTCGAGTATAAATAGGGATCAATGGTGCTTGGATGAGACATGCGGACTTAGCCAAGAACTTGCCTAGTTGCTGGTGCAGACACTAAGTCCATTCAGTCTTCTCTTCTCCCCCACTTGTACTCGCTTCTATTCGCTTGTAGCCTCTTTACGATTAATTAAGAGGTCCGTCGCAAGAAAGACATTCGCCGCGACGAGTCAAATCTGGTGTTCGCCGCTTTCAGCGACACCTTTTCATGCTCCTTTTTATTCTCCTGAACCATTTGTAGGGCTAGTATCCGATCGCTTGCGAATCCCTCTTTCCTTTGCCGACCACCCGATCCAGGGATAGCGCGCGGAGAGTTGGTGACAATTTTGGCTCCAACATACATGTTGCACACCTCCATCTTTTGAAATTACAAAAACCTCCCCTTTGATTTTATATTTCATAACATGTATGCAAAAAAAATACCGCGATGGAGCTTCTATATAGAGGTATTTTTGTGCATGCATGCTATGAATTGTAAATTCAGAGCGGAATAGTTTCAAAAAAATAGAGGGGCACAACTTGAAATTTTACGTACTTACAGTGCTCCCCTGTGGTGCAATGGTGACAGTTGTCATTTGAGCAATGGTCGAGTACTGTTATTACCGCACACTGTGCATGTGAAGCCTTAATGCTCAGCTAGTAGTATCTGTAAGCAACATATATATGTTTTTAATTTTATGCTTGCTTTTGAATTGGAAAAATCCCGCCTATTAAAAAAAATCATGTGTTTGGGTAGATCATGGAGATTAAAAATTGAAAGACAAATTTATTTAATGCTCCTATTTCAGGGCTGCTACCACTCAAGTTTTTTCTTTTTGTTAAGATGTAATGAAAAAGCCCATTAAAAGAAGCTCATGTACAAGCCAATTTATAGTCTATTTAGTCCCACATTGTCGATGTAAAAGACTCTCCCTCTCTTCCTCTCTATACAAATGTATGCACTAATGTATTTGAAAATTAATAAAATTCTGGGTGATTTTCTCTCACGTGCCTCTTTCTCTACATGGTATCAAAGACATCAGTCCCTTTTTTCTGCTCTCAGCGGGTAGATTTTTTTTAACAGCCGGTATCCTCTGTCTATCCGCTCCTACGGTATCCACGGGCTACTGCGGACTCTCCTTCTAATCGCAGTTAGTCTGCTCCTCTCCTGCGGTCTCCCTTTCTCTTACCCGCAAGCTTGCCCAGTTCTCCCGTGGATCCCCCCTCCCCCTTCGTGGATTTTAAATACTTCTTTGTGGGACCCACTAGACTTTCCATTCTGACCATCACGGACTGGGTTCCTATTCGCCGCGACCTGCCTGCTTCTTCTATTTCGCCGCAGACCGTCTTCTCTGCTTGTCGCGGACTGCTTTCTCTTCTCGTCGCGGACTGCCTTCTCGCCGCGGACTGCCGGCTCGGCGCGGACTGCCTTCTCTGCTCGTCGCAGACTACCTTCTCTGCTCGCCGCGGATTGTCTTCACTATTTTCTGCGGACTCCTCTCTCCTGGTCGCTACGACTAGTGCCTTTGCTACTGCGATTTCTCTATAACTGCTATCTGGGACGATCTTCTCTGCCTTCCGCAGACCGTTGCAGATATCTTCTCCTTTGTCCGCTACCCGCTGCTCCCTGCTCGCTGATTGTGTCTGCGTGACTTGTGTTGGTTGCCGGGGTTGTCTCTCCTCTTGCCGCTGCGAACTTCGTCTTCTCTACTTGTGCGATCTGACCTTGCAGGGGTTTCGTCTAGTCGCGACGACCTTCCTACCCTAGTCGCGGAAACCTCTTCTCTAACCACGGCCCTCTTTGTGTGGCCTCCTGTCCTAGCCTCCATGGACACTGCAGCTCCCTCCCTTCCCACACGGGCTTCCCCACCTTCTGAATTCGTGATGAGCTTTGCATAACCACCATCTCTCTTAGTGGGAAGGCTAATTTTGTTGAATGGGTACATTCGGTCCGCCGTGTTCTACAAAACAAGGGTCTTCTCCACCATCTCAACTCGGGCAAAATCTGCTGAGCCCACTGATGATTGGCTCCGTGATGACGGCCAGGTCCAATCATGGATGCTTAATTCCATGGACACCGGGCCATACCGAATGACCATGTATTATGAAACGGCCAAGGAAATGTGGGATGAGCTGCATTCTCTCTACTCTGGCAAAGACAGCTTACGACACTTGTTTGATATTATCTCTGCCCTTCAATCATTGGACCCTGACCCCATGGGTGACTTAACTTCCTTTGTCACGAAGGCTAAATCTCCGGTAGAAGCGTGAATGCAACATCAGCCCCCTCCACCAATCTGGCTATTCAGCGGGCACAAAAATAAGCTGTTGGGATCACGATGATGATGACCCGTGTTCCCAGTCATATTCACAGTGTCAGAGCTCAGATTCTTTCCTCTTCTGTTACGCCCTCCTTATATGATGTTTTCTCCATGGTGCTCAAGGTCACACCACCATCCGAGGCCCCCGCCAGCTTTTCTCCGGCTCTGCTCCAACAACCCCTCTTACCTACTCCAGCTCCTTCGGCTCCTCTGACTTGTCACTCTTCTACTCAGGTTGGTCGCTTCACGTCTTGAGGTCGAGGCTGTGCCAGACGCTCTACTCTCAAGTGTTCTCACTATAGTCGGGATGGTCATCTTGAAACCACCTGCTACCGCAAGCATGGACTGCCTCCTTATCTTACTGCTACAACTACTTCTACCCCTCCTCCCACATCCCCTACACACCAAGATATCAACGACCTTCACATACAACTTCAGCAACTCCAAGGCATTGTTAATCGCTCCTCTGGTTCAGTTGCTTCTTTCTCCACCGAAGGTATATCCTGCCTCTCTCATAGCTCTCACTGGATTGTCGACTCCGGTGCTACTCACCACATTACCTCCTAGAAGCCACCTTAGTACATGCACTCTGATTATCCCAAGTTCATCACTGTGGCCAATGCCGACACAACTCCAGTGTCTGGAGCTGCTGACCTGCACCTCACTCCTACTCTCTCATTATCATCGGTCCTTCATGTTCCGGGATCCCCCTTCAATCTACTCTCTGTGAGTAGGCTTACTCGGGATCTTGATTGCTGCCTAGTTTAATCTCCTTCATCTTTTGTTGTGCAGGATCGTCGAATGCGAAATATCATTGGTAAAGGACGACTGTCAAATGGGCTTTATCTCTTGGATGTCTCCCCTACTATCCTCTCTGCAGTCCCCTCCGTCAATTGACATCGTTGTCTTGGCCATGCTCCTCTCCCTATTCTCAAGAAGGCTCTTCCTGATGTCTCCATGCATGAGTTTTCTTGTGAATCATGTATCTTTGACAAACAACATCGTGTTTCTTTCTCACCTACTTGTACTCGGAGTTCTTCTTCGTTTTCTGTAGTACATTTTGATATCTGGGGCCCCTATAAAGTCCCCAGTGTTTTTGGTTATCAGTACTTTGTTACCTTTATCGATGATTATTTGCATCTTACATGGCTGTATATACTTTGTGATCGTACTGAAATAACATCTGTTTTCCGTACTTTTATTACTGAGACGTGCACGCAATTTTCTGTTACCTTAAAGATAATTCGAATCGATAATGCTCGTCAATATACTAGTCACACCTTCTGAAATCTATGCATCGAGTTTGAGATTATTCATCAGATCTCCTGTGCTTATACCCCCCAACAGAACGGTGTGGCCGAGCGGAACGGTCCCTCATGCTTCAAATGCAGGTACCAACATAATATTGGAACTTTGTTGTCTCTACTGCTTGTCATCTCATCAATCGCATGCCCTCTGTTTTTCTACCAAGTCTTTATTTTCTCTCACGCCCCGTGTCTTTGGCTGTACCTGCTATGTCCACTCTCTTGGATCGCTGGGCGACAAACTTGCCCCACGGGCCACGAAATGTATGTTTGTTGGCTACTCTCACGCTCAGAAAGGATATGTTTGCTACTCTCTTGAAAATGAAAAGGTGTTCGTCTCTGCTGATGTCATCTTTCTTGAAGATCAACCCTTCTACTCCGCCTCATTCGTACTGCCTCTACCTTCTACTATTGCGCGTCCGGCTGTTCCATTACAACGTTGCCCCACACCGTACCTCCTCCTACTCCACTCCTAGTGCCGACATACCCTCAACCCCCTCCTCCTCCACTTCTCCGTGTCTATACCCGTCGCTCATCCCGGACAAAGGCCCTCCAACTGCTCCCTTCTACTAATGCTATCCCGCAGATTGACGATCAACCAACATCCTCTACGGCTCATCCAATGACAAATTATGTCTCATTACATCGTCTTTCTCCGCCTCTTCTCGAATTTGCCATCTCTCTCTCCACCAGTCCTGCACAAAAAGACTGCCGGGCCGGTCCGAGACCGGTCCTTTAAAAGACCGGTCTTTTGGCTGACCGGTGCCGGACCGGTCCCGCTTAAACCAGTCCTGGTCCGGGACCGGTTTTCCTCCTCTAGAGGAGGACCGGCTGGGATTGGAGGACCGGTCCTAACCGGTCCCGGACCGGTCCTGTATCGGTCTTTTTTATAGGTCTTTTGTCCGGTATTTTACTAAAATGAATAAAAATGATCGGTCTCTTACTAAAATTACTAAAATGACCAGTCTTTTACCAGTTTTTTGATCGGTTCTGGTCCGGGACCGGTCTTTTACCGGTCTAAGTCCGTGACCGGTTTTTGATGAAAAAAGGGGACCCCCCTAGGACCCGTCCGGGACCGGACCGGTCCTAATCGGGACCGGCCCCTAGCCGGTCCGGTCCCAACCTGACCGGTTAGGACCGGTTTTTTTGTGCACCCCTACTCTCCACCATCTCCATTCCTAACTCCTTGCAGGAAGCTCTCCAACACCCGGGGTGGCGTGCTGCCATGAACGAAAAAATGACAGCTCTCTGGGCTAACCAGACTTGGGATCTTGCCCCTCAACCTCCCGACCAGTCTTGTGTTAGCTGCAAATGGGTATTTGCTATCAAGCCTGCTCCAGATGGCACTGTCGAACGTCTCAAAGCCCGCCTTATTGCCAGGAGCTTCACCCAACAAGACGACATTGATTACGACGAAACATTCTCTCCGGTTGCCAAGCTGAATACTGTTCGAGTCTTGATCTCCCTTGCTGTGCGTCGACAGTGGCCTCTACATCAGCTAGACATTAAAAATGTCTTTCTCAATGGCGATCTCCAAGAGATTGTGTACATGCACTAACCGCCCGGGTTTGAGACCACGGGGGAGTCTCATGTATGTCATCTGCGAAAGTCTATATATGGTCTCAAATAGTCTCATCGCGCTTGGTTTGACAAATTCAACAAAGTAGTTCGCGATGTGGGTTTCACACGTAGCTCTGCTGATTTTTCTCTCTTTACACGTCATCAAGCAATTGACACTGTGATTCTTCTTCTATATGTTGATGATATTCTAATAACGAGCGACGACATTACTAAGATCCGAAACATCAAGAAACATTTAAACTTAGTTTTCAGACAAATGACCTGAGAAATCTTCGATACTTCCTTGGGCTTGAGGTTGCAAGGAGACCTGATGGACTTGTTCTGTCCCAACGGAAGTAATGCATTAGTCTTCTGCAGGATGCGGGCTATTCAGGATGCAAACCTGCAGACATTTCGATGGATGTAAATCACAAATTGTCTTCACATGACTCTGAAACTGATCATGTTCTTACAAATCCAGAGTACTACCGTTGATTGGTAGAGAAACTAATCTATCTCACGGTTACACAACTCGATATTTCATTTGATGTTGGGCTTGTGAGCCGATTTATGCATGCTCCTCGAACGTCCCATCTCCAAGCCGTCGAACGGATTCCCAGATACTTGAAGACTGCTCCAGGACAAGGACTCGTTTATAAATCGTCCTCCTCTCTGTCTCTTGTTGCATATTCTGATGCTGACTACGCATGTTCACTTGATGATAGACGTTCAACGACTGGTTTTGGCACCTACCTTGGTGGAAACCTTATTACCTGGCGTAGCAAGAAACAGTCGGTTGTTGCTCGCTCATCTGCTGAGGCCGAGTACCGTGCCACGACAACGGTTGTATCCGAGCTCACCTGGCTGGAGAGTCTATTCAGTGATTTGGGCCTCAAACTCTCTTCTCCGGCAATTCTGTTCTGTGATAGTCAAGCCGCCATACATATCGCAAAGAATCCTGTATCTCATGAGCGGACAAAGCATATTGAAGCTGACTGTCACTTCATTCAGGAAAAAGTTCAATCAAAGAAGTTCGAGTTAAAGCATGTCTCTGCATTAGGACAAGTCGCTGATATATTTACCAAAGCTCTCTCTCGGACATTATACAGTTCTTATCCAAGATTGGTGCCTACGACTTGTACGCTTCAGCTTGCGGGGGAGTGTTAAGATGTAATGAAAAAACCCATTAAAAGAAGCCCATGTATAGTCTATTTAGTCCCACATTGTAGATGTAAAAGACTCTCCCTTTCTTCCTCTTTATATAAGTGTATGTACTCATGTATTTGAAAATCAGTAAAATTTTAGGTGATTTTCTCTCACTTGCCTTTTTCTCTACACTTTTTAATATAGTATATAATTTTATTTTAATATAGTATATGTGTGTGTGTATATTTGTATTGATGATCAACCTCTCAGTATTTTTTTGTTATCTCCTCCCTAGCATTGTCTTATTTTGTTAGAACTCGGAGTCTAGTCATCTGATAAGTATTCTTTTCCTTGTAGCATTATTTCAGATTGCATTCCAATATATGGGTGTAAACGAAAACCGTACTTGGTTATAGCTACTGTACTTTCTCTTTTTCCATGGCTTGTTCTTGGTATGACATCTTCGCTTAGGAGTTCGCTTAATTTTTTGACTGCTTTGTTGACTCTGCAAAACTTGGGCTCTGCCATGGCTGATGTAGTGATTGATGCAATGATTGCAGAGGCAGTTCGATCCGAAAGGTATTTTTCTTGTTAAATTTTCTGCATTTTGACCTTTCTAATATATCAGAAACTTACTTTTTAATGCATTATTTAATCAGAGCAGAGTTTGCTGGCGATCTCCAATCTCTGTCTTGGTTAATGATGGCCGTGGGAGGAATATGTGGTAATTTGTTAGGAGGTTATGCACTATCCAGTTTGCAAGTATACTCCATCTTCCTTCTTTTCTCAATACTTCCAAGCATTCAGCTTCTATCGTGCGTCTTGATCAAGGAGGTCTCTTCAGAAATTCCGGGGATTGAGGAACAAAAACCCAAAAATTATGGGCAATGGAAATTATATAGTAGTTCAAAAAATTCTCTTGGTAATGCATCCAAATCTGGGCCTCTTAGGAGGCGAAATAGAGGACGTAATCATGGTCAAAATCAGATAATTTCACAAGAAAATGTGAATGGAAAAGAGTCATTTTACTTAAGATGCTATGAATCTCTAAGATCAGCTATCTATAGTTTGTTTCATGCATTCAAGAAGCCTCTCATCCTAAGGTAGCCACATTTTATATTATTCCATGTTTTTGTCCCAATTTGAAGTTGCAAACTTTTGTATAAAACTCAATTTCAACAAGTTTTTATTTTTTTATTTTCTTTGCTTTATTCCCATGCTAGACCTATGGCATGGTTTTTCCTTTCACATGTTACAGTTCCAAACCTCTCAACAGTCATGTTCTATTATCAGACTGAGGTTTTGCATCTGGAACCTTCATTTCTTGGGGCATCACGGGTTATTGGTTGGCTTAGTCTGATGGTTGGAACATATATTTACAATCGGTTTTTGAAACGAATGAAACTGCGGAGAATTCTCATGTAAGCTCATCAATCTTATTTCAACTTCCTAACCCTCATCTGCATTTTTTTTAACATCAGAGATTGTGATGTGTAATTTGCTAGCTCTCAAGCTATTTTCTTCTGTTCATATATAAACTGTTTTAACTTTTCATACCCAGCTAGCTTTGTGATGTTGGGTAGGCTAAGGGGTGCACAAATTCAAGACTACTTGGGTGGGGAATGAAAACTTGACGCACAGTATCCAATTCTACATGCAATGCTACCGTCGACAACAACGACAAATCAATACGAGCAATAATAATATTTAATCCACTCAACAATATTTAAAGGGAGAAACAACATTCAGTTAGCAAACATTTAATGGCTTTCCTTCGCTCGGAGGATCAAAGCGAAGCGCATGACAAATAAGTCCCACCTGCAAATCACAAGCGATCTAGAGTGAACTTTCCGCATGCAATTTTATCTAAGCAAATATGAGACTTCAAATGATAATATAATGCGGAAATATAATAGTCCAATACAACAAGTGACTCATCGAGTAAGGGGGTTGTCCAAGGCAATGGAGATCCCGCAAAATGATGCGCTATGATGACGATCTGAGGCGGGAAGATGAGGCGATCAGCTGGTTCTGACGGTGGCGAGCGAGATCGGGTCGGGGAAGGGTATATTCGGCCGCATGGAGGCGTATCCCGGCGGTGGAAGGCAGATCCGGGCTGTGGGGAACCGATCTGGGTGTGGGGGAGTTTGTGGTGGTTCTACGAAGGGAGAAGGGGGACTGGGTGGGGCGGTGGCAGCAGGAGGCGAAAGAGGAAGGGGTGGCAGTAGCAAAAAGAAGGGGAGTGGGTGGTGGCGGTAGTGGAGAGGCCTGGCGGCAATTGGATGTGCTGGATTGGAGGGGGCGGTGGTGATACAGGAAAACAACGGGATTTTGGATAACCTGCGACAATAAAGTCGCAGGAACAGTGGCCGGTGTATGTGGGCCAGGATTGGAAAACGGTGGTTGGGCGGTGGCTGTATTCAACAATAGGAGCGGCGGAAGTGGGATTTGGATGTGGGGGAAGAGGGCTAGGGTTAAGTAATACCTTGGAGAGGAAGATACTCACCTAGGAGTCATCACCTAAGGTTCCACGGAGTCATCAACTAGGGTTCAGTGGAGTCGGCATTGTGGGAGAATCGCAAGAATCCGGGAATTGTAATCTCCAAATTATGCAATAACCCTAAACAACCCCCTCAACACTCTATTTATAATAAAAGAAAACTAGAGCACCCCACCATCGACCACTATGATTGTCCGGTGGTGGGGTTACCCAAATACATTAAAATAAATGCAAAAATAACAAAGTAATATATGAAATTGAATCTGGACGCGGATCTGGATGCACCCGCGGAGTCAGATCATCGATCTAGGCACGTCATATATGGTAAGTCGCCAATCGGCACCAAACGGGCCCAAAATTCATCCTCCGCTGCGGATCCACGTCTCCGCTCCGCATCATTCTCCCCGGCTTGAAAGAATTCATCTCCTGATGAATAAAGATCGGAATTCTCTCGATGTATGTCAGGTAAGACTCGATGTGGTCTACCAGAGGTCGTCCAAGTGTTGTCGATGGGAAAGTATTCTCACCAATCAACTCCCCCCGACTAAAAAGCTTTCATCTCCAATGAATGAAGACGACCGTACTGAAGTCGAATCCAGGAGTGAATCGATTAAGACCTGCTAGTAGTATCCAAATATCATCATCGTCTGGGCGCTTCTGCCAGTGTACTAAATAACGACACAGATGCCCGTTTGTTGTAGGAACGTACTGGTGGGATCTGATCTTCGTAATGCTCTCAATGCTCAACTCACGAGTGGTGGATCACGGTGCGATCAACGGTGTCGTGGGTGAAACCATTGAGGACGGGTCCCCAGGTGGGTGGAAGTCCCCAGGTTGGTGGGTATCAGAAATGGGTGAGCTGTGGTGGCCATCTGACATGGGGGGACTGTGTAGGTGGTAAGGCAACGAGAGTGGAGGTGTGGCTGAATAGGAGTCTCCACTGCTTGGGTTCACATACCCACGAGGCTCGTAGTACGGTGCCAGATCTTCAACATTAAATACCGAGTGAATACCTATACTTGCAGGGATATCATGCCTATAGTCATTCGTCCTTATGCGACTTATGAATGAGTTGGAGCCTATTCGCTTGACGCTTAGCTTTTTGGCAGGCCCCAGAGGGAGCCTCTCAGGGTGGATTCACAATATCACTTGTTTGCCTTCCTGAAATACTTGCTCTCGCTTGCACATATCTGCATGAGTTTTATAATTTTCATTGCTCGTAATGATCTGTCGGCGGACCGACTTATGCAACTCATGGAAATGACGTGCAAATGATTCAACAAACTCATGCAGATAATGCAAATGATGCACATAACACACAACATACATGATACACTCGTAAGGGGAAAATATAATAATGACCAGGATGTCTCTAAAATGTGGTGGCCTATCAGGAGGTTCTTTCGGTGGAATATAGAAATATCCGCCTAGTGGGCGACGAATACCAAAAAGACTTCTTGTGACATTGGTACTGAGTTGCAGAACTATAGAATGCCAAATACATCTCAAGGGTTGCGAGCCATCGGAAGGCTCACCCGGTGGTAGATAGAAAAATTCACCATGAATAATGCCAACACCCAAATGACCGACGCCAATGGTGACAAGAGAATGGAACACAAGGATGTATAGGGTACCACTCAAATGATAAGACCCGTCAGGTGGCTTTTCAGGAGGTATATAAGAAAAGTCATCTTGAACGTTCAGCTCGCTAGTGCGAAGGCACAAGCCAAGCATGCGAAGTTGAGCGCTCATTGGGTAGGGAAGCTCGTCAAATGAGTATCTCGAGGACTCGACGAAGGGTTTTCCAAGGGGGTCAATAATAACAAGATGATCCTCTAAAAGAAAAGTCACCGACAATAGTGTTACGGATATTCACGACGAGGTGCGTCCATGACATGTCTACAAGCCGCGGTTTCCGCATACGATGGTGACGGCGGGCGCGGCTCGGACCGACAAGGATGAACCAACTATGACGAGCGCAGAGGAAAATTAATATTCAGCTTTATATTATGTTTTGTTATATTTAATATTTCACTTTTGTTATATGCACCTCGCCACTATAAGTGGCCATGTTGGACCTTGTTATGTTTTTGTCTTGTATGTGTTATGAAAAAGGTTGCTCCCTTGTTTCCTTTCAAACCTTAACCTCCTCCTCTCATTCTTGCTGCCGATCCTCCCCCTAGTCTGAATCTTCCTTTCATCTGTAATATTTGGTTCGACCTGCCGTTCCGCCCACTCTCGAAGCCGCCAGTGTTTCGCCCCTGTGTCCTCATCACGTTTCCTCACCATTCGGTGCCGCCAAGCCGTCGTCGCTGCCTCGCAGTCGCACATCCGCGACAGTTCAGCCGTCTGCTTCTTTGTCGTGATTTCACGACTTCGCCCAGCCCGATCTCTCGTCTTCATGCCCCCCGCTCTTCCATGACTCCTCCGACCACTTGCGCCCACTTCGATGCTCTCGTCGCTGATGGCCTCGATTACACCGTCCAGCATCGCCTCGATGGCCACGACGCGCAGTTCGCCTCCATCCAGGCCATGCTGCAGGTCATCCTTGCGCGCCTGGACGCCCGTGTTCGCCCCCACGGGAGTCCGCGCCTCCTCTGCCGACGGAGGCTCGCTGCTTGACAAACCCCCCAGCCTGCCACCACCGTGCCCCTCTCGGGTCACTCGACCCTCGCCCTCGACGTTCCGCATTTTCCCGGCACCGACCCCTTGGGGTGGATCGCCAAGGCGGGACAATACTTCAAACTCCACCTCACACCGGAGGCGGACAAGGTCGGCACAGCCGTGATCGGCCTTCACGGATCTGCTCTCCATTGGGCGCTGTGGCTACGCCAATCCCATCCCTTCATTTCTTAGGGTGAACTGAAATAGGAAATGGTTCAACGGTACGAGCGCCGCTACCCCGGTTCCGCCATCGAGCGTCTTTGTATCATCTGGCAGTCGGCCGGCCTCGATGCCTACATCGACGAATTCGTCGCCCTGATGACACATGTTCTCGGCCTCCCGCCGGACCACTATTTGAGTTGCTTCATGCAAGAGCTCCTTCTGTCGACCTGCTCACGCCTCCGCACCCACCATCCGCGGACGGTCTCCGAAGCGCTCGATCTAGCGCGTGTTGTGGAGGCGGACATCTTTGCTCGTCCGTCGGCTGCCACCGGGCCTCCTCCCCGTCCACCACCACCGCGGGGCTTCGGTCCGCGGCCACCACCCACGGGCGGGCCTCACTCGGGCCGCACCCCGACCACCCACCGCCTTTCTAATGGGGACTACAACGAGCTCAGGAAAAAAAGGTTTTGTTTCAGGTGCCGACAACCTTATTCTCCCAATCACTAGTGCACCATGAAAGAGTTTCATGCAATCATTGGGGATCTTGGCCCCAAAATCACATTGGAGGACTTTGAGGCGCTCGAGATCAACGACGAGCCGAAATCCTCGGAAGTCGATGAAGCCACCTTCAACCTCTTGGATCTCCCCTTCTTCTCGGTGGGCGGTCTCACCGTGCCTCGGACGATGAAGTTGGTCGACCAAGTCCAGGGGCACCCAGTTCTCATTATGATTGATAGGGACGCCATCCACAATTTTATTTCTCATCATTTGTCCGGCTACTCTCCATCCCGTGCACACCATCGCCGAACTTTATTGTATGTTTGGGAGACGGTCGCTGACGCCCGACCGCAGGCTCGTGCACTGCTGTGCGGGTTCCCATGTGACCTTGCTATGTGACGGCAAATTTCTATGTATTCGAGCTGAGTGGCGTTGACATCATCCTGGGCGTGGCATGGCTAGCGACGTTGGGCGACGCTCGGGTCAACTGGGCCGAGATTTTTATGCAGTTCCTAGGGAGGGGGTCTCCCTGCCACCTCGTTGGTGACTCTGCTCTTCTTCGCACATCGGTTTCCTTTTGTGACATCCAATGTACTATATATGTGGCATTCTCTACGTGGCTTTGGCAACTACATGCCGAGTCGACGACCCCCGAGTTCTTCCACCCGACCTCCACCTTCTCCTCGAGGAGTTCTCCGACATGTTTACGGGCTCCACGTGCTTTCCTCCACTACGGGCCACTGACCATGCCATTCCGCTGCAGCCCCACACCTCGGCCGAATCAGTCAAGCCTTACCGGCTACCGCTATGGACATGTCCAGAAGGATGAGATCGAACGCTTGGTGCGGGAGATGCTAATGGGCCGCCTCATCCTCCCCAGTGCAAGCCCTTGCTCTAGCCCGGTCCTCCTCGTGCTCAAGAAGGACGAGAGTTGGCACTTCTGTGCCGATTTCAGGGAGTTGAACAAGGCCATGGTCTCGGACAAATATCTCATTCCAGTCATCCAAGAGCTTTTGGACGAGCTCGACGGTTCACCTTCTTCATGAAGCTCGACCTCCGGGTGAGGTACCACCAAATCCGGGTTTGGCCGGAGGTTGTTCTAAAGACAGCGTTTCTGACGCATGATGGACACTACGAGTTCCTGGTCATGCCCTTCGGGTTGACCAACGCACCGACCACCTTCCAAGCCACCATGAACACCATTTTCTGAGCGGTACTCCGACAACACGACCTTGTTTTTTTGATGATATTTTGGTGTATAACTCATCTTGGCAGGAACACTTATGTCATGTACGCCGCACGCTCGAGACGATCCGTCAGAATCATCTTGTCCTCCACCGCAAGAAGTGTTCGTTTGGTGTGGCCACCGTCAGCTACTTGGGCCACACAATCTCGGCCCAGGGCGTGACCATAGACGACGACAAAGTCAAGGTAGTCCTACATTGCCGACTCCCACCTCACTTCGGGACGTCCAAGTTTTTTTGGGACTAACCAGTTACTATCAGCGTTTCATTCGGGAGTACGACACCTTGGCTTGCCCCCTGACACAGTTACTCAATCTACCGACGATGGACCCTTTTCGTGGGCCCCGGCCGCCATGTCTACATTCACCGCCCTCAAGGCGGTCCTAGTGAATGGCCCAGTTCTGTCCATACCAAACTTCAATCAACCCTTCATTATGGAGTGCGATGCCTCAGGCACCAGTGTGGGTGTGGTACTCATGCAAGGCGGCCACCCCATCGCCTACTACATCCGGGCATTCTCCATCACCTACTACATCCGGGCATTCTCCATCACCATCTGAAGCCGTTTGGCTTGTGAGTACGAGCTCATGACACTTGTCCTGGCAGTGCGACACTGGCGGCCGTATCTCCTGGGCCGCCCCTTTACCGTTCGCGCCGATCATCACAGCTTGCGGTATCTCCTCCAGCAGAAAATCGCCACGCCGACACAACAACTTTGGGTGGCGAAGCTCCTTGGGTATGACTTCTCCATCGAATTCCTTCCAAGCCGCACCAACCAAGCGGTGGACGCTCTCTCCCGGCAGGCACACTCCCCGGAACTCTGGGCCATCTCCTGTCCGGTCGGGGAGGATACCACATTGATTCAACACGACGTGGAGATGGAACCTCACCTTGCTGTCATTCGAACGACCCTCATCGCCGACCCGAAAGGCCACCCTCCTTACTCCCTGGTGTGTGATTGGCTCTTCTATCGGGGCCGCTTAGTGTTGTTCGCGACCTCAACTCTCATTCCGCGCCTCGTTGTTGAGTTCCATACTACCCCATCCGGGGGCCACGCCGGGGGTTTCCGCACCTACCGGCGTTTGGCGGCCTCCCTTTACTGGCCCCACATGTTCAAGCAAGTGAAAGCCCACATGGCCGCCTGCCTTCCAAGCCAGAAGGCGAAGTACGGGGTTATGTTTCCTGGCGGGTTACTTCAGTCTCTACCGATTCCGGATCATATTTCAGAGGACATTGCTATGGATTTCATCACACGCCTCCCCCCGGTCCAACGAGTTTGACTGCATGTCGCGGCGGACTGTCTCTTTAAGTACACGAACTTCATTCCTCTCCGACACCCGTACACGGCCGCGAGAGTAGTCGACAGTTTTATCTCTGGGGTCGTGCGCCTCCATGGATTTCCGCGATCGATTGTGAGCAATTGCAATCCCCACTTTTTGAGCAGCTTCTGGACGTCCCTGTTCCGCCTTCAAGGCACACACCTCCACATGAGCTCTGTCTACCATCTGCAGACAGATGGCCAATTAGAAGTTCTCAACCATTGTCGAAAGAGCTGAGCCGCATAGCGGAGAAGGAATGCTTGGGGCATACCTACGTTGTTTCATTAGCGAGCGACCTGACACATGGGCTAAGTGGTTGGGTTGAGTATTCGTACAACACTGCCTAACACAATGCAGTGGGAACGACTCCGTTTGAGTCCATCTACGACCGACCACCACCGGATGTCGTGTGACACCTACCCGAGGAGTGCCTCATGCCTAGTTTGGCAGATCACCTCCAGGATCGGGACATCATTCTGGACAGTCTCAAGTATCACCTTCATTGGGCCAGGAAAAAATTGCATCTTTCTCCAACCGCAAGCGCCGAGATCTCTCCTTCCAAGTCGTTGAGAAGGTCTTCATCAAGCGCCGAGATCTCACAGTAGCCAAATGCCCGTGCCCCAAATTCGCGCCTCGTTTCTTTGGGTCGTTCGCTGTCGTGGCCCGGATTGGCGCCGTCGCCTACAAGCTCTAACTTCTCGAGGGGAGCCGTATCCACCCGGTCTTCCACGTCTCTCAACTTCCCAGTGTCATCGGCGACCATCCGACTCTGAACCACATTTCGGCCAATCTTGACTACTCCGACTACGCCCCCGTCTATCCGCACAACATTCTAGACCGCCGCCACCACCTTCCTGGAGATACGGCCCCAGAGGATATCCTTGTGGCGTGGCGCCACCGTCCCCCGTCCGAGGCCACGTGGCTACTACAAGGTGATTTTCGCCGTCAATTTCCCGACTTCTGCCTTGAGGACAAGACGAATTTTCCAGATGACAGTATTGTTACGGATATTAATGACGAGGTGCATCCATGGCGGGTCTACAAGTGGTGGTCTCCGCATACGGGGGTGACGGCGAGCGCTGCTCGGACCGACGAGGGTGAACCGGCTATGGCGAGCGCAGATGATAATTAATATTCAGCTTTATATTATGTTTTGTTTTATTTAATATTTTGCTTTTGTTATTTGCACCTTGCCACTATAAGATGGCATGTTGGACATTGTAATGTTTTTGTCTTGAATGTGTTATGAAAATGGTTGCTCCCTTGTTTCCTCTCAAACCCTAGCCTGCTTCTTCTCTCATTCTTGCCGCCGGCCCTCCCCCTAGTCCGGATCTTCTTTTCATCGGTAATAAATATTGTCTACAAAAATAAATGGGATATCCACAACAAAGTCAATGCTAGACCCATAACCCTCCCAAGAGAGATGTGACTCATCAAAAGGCTCATCGGGTGGTCCAACAATGAAGTTAATTGTAGTGGGATGATCCTTCAGATGAGGATCGCCAATAGAGGTCGTGTCCTCATAAGCGGGTGGGGCAGTCACTATTAGGTCAATACTAGGCTCTCGACTCTCGGTCACAATATGGCTTGGGACAATGCTAAGGGAAGAGTAAGAAAAATCCATACTTAAATAGTGGGTCATTCGGTATAATGTCGAGTCCCGACTTTCTAGCCGACGGGGAAACTAAGTCTAAATGAGGTGTAGCAGGTGGATATTACCACTACAGTATCATTGGATCACTTGTCCCCATTCTCGTGATCACGCTCGCTAGTCATACTAGTATTACACTCCACCTGTATGAAATGGTCAAGATAGAACTGGACTCCAATGTCAAGTGGGAATCGAGTCTCATCCGGATGAGATGAATCAAAATCAGGTGTCATGTCTCTTATGTTAGTGGGAGCACTACTAGACACGTCGGTGGCTTGACCTAAATTCTCAGGCTTCCTCCAATTGATTCTTCTTAAGGCTGACCTCATGTGATCAAAATGAGCATCAAAGCGATCAAGTTGATCAAAAACTAACCACTGAAATTTGGCTTCAGGTGTCTAAGATTGTGGATCACTTTGAGGGTCGTGACATGTGATGTGATCCCTGTGATGTTGATCTCTATAGGGCTCCTGAGGTTCATCTCGACGGTCATTCCTGACATAATCAGATCGTGTTCGTGGATGAACGTAATCCCTACTAATGGGCGACGACGGGCAAGGATGATCAACATGATAGTATGAGGACCTATCTGGAGGAACTCAATGGGGTCGAGCATATACAAACTCTGATTATTCTAATAGTGGAGGCGTGTAACGATGATGACCCGAACGATACTCAGTTCTACCATCATAAGGTCAGAGAGAGGTGTAATGATGATAATGTGAGGATCTTTCAGCATGATGTTCGTCCCCAGCATAATGGAATCGCCTCGAAGGGTCGTCACGATCTCTGGAAGCGGTGTACCGTAGACGATAATAATCGTCATAATAACGTGCGGATTTCTCTGAAGGGGCTCTATGAGATCAGACATAGGTAGACTCGAGATCCCAAATAGAGGAGAGGAACGCCGACGATAACTAGTCATAAATGAACCTAAAGACTCTATATGACCTACCACTACATATATAAATGTGGCCCAAACCTTGGCCTCTGATATCAATTGATGTATGGTAGGCTAAGGGGTGCACAAATCTAAGACTACTATGGTGGGGAATGAGAAATTGACTCACAATATCCTATACTATATGCAATGCTACCGTCGATGACGACGACAAATCAATATGAGCAATAATAATATTTAATCCACACAACAACATTTAAAGGGAGAAACAACATTCAGTTAACAAACATTTAATGGTTTTCCTCCGCTCGGAGGGCCAAAGCGAAGCGCGCGGCAAAATAAATCCTACCTGCAAATCATAAGGGATCTAGAGCGAACTTTCAACATGCAATTTTATCGAAGCAAATATGAGACTTCAATCAATAATATAATGCAAAAACATAATAGTCCAATACAAGTGACTCACCGAGTAAGGGGGCTGTACAAGACAATGGAGATCCCACAGAATGATGCGCTATGACGACAATCCAAGGCGGGAAGATGTGGGGATCAGCTGGTTCTGACTGTGGCGAGCGAGATTGGACCGGGGAAGGGTAGATCTGGTCGTATGGAGGTGGATCCGGGCGGTGGAAGGTAGATCCGGGCTGTGGGGGACTGATCTGGGCGTGGAGAGCTTGTGGTGGTTCCATGGAGGGAAAAGGGGGACTGGGTGGGGCGGTGGCAGCAGGAGGCGAAAGAGGGAGGGGTGGCAGTAACAGAAAGGAGGTGAGTGGGCGGCGGCGGTAGTGGAGAGGACCGGCGACAATCACAAGTGCTTGATTGGAGGGGGCGGCTGAAACAGGGAGGGGGAGGTGGTGATACATGAAAACAACGGGATTTTGGATAACCTTTGACAATAAAGTCGCAGGAATAGTGGCCGGTGTTACGTGGGCTGAGATTTGAAAACAATGGTTGGGCGGTGGCTGAATTCAGCAATAAGAGCGGCGAAAGTGGGCTTTGGAGGTGGGGGAAGAGGGCTAGGGTTAGGTAATACGTTGAGGAGGAAGATACACGCCTAGGAGTCGTCACCTAGGGTTCCACGGAGTCGGCACTGTCGGAGGATCGCGGAAATCCGGGAATTGTAATCTCCAAATTCTGCAATAGCCCTAAACAGCCCCCTTAACACTATTTATAATAATAAAAAAAACTAGGGCATCCCACCATCGACGGCTATGATTGGCCGGATGCGGGGTTACCCAAATACATCAAAATAAATGCAAAAAAATAACAAAGTAATATATGAAATTGAATTTGGACGTGGATCCGGACTCATCCGCGGAGTCAGATCATCGATATGGGCATGCCATATATGGTAAGTCGCCAATCGGCCCCGAACGGGCCATAACCTCATCCTCCGCTGCGGAACCACGTGTCTGCTCCGCATCACTTTCAAGCTAGTTGCTCGTGAGCGTACTGCATAAGTCATTTTAGGTTTATGGTAGATCAGCAATTTGACATCCAAACAGTATCTTCAAGCCATCACCTAAATCTTTCTGATTGCTTCAAGCATTTTGAAATCATAATCTTCAGAAAGTGTGTTAAGTTACATAGCTGCTATCTTCAACCCATCTGCTGAATTTTCATAGTGGTGTTGCTCTTAGTTTGAGGGTAAGTTGACCTACAACCTGTCATTTCTTCTACTCTATATAAATAAGTGTTTAATAACTCATTATGTCCACGTTGATCTTCAGTAAATGGCCTCAGGATTGTGCATTTGCTGTGTTCGTAGCTATCTAACTCTCTCCTTGAGGTTGATCTGCAGTAAATGGCCTCAGGATTGTGCATTTGCTGTGTTCGTAGCTATCTAACTCTCTCCTCGATGTTGATCTGCAGTAAATGGCCTCAGGATTGTGCACTTGCTGTGTTCGTAGCTATCTAACTCTCTCCTCTTCCATCCGTGAAAAAAATATTTGGATCTAAGTGTGTCTTCTCCAACAAACAAAAGTTGGAAGGGGTGGCAGAGAGATATAAGGTGAAACTACTCGTTGAAGGGTGTACTCAAACACCTGGAGTTAACTATCACAAAACATTTGTGCCAGTGTCAAAGATGAACACTGTGCGAATTATTTTATCGGTGTTTCGTGCCTTGGTTGGGAATTGCAACAATTGATTATAAAAAATGCATTCTACATGGTGATCTCGAGGAAAAAGATTACATGAAGTTCCCTCTAGGATTCTTAAAATAGGGGACAGATAGAGGTGTTTGTCGTCTAAAAAATTGTTATATGGTCTAAAACAATCTCTACGAGCATAGTTTGAGAGGTTTCACACAAATCCATGATTCTCTTAAGGTATAAGCAAGAGAATTATGATCACTCTCTTCATTAAACGACAAAAAGAGAGTATCGATTCTTATTGTCTACGTGACATTATTATCAACGAAAATGATGTAGAAGAAATCACGTGGCTTAAAACACACCTATGCTAAGAGTTTGAGGTTAAGGACCTAGGGAAGCTCAAATATTTCTTAGGAATTGAAATTGCTAAATCTAACGGTGAAATTCTTATCTCTCAGAGGAAATGATGGAGATTGATCGCGTCATATTTGAAAGACTCATGAGGTCGATTGACGCAGGACGGTCCTATGTGAAGCATAAATAATGAGTGAACTCTACATGCAACTATATGAGATCCAATTATTTGTAACTTGAAATAATAATTTGTTTTATAAATCAAAATAGAAGACATGTCATAACAATTAAAGCTTATTGTAGAGGAACACAAAAATAGGGAAGAGTAAAATATAATTTCATTAATTTCTCCAAAAATTGTGCATCCACATACATGCATTTGTACACTTATATAGGAAGAGGGAGAAATGATGTAATCTCAATCTAAGATGTGAGACTAAATCTTAAAGAGGAAGAGGGCTCTAGATGAGCCTTACTATGGGCATTTACACATATTTTTTTCAACACTCCCATTCAATCTGGAGCATATTGATCGTAAGCACTCAGCTTGGACAAGAACTTGTAGAATAACGGGCGTGGTAAGACCTTGGTGAGAATATACGCAACTTGCCCAGCAGCAAGACCATGTTTTAATTCTAGTTCTTCAATTGAACTTTCTCTCGAATAAAATGACAATCAACTTCAATGTGTTTGGTTCGTTCATGAAATACATGATTCTTGACAATCTGTATAGCAGCTTGACTGTCGTAAAATAGAGTGACAGGTGAGGGAAGTTTGACTCCAAAATCACCTAGGAGACTTTCAAGCCATATAAGCGCATACACAACAACTATCATTGAACGATACTCGACTTTAGCATATGAGATAGCTATCACAGACTGCTTCTTGTTGCGCCATGTAATAAGATATCTTCCAAAGTAAGTACAGAATCCACTTGTGAAACGTCGGTCATCCAAAGAGCCAACATAGTCTGCATCAGAATATGCAATCAGAGATAGGGAGGAAGAAGAGGGTTTGTATACAAACCCTTGTCCAATAACAATCTTTAAATATCTGAGGATGCGCTTGATGGCCTGAAAGTGAGAGATCTATGGAGAATGCATGAATCGACTGACAACTGCAACAACAAATGAGATATCCGGTCTTGTGATTGTAAGATAAATCAGCTTTCCTACAAGTCAACGAGAATACTCTGGATTTGGAAGTAGATCGGAGTCGGAGTCATAAGCATAGAGCTTCTGGTTGACATTCATAAGAGTATCATCAGGCTTACACCCAGAATAACCAACATCATGAAGAAGGTCAAGATAGTACTTTCGTTGAGATAGGACGAGACCATCAGGCCGTCTTACTAGCTCAAGGCCAACGAAGTACCAAATATTTCTTAGATCTATAGTTTGAAAGATTGAATTTAAGTGCTTCTTGGTCATTAGTATTTCTTTGGAGTCATCACTTTTAATTTGAATATCATCAACATAGACTAAGAGAATCACTGTGTTTGTCGGTAGATGACGAGTAAAAAGTGAGAAGTCAACCGAGCTTCAAGTGAATCCAACATCACAGACAACCTTACTGAACTTGTCAAACCATGCGAGGAGACTGTTTGAGATCATAAATAGATTAGGTGACACACAAGAGACTCCCCCGTGGTCTCAAATCTGGGAGGTTGTTGCATGTAGACAGGTTCAAGAAGGTCTTCATTAAGAAAAACATTCTTGACATCCAATTGATGTAAGAGCTACTGCCGATGAACAACTAAGTAGATAAGGACACAAACACTATTTAACTTGGCGACATCCGGGGCCTTCACCCTTTCTTCTTCCACCGCCATAACATCAAATGTCTTTTTGAGGATGACATTGACCGAACTGCCATTATCCATCAGGATCCGAGTAATTGTGAAGTTTTTAATCGCTGCTTGGATGACAAGGGCTTCATGGAACAGGTCCTCATTTTTCGGCATATCTTCAGCCTAGAAGGTGACCTCTTCAGTCGAAGGTGAGCCTTGGGACGTTGACGCGATGCCCCTTCTGTAGATGCTATGAAGCTACTCTTGCGTGAGGCCTCAGAGTTGATTCCTCCTCAAGTTCCAATACCAACTCGATCTTCACATCTTCCTCGAGTGCGGGTCGGGTTTGAATCGACGATTCTCCTCCTGCTGACTTCTAGGGAGACCTATTTGTCGGGGCCTGCAACCTTCTCTCAAGCTCCCTCCACTGCGGAATCGCTCCCGACTTTCTAAACTCCCCGCCTTACCGGCGGATTTCCTTTGGCTTCTGACCTCCTCCTGAGTACTTTGGTTCATCCTACTTTGAAAACCTTTCACTAGAGGTTCTTCCTTTGTCACGATCCACACTCACCGCACCAAAATGTTGAAATTAGGGTTATCCTAGTTCACAAAAGTTGGGACCGGTTGGGACCAAAGGTTACCTGTCTAGCTTTCGGGACGAACAAACTTAAATTAAGGGGAGTGGAGAACGCAAAAAGGGATTGTCTGTAACTAGGATCCCACAAGCTACAGGGAGGTCCCTCCATGTACCCATAAGTATATATGTACTTCCTCTACTAAACCAGAGTTGTGCTCGACACAAGGGAGATACAAAGAGGTTCCTATTTATAGGCAATTTAAAAGGAGGGACTGCGAATATCCACCCCGCCACTTAAAATACTGAATACTTGGCACCTGGCAAATTTATTTGCTGTCTCCTTTGGTGAGTTCGCCTTATGCCGAGGCCTAGCTTGCCGAGCTCGCCGAAGAAGAGAGAGATCTCTGACAAACTTGCCGATAGTATAGGCGAGTTCTCGAGCTCTTGGTTGATGAGCTTGCCGGTAGTATAAGCGAGCACTCGATCCTCCTCGACGATTTTCTTGTTCTCATGATCCCTAAATCATAAGGATCAACTCACTTTATTATCTGTTAAGGCGAACAATTAAAACACGGTAATGATAAATAGCTTAATTCAATTTAGAATAGTGAAGGTTATATCAAGGACATCATGGCATGATTTGCATGGTTGGTTTAATCATGTATTAGGATTTTCGAACCCAAACATTATACACCTTCCTTCAAACCTCCAATGAATCAAATCAAGAAAAATAAGAAAAGGGTGCGGCCAAGCCTGTTTCTCCATTAAGAAGAAGAATCAACAAAGACTTGAAACAACCTGACAAATTTATAAAACAAAATGATTCATAGAAATTCGATGCATGCCCGGCCCACAAAATACTGTAAGATTTTAAGCAACAAGTTTAACAAGCTCTTCAAGGCAAGAAGGAACACAACCTGAAATTCAGTAACAAATCTCCCATACAAATAAAGAATCAGATCGATATAAATAAAGAAGAAACCCATTGATTCCTGAATTCAATTTGAATTTCATCAAACAATAACAGGCCAGAACTTACTCATTTATATGTATGAATGAGGATAGAGTCGTAACTTCTAATTAAAATAAATAATGGACTAATAATAACATTAATGATCATCCACTGAATCCATTGAAATTCTGAAACAGGGTTGACAACACAACAAATCCAGTGCACGACAACAAAACTATACCAAGCAGGTAGCAAACTAAACAGGCATTTTGGCAAAATGACAAAAGGTTAACAGCACATTGTACTCCATAAAGCAAGCAATTCAAGGTTCATAAACATCTCGAGGAAAGTCCAATTTGATGAACCAATCACCATTTATAAGTAGTAAGAAATATCAACAATTTAAGCAAGCCAGCCGATTTTGCAAACATAATTAACTCTGAATTTGTGAGATGAGAAAGAGAATAGAGAGTGGAGAAGTATCCAATCCATAATAGAATAAGAGAGGCCAGATATGGGTATGTAGTTTACTTAAAAGTCATAGGTTAACAGAAATTTTGACAGCCCAATAGATTCTTGCAAGCGAGCTTCAGCCACCAATATAAATCAAACCTTTGTAATTTTGAGCTTCTGCGCTAATTAGATCGATTACTCCTGTATTCACGCTACCAAATTGTACATCTTTATGGGAGTTATATAATTCTTCCCCATATGCATTTGTAAGGAAAAAAATCAATACCATTGAAAGTCATAGTATTAATTATCTTCTTAGCAGAAGTCACATTTATTAACAGACTTTGTTTTGGAGAGAAGTGTTAGAGTTATTATTATTCAATAGTTTAATATTGTTGAGTTTAGTCTCACACCGCCTATCAATGATGGGTGTCTTGATGTAAGTCCTATATATTGCCCCTATGTGGAAGAATAAAATTGTATCTTTCATTTTACTTCTCCTTTCTTACATGGTATTAAAGTGAATCGTTCTGAAAACCTAAAAATTTTCTTCCGTCTCACGTTTTCACCTAATTCCCCGCCGCCGACCAATGCTCGTTTTTTTTTCCGCGAGCTGTTAGGGCTCACGCTCGCCGCTCCCGCTCCTGTCGACAGAGTCGATTGCTAATCCCGTCGACAGGAGCGTCTCTGATTCCGCCGCCGCTGCCCTGTGCTGCTTCCGCCTGCGACGTCGAAGGCTCCTCCGGCTTCCGTCTGCGACATCGATGAAACCTCCAGCTTCTGTCTGCGACATCGACCACTTCTTCTCCGCGCCTCTCTCCGGCTACTTCTTCTCTCCGACTATTTCTTCTCCGGCCTGGATGCCCTCTGTCGCTGCTCTTCTTCTCTGGCTGCTCTGCGTGTCGCTGCTGCTCTGACGCTGCTCTTCTTCTCCGGCTGCTATGCATGCCGCTAGTGCTCTCTTCTTCTCCGGCTGCTCTGTGTGCCGCTGCTGCTCTCTTCTTCTTCGGCCGCTCTGCGTGCTGTGCTGCTGCTCGGCCGTCTACTTCCTTCTTCAGATCTACTCAGGCCCGACAGCTCTCTATGTCGTGCTGCTGCATCTTCTTCCTCGATGTCGGCAGGCCTATGCCGTTGTTGCTCTGCGTGCGCTGCTTCCTCTCCGGCTCGGTTTAAGTTTTAATGTTGTTTTTTTAAAGTTGTTATTGTTGTAGTGTGTTGTGTTAGTTTGCTTCACGTGCGATTTCGGCTCCTCCACGTGATCTGGATTCATGTACCCGACGAGGGTCCCATACGTGCACGTGGTCGACGTGAGGGGGAGTGTACGTCACGGCCTCCAGGCATAGTCTATGCCTTTATGCACGTATTTCATGTGAGGGGGAGTGTTTGTGGTAACGACGACTCAGATGTCTCTTTCCTGACTCTTGCCTTAGTCACACATGGCCCCCAGGTCAATTTCGTATGTTGTTTGTGTCTCATTGTCATTTTCTTTTGATTTGGTAGGGTTGGTTTGGTCTTTCGTGGTTGACCTAGTTTCCGCTTTGAGTGTATCCAGCGTGGTCATGGTCGGTTTTGTGGACCAACGTCGTGTGGCTCTTGCCCGGTTGAAGCATCCCCGGTGACACGCGGTTGGGCTTCGGTGGCTGTTGTTTTGTCCCACGTTGTCAACCTTCGTTTACTTTTCGTTTTATGTTGTATTCAAGCTGTAGGGTTCCCCTTCAGCTTGAGGGGGAGTGTTAGAGTTATTATTATTCAATAGTTTAATATTGTTGAGTTTAGTCCCACACCGCCTATTGATGTTGGGTGTCTTGATGTAAGTCTTATATATTGCCCCTATGTGGAAGAATAAAATTGTACCTTTCATTTTACTTCTCCTTTCTTACAAGAAGGATAGTTTGCAAAAAAGATTTAGAAAGTTGTTCCTGAAGCATGTTGGGCACCCCACAAGCAAAGGAACTGCTTGCTGAACTTGTTCACACTATGTCTCAAATTGTTTGGCATTGCAGGAAGCATTGTGATGTAGGGGAGGATGCGTGTCGTGCAATCTAGGCTAATTCGAGTGAGTGGACATGTTGTGAACACTTTATGATGACGCTTAGATTCCGACCGACATTTAATTCAAGTAAGAAATTTCAACCCACGCATTCAATAATTTAAGCGAAGACAAGTTTCCAATGGGGCAATTAAGCAAAAGCTTTCCTCCAAACGGAGGGTCTAAAATAAGCACGCCACAAATGGTTCCTTCCTGCAATCAAAATTCTTCACGACACAGAGTTCACATATGAATATCCAAGCAAATATAAGTAATCCAATAGATGTTCAAGTGCTGAAAATTAACATTTTCATACAACAAACAACTCACAAATAAGGGAATGTCCGAGGCGGGGAAGATCCGACTGTTTTGAGGGTAGATCCGAGTTTGCGTGTCGGAACGACGTCTGTCCGCGGTAGAGAAGGGTTGCAGTGGGCTGAAAACGGGTAGATCCGACCAAATATGGACGGATCCAGCCAAGGGGAGGGTAGATCCGGTGGTGGAAAGCGGATCCGGGCTAGGGATGGTGAAGGAGTTAAGGGGAATTGTAGATCGGGGTTGGATCTCCCGGATCGGGGCTAATCCAAGAGAGAGGGAGACCGGTTGAGGGTGGTAGCACTAGATCAAGATAGATCTAGGGTTTTCGGAGCGGTGAGAAGTGGATCCACAAAGGGGAAGAGAAGGAGGGGTCGGCTAGGGCAAAGGAGGCCCTAGGGGGGTCAGTTTTGGGAGGGGAAGGGCCTGCCGGTGCTGGTCTGTAGACAACAGGCCGTCAGTGGATTTCCGGGCACAGGAGGGGGCGGTGGAACAAGAAACAGGAGGGAGAGGGGCTGCTGCCCTGGTTGCAGGCCGGTGGGGTTCAGGTGGGGTTTTGGAGGGTATTCGGTGGCCGGATGGGGAAGGGGGTGGTGGAAAATGATGGAGGTGATTAGAGTTTACCTTGGGGATGAAGTTCTACCGCTAGGAGTCGACACCTAGGGCTCCACAGCGTCGGCACCGTGACTTGATCGTGGAGTTCCGGGAATTACTTCTTCCAAAACCAGCAATGATCTTTCCAAGCATCCGGACGCATCCGCGGGAATAACATTCTAAGCATTATGACAACCCAAAATCTACGGCTATGATTGACCGAAGAGTGCACGTGTCAAATATAAGAAAATAAAACCGAAAATAACAAAGTTATATATAAAAAAGTTCGTGACGCGCATCCGGACGCATCCGCGGGATCGGATCGTCACTCTGATCAAGTCTTCCGGCAAGAATAGACAAAAGTGGGCCCGCTTTGTTATGGGCCGATGATCCCCCATCAACTCCCCCCCGACTGAAAAGAATTCATCTCCGATGAATGGAGATGATCATACCGTCGTCGAAGTCCAGGGGCGAGTCGATCCAGCTCAGTAGGTAGAATCCACGTTGTAACGCCCCCGATTTTTCGATGATTTTATTTGAATGAGCAACGTCATATTTATGACGTCGTGACGTTACTTTTAACGTCGAGTTGACGGCGCAAGGCCGTTAAAGCATTTTCGCGTCCGTGCGGGCGAGTCGGCCGAATTCTTGTTGTAATGGGAAAATTTTGCATTTGGAATTTAAGTTATGTAATTTTGGACTTGCTCGTCAAGTTTCGTCGCAATCCGAGCATTTTTGGAGTCTCGGCGCGCGGTTTAAGTTTTGGATTGTTTATGTTCGCAGTATACTTTGAAGATTAATATCTCGGGAATGGCTCGTCGGATTTTGGTTTTGACTTCGTCGTTGTGTTCGTAGCGTCAGTATTCACCTATGGCGTGATTTTCGTTTAATTCGGCGCTCGTTCGAGCATCCGTTTTGATCTCGTAGTTTCCTTATTCAAAAATATATAAACAAGATTATTTTAATATTAAAGCACTATTCAAAAATGTATTTTACTATTCATTGGTATAGTTTAATCATAAGGTTATATTTGCAAATAATTTGTTCATGCAAATTTACTTGAGTCCTGATCTTTTTTCACTCAAGTGATATCGGCTCTACTCGAGTGAGTGCACTCTTCACACAAAGATTTTTTCAGCTACTCGGGTGATCCTTAATCCTTACTCGAGTGAATTTTTTCAGCTACACGAGTGATTCTTCCTCCCTACTTGAGTGAATTTATGGACCTACTCGAGTGAATTTATGGACCTACTCGAGTGACTATTTTCCTACTCAAGTTGTTCTGTTTTGTCGGCGTTCGGGAGCTCTTTTCAGGGTCAAAATGATGTCGTATGGAAAAATGATCAACATGAAATTTGTTCGTCTCGACGAGATCTACAACTTTCATGCTGGACACTTTTCGATTTGATGTCATCTTGGACCTCTATTATCGATTTTCCCGAAACTGCTCATAGATAGCCCGTTCGACTCATCCACTCGAGTTTTATGCCTTCTATCTCGAGTAGACCTGATCTACTCGAGTTCTATGCCTTTTATCTCGAGTCCTTATGACCATCTCGAGTTCCCCAAGCCTCCAACTCGAGTCTCCATCTCGAGTAAGCCCCTCCAACTCGAGTAAACCCCTCCATCTCGAGTAAACCAATTTCCTCTCGAGTTGTCTGTACAGTGTGAGTTCGGACACCGTTTTGAGGGTCAAAACGGTGTCGTACGAAAAATGGTCAACATGAAATTTGTTCGTCTCGAAGAGATCTACAACTTTCATGTTGGACACTTTTCGATTTGGAGTCATCCTAGACCTCTATTTTGGGTTCCCGCGAAACCGCTCGAAATAAACCGTTTTTTTTTACAAAATTTTTTATAAACATTATATATATATATTCTTAAACCTAGGTTTTAAAACCGAACTTCATCTTCTCCGTTAGTTTTTCTCCCGAACCAGAGCAGCGAGCGAGAGAGAGATTCTTTTTCGTGAATCTTCCGGTGGCCGCCGACGGTACTCCGGTGCTCGAAATCTTCAACCGATCATAGATCCGTAAAGCTCTCGCCGAGAGCTACGCCATCGTGGTAATATCATCCCCGTTTCTTGAGATTTCTCGTTAGGGTTTTTCGGCCCTAACCTCCTTTTCGGCCGTTCTTGCTCAGATTTCAACTCCTCCCGCATTCTTTTGCCTCGATCTACGACGTGGAGTGATTCAGAATACTTTTCCGGTAAAATCAAGGCAAGTGGTGGTTTCCCCTCGTTTCTCCTTGTCCGATTTGATGGTAACGACTATGTTTTCATGTTCTTTAAAATTTTCTACACTTATTCTTCCAAATTATTGTTATGTTTAACCTTCTCAATGATCACATGATGTTGTAATGTTTTGTCATGGTGAACTCGATTTGTCCGGACATGTTTGATCATTCTTAAAGTGTCTTATTGACAGCTTTAAACACCTTAGATTTCGTTAGTGAACGGATTAGAGTTATCTAGGATTGTAAATCGTTCCTAAGGGTTGATCAATCAAGTCTTGAAACTAGAAGTGTCAAGTAGAATCTGACGAGCCAAATTTCGAGATATATATGTGCTGTGGTTTCTTTGAGTTTCTTAATTGCGGGAGTTAGTAGACGAAACCACCTCCGCAAATGTTTGATGCCTTTATTAGTACATTGTGGAAGTCTACTAGGTTTTTGGGCGTCTGCGGTGTATGGTGGAGAGTATGAGACTCTCTCGCAGTTAGACAGATTTATATTCGTGAGGGTGTGTCTACGAGTGACCACCTCGCCCGTGTTTTTGGGTAGAGTCGACCACAGGTGCCTAATAAAAGTTTTGTATTTTTTTCCTTATGATTTATCCATGTCGTCACCTTATATTCTCGTGCGTCAGGTGTACTCTTGTTGAACGTGACAAATCACGTAAGAGTTCTTTTCTTGTTGATGTCTTGTTTCTTTTTGTACTTTACTTCAGTGCTTTTGGTCTCGGGTTGGTACCCCTTTTGACCTTTGTTTATTTTGGCTTATTTTTCTGCCACCATTTGTAAATTCTTGCTGAGGTGTTTTGTTTTTGGAATGCCTCAGGTCCAGAGCTGTAGCAGATAACAGAGCTGGTTTTGGAGTTTCTGAGCGGCAGTGTTGGCCGTGGTTGTTACCTCATCTCAGCGAGGTAGTTTGTGGTTTATTTAGTTACTGGTTCAAATTTACTTTTCTATTAGTGGGTTCGTGTCAGTTTGTTGGCGCCCACAGAATTACTATTTTTAGATACTTGCTAGCTGCTTATTTCTTTATATGTGGATGTGGACTACTTGCTCTCTGTGAGGATTTATGTTAGGAATGCATGTTAGGTATTTTCAACTATAAAATCTATTACTACTACTTCATGCACTGCATAATTTAAAAACTCTAACTTGTTATATTTAGCGACCGTAAAAGATATCCTGACTACTATTATAAATTTAGAGTCTTGCAGAGCATGAGTCGTCCTTTGAGGACGTTTATACTCGTGTAAGATGTTGGAGTCAATCTAAATAAGTATTTTTCCGAAGCGTATAATTATATTTTGATTCGTGCACTAGATGAGCCACTAAGCCGAGGGATACAACTAACTACTGCACTTAAACTGATTTTTTTTCCTTAAAATAACTTAAAGAATCTTTCTTCATGATTAGTAGGTGTCTGCCCGAGCGTCCGCAGTTATCCCCTCCTGACGTGGCATCATGACGCACATTTTCCCTTACTATGATAAGTTATTCTATGCGGTGAAAATGCGGGTTACGACAGTTGATATCAGAGTCAGGTTGCTTGGCAATTGGTCGGACAACCTTCCCTTGTTAGTAGGGCTGATATCGAGTCGAGTTCGAGCGATTTTGGCTCGGCTCGAAATCGAAATTTTCGACTCGAACTCGGCTCGAAATCGACTCGAAATAGAAATTGATTTCGAGTCGAGTCAGCTCGACTCGAAATGGCTCGATTCCGAGTCGGCTCGAAATCGAATCAAGTTGGCTCGAAATCAAATCGAGTCGGCTCAAAATCGAATCAAGTCGGCTCGATATTTAGCAATTTTTCATTTTATTCCTAGTTTGCTTAAAATTAAATTGGACAACCTGTAAATTTAGCAAATGAAATACTTAAAGCCTTCATTCTTTTTATTTAAGTTTAAATTTTGTTATTTTTAATTTTAAAATAAAAATATATTAATAAATACATAATTTTTTTAATTAATTCGAGTTGATTCGAATCATATTTCGAGCAATTCAGAGCTGGCTCGAAATCGACTCGAAATCAGATTCGAGTCAAATTAAATCGACTCAAATTGAGTCGAATCAATTTTAACTGATTTCGATTCGGCTCAATTTTCGAACGATTTTCGAGCGATTTTCGAGTTTCGAATAATATACTCAGCCCTACTTGTTAGTGTTAGTTGTTTATTGACATTTCATACACACACCGATGTGTCATCAGTACGTCTTAGCCGAAGCATAGTCACTACACTCATAACATGATAAGAAATATACATGACATATTATGTAGTATGTGATGCATAATATGTGTTTGTATATGGATCCACCATAGGAGGCAACATGTGACGGTTATGTAGTATGAGATGCATAACCACCATCATATGGGTGCCTATTAACACGTTTTCTTTTCTCGTTGAATGCGATGTTATATATTATGAGATGTATAACATTTCATGTGTACGCCGCTCATGCATGTATTAAGGCCTTTTTAGAATGCATAACACTGCATACATTGCATATCATCGCATAAGCATGCGTGCTAAGTTAAGGTTTACATGATGACACATGTACACACATGATTTTAAATAAGAATAAAGAATTCATGCATTCATGTCATAGGTACAAGAGTAAATAGGATGGGAGGATGCCATCCTAAGTAGGACATAACTTCATTATAAAATCCCAGAGCAAGTTGCAGCGTAAGCAATCATCTTTTAAGTATGGTCTGAACTAGTCGTGTTGCCTTGTTGTAAGCTAGGATTTTGATGAGTTGTTCGTTTGCTTTTTAGAAATGCCGTCAAAGCGTCCTGCGACGAGATCGACTTCCCAATTAGAGGGTGAGTCATCAGGTGCGCAAAATGATGCGATTATCGAGGGTCTGCGTCAGAGCAATGAGGCTCTGTCGAGACAATTGGTTGCGATGCAATCACAAATTGAGTCTTTGTTGTCTACCGCTCCCGCACAGCAACCTTTAGTGCAAGAGCCTGCATTGGGCCAAGCCGTGCCCGATACCCCTGCTCCTCTGGTGCCCCCGATGGCGATACCACCAGAAATGAATTTCGTATCGCACTTTCAGCGGTTGGGACCTCCCACCTACGACGGGAGTGCCAACTTTATGGTTTTATGTGATTGGCTCATCTCCATCGAGCAGATGTTTTCGTATTCCGGAATTCTAGAAGCCCAGAAGGTGATGATTGCAGTATATTAGTTAAAGTGTCTGACAAAGAGTTGGTGGATACGGGAAAGGGAGAGTCTGAATGAAGGATGTTCTTGGGAATCTTTTAAGAAGATGCTGCTGAAGAAGTTTCTACCCTCGGTCGAGCAGGACCGTCTGATGAATAACTTCCTGCATTTGAAGCAGTGACAGCTCACCATGAGCGAGTACGAGATTGAGTTTAACAAACTGAGTAGGTTTGCTCTTGATTTGGTAGCTTCTGAGGAGGGTAGAGTGGAGCGTTTCCTTGGAGGACTAAGAAGCGATGTCTAGCAGTTGGCATGCGCTTACCGGGCTGGAAGTTATGCTGAAACAGTGGAATCCGCTTTAAAAGTGAAGGCGATTGAAAACGCCAAGAACCGCGGTGCTGCGGCAAGGAAAGAGAAAAAGAAAGGCGTTGAGGATGGTAGCTGCATGACATCTGGCCCTTCTTCGAAGAAGAAAAGTAAGGAAGTGTGTAGCTTCTATGGTCGTCCTGGCCACCCTTACGAAAGGTGTTTCAAGAGGACTGCCACCCTGAAGCAGCAGCAGGTGCACGCCATCCAAGGTGCACCCAATGGAGAGCTAGTGTGCTCATTCTGTGCAAGGAAGGGTCATGATGTGAGTCGGTGCTGGATGAAAGAAAGGATTTGCTTCCAGTGCGGGCAGAAGGGACACCAGAAGTCTTCGTGCCCCCAGGCTCAGCCCCCACTGCAGCCTGCCCCACTTCGAGCTCTACCGCCGCCACCGAACCTGAATAAAGGAAAAGGAAAGCTGAACGTGATGACCAGCGAGGAAGCCCAAATCTCTACGCAAGTGATATCAGGTTAGCCCAAGTTTAAAATATCCTTATTATTTATCATTGTTGCCCTAGTTATCGTTCGTTTAGTTATGTATGTTACAGTTTTATGGGAGTTTAAGGTGCAGAATAGGTGGGCGCATATTCTTTTCGATTCGGGTGCCACTCATTCCTTCGTGGCCCGGAGGTTTGTTGATAAACATCGCCTGGATGTGGATCAATTAGGAGACTCCTTCAATGTCATTCTCCCTTCCGGTGATTCGGTGATATCTAATCAAGGAGTTCTGAGATGCCCTATTTATCTTGACAATTTTCTGGCCTTTGCGGATCTGATGATTTTAGATCTGGCTGATTTCGACGTGATTTTGGGCATGGACTGACTGTCCAAGTATGATGCGGTCATCCAGTGCAAGGCTAAGCGACTGGATTTCAGGATGGACGACGGACAACCTATGAGCGTCTATGGATTTCAGGACAGTGTTTCCCCTGTCATTTCTGCGGTACGTGCTTGTCGTGCTATAGAGTCTGGTTGCGAGGCGTTTTTGGTTTCTATTTATGCTCTGGAAACAGCTTTTGTTACACCACGTCTTGAGGATGTCTCGGTGGTGCGAGAGTTTCCAGATGTTTTTCCTGATAGTCTTCCAGGACTTCCTCCTGAAAGGGAGATAGAGTTTATGATAGACCTCGAGCCAGGTACTCGTCCTATTGCCAAAGCACCGTACCCTATGGCTCCGCGTGAGTTGGATGAGTTGCGTACTCAGCTCGACGAGTTGCTGAGGTGTGGTTTTATTAGACCAAGTTCTTCTCCATGGGGTGCTCGTGTTCTGTTCGTCAAGAAGAAAGATGGATCGATGAGGCTTTGCATTGATTACAGGGAACTAAATAAGGTAACCATTAAGAATAGATATCCCCTGCCAAGGATTGATGATCTATTCGACCAATTCCGTGGTAGCTCGGTATTTTCAAAGATCGATCTTCGCTCAGGCTACCACCAGTTGAGGATTCGTGAGACAGATATTCCCCGAACCACTTTCTGTTTGCGACATGTACACTATGAGTTTTTGGTGATGTCTTTTGGTTTAACCAATGCACGCCCTGCTTTCATGGATTTGATGAATATGATGTTTAAGGATTTCTTGGACCGATTTGTTATTGTGTTCATATATGATGTCTTGGTGTATTCCCGCAATGTTGAGGAGCATACTCAGCATTTGCGTTTGGTTTTGTCGACTCTGTGGGAGCATAAGTTATATGCGAAGTTGAGCAAGTGTGAGTTCTGGGTACCTCAGGTGTCCTTTCTGGGTCATGTTGTAAGCAAGGACAGTATTTCTGTAGACCCGACCAAGATTTCTGCCGTGATGGAATGAGAGAGACCGTCTACACCTAAGGAGATTAGGAGTTTCTTAGGCTTGGCTGACTATTATAGAAGATTTGTTGAAAGATTTTCGGTGTTGTCTGCTCCTCTAACTAGACTTACTCAGAAGAATACTGCATTCATTTGGTGTGATAAGTGTGAAGAGACTTTCCAAGAGCTGAAGAAGAGATTATGTACTGCTCCAATTTTAACCTTATCTACTGAAGAATTTGAGTATGTTGTGTATGTTGATGCATCACACATCGGACTTGGTTGTGTTTTAATGCAAGATGGTAAGGTGATCGCGTATGGATCAATGCAACTAAAGATTCACGAGAGAAACTATCCTACGCACGATTTGGAGTTGCTGCCGTAATTTATGCGCTGAAGCTGTGGCGACACTTATTGTATGACGCGCTGTGCAAGATCTATACGGACCATAAGAGTTTGAAGTATGTCTTCACTCAGAAGGAACTAAATCTGCGCCAGTGTCGATGGTTAGAATATGTGACGAATTATGAAGCGGAAATTCTTTATCATCCAGGTAAGGCTAATGTAGTAGCCGATTCTTTGAGTAGAAAGACCACTAAAATTTTTAATATGTGGGTACAGTACTTGGTAGAAGAATTCTTGTTGATGGATATTGAGGTTGAGAGTCGTACTGTGCCTGCTAGTTTGGAAGCGGAAGAACCCTCTTGGATTTCCCTTACTCGAGCACATCAGAAGGATGATCCTGATTTGTTGCACCTCATGAATAGAACCGTGAAGGGAGAGCTACCATATTTCTCCTTGGATGAGTTGGATACCTTGAGGTATCGGGGTAGATTATGCGTCCCCGCCTTTGGCGACATTCGGGCTAAGATCTGTGCTGAAGCTCATGGTTCCAGTGTAGCCTACCACCCTGGTTCCACTAAGATGTATAAGGATCTAAAGCAAATTGTTTGGTGGTCGGGGATGAAGAATTATATCGCGAAGTTTGTATCAGAATGTTATACGTGTCAGCGTGTTAAGGCTGATCATAAAAGGCCTGGTGGTAAGTTGACACCGCTTGATATTCCAAATTGGAAATGAGAGAGTATTTCAATGGATTTCATCGCCGGTCTACCAAAATCTCCACGTGGGCACGACTCTGTTTGAGTGATAGTCGATAGATTGACAAAGTGTGCTCACTTTGTTCCGTTTAAGATTGGGTATTCGATGAAGAAGATAGCTGAGCTATATCTTGAAGAGGTCATCAGATTACATGGAGTGCCTGTTAGCATTGTATCAGATCGGAACTCTAGATTTACGTCTCGCTTTTGGAAAAGTTTACAAAAGGGGTTGGGTACCGATTTAAGGTATTCCACCGCCTATCATCCGCAGACGAATGGTCAGACGAAAAGAGTAAATCAGATCGTAGAAGATATGATCAGGTGTTATATTTTGGATTATGGTGGTGCTTGTGATGAGCGTCTCAGACTCATGGAGTTTGCATACAATAATAGTTATTAAGAGAGTCTGCAGATGATCACGTTTGAGGCCTTATATGTGAGACATTGTAGAACTCCTTTGTTTTGGGATGAAGTTGGTGAGAGACCGTTGCTAGGTCCGGAAGCCCTTGAGGAGATGAATTGTGCTGTGACTCATATTCAAGAAAAGCTCCGTGTGACTCAAGAGCGCTATGAGAAGTATGTTAATCAACGAAGGGTCGATCTGGAGTTTGCCGTTGGAGACTTGGATTTTCTGAAAATTTCTCCGATGTCTGGCGTTACAAGGTTTGGAAGGAACCACAAGTTAGACCTCCGATATGTGGGACCTTTCCAGATTCTTGAGCGCATCGGAGTGTCAGCTTATAGGCTGGAGTTGCCTGCTATCTTCCTTGGTGTCCATGATGTGTTCCATGTGAGCCAGTTGCGGAAGTGTGTTCGTAGTGATCGTCATGTTCTCGACTCGATGCTCTAGATTCAGCCCAACCTTACGTATGTGGAAGAACCTTTTTGTATTCTGGATTCTCAAGAGCGTGTGTTGCGAAGAAAGATAATACCTATGGTCAAGATTCTTTGGAGAAACAAGACATCGAGAGCGCGACGTGGGAATTGGAATCAGCAATGAGAGAATCTCATCCGCATCTCTTCTCTTAGTTTCAGGTATGTCGTTATGGTTTCAGTTATGTTTGATTTTATCGTTTTGATTTGGTTTTTGAGTTGTGTTAAATTTCGGGACGCAACTTCTTTTTAGGGGGTGTGACTGTAACGCCCCCGATTTTTCGTTGATTTTATTTGAATGGGCAACGTCATATTTATGACGGCGTGTCCTTACTTTTAACGTCGAGTTGACGACGCAAGGCCGTTAAGGCATTTTCGCGCCCGTGCGATCGAGTCGGCCGAATTATTGTTGTAATGGGAAAATTTTGCATTTGAAATTTAAGTTATGTAATTTTGGACTTGCTCGTCAAGTTTCGTCGCAATCCGAGCATTTTTGGAGTCTCGGCGCGCGATTTAATTTTTGGATTGTTTATATTCGCAGTATACTTTGAAGATTAATATCTCGGGAATAACTCGTCGGATTTTGGTTTTGACTTCGTCGTTGTGTTCGTAGCGTCAGTATTCGCCTACAGCGTGAGTTTCGTTTAATTCGGTACTTGTTTGGGTATCCGTTTTGATCTCGTAGTTCCTTATTCAAAAATATATAAACATGATTATTTTAATATTAAAACACTATTCAAAGATGTATTTTACTATTCATTGGTATAGTTTAATCAAAAGGTTATATTTGCAAAGAATTTGTTGATAATGCAAATTTACTCGAGTCCTGACCTTTTTTCTCTCGAGTGAGTGCACTGTTCACGCAAAGATCTCTTCAGCTACTCGGATGATCCTTAATCCTTACTCGAGTGAATTTCTTCAGCTACACGAGTGATTCTTCCTCCCTACTCGAGTGAATTTGTGGACTTACTCGAGTGAATTTATGGACCTACTCGAGTGATTATTTTCCTACTCGAGTTGTTCTATTCACTCGGCGTTCAGGCGCTATTTTCAAGATCAAAATGACGTCGTATGGAAAAATGGTCACCATGAAATTTGTTCTTCTTGACGAGATCTACAACGTTCATGTTGGACATTTTCCGATTTGATGTCATCTTGGACCTCTATTATCGATTTTCCCGAAACTGCTCATAGATAGCCCTTTCGACTGATCCACTCGAGTTCTATGCCTTCTATCTCGAGTAGACCTGATCTACTCGAGTTCTATGCCTTTTATCTCGAGTCCCTATGCCATCTCGAGTTCCCCAAGCCTCCAACTCGAGTCTCCATCTTGAGTAAGCCCCTCTAACTCGAGTTAACCCCTCCATCTCGAGTAAACCAATTTCCTCTCGAGTTGTCTGTACAGTCTGAGTTCGGGCACCGTTTTGAGGGTCAAAATGGTGTCGTATGAAAAAATGGTCAACATGAAATTTGTTCGTCTCGAAGAGATCTACAACTTTCTTGTTGGACACTTTTCGATTTGGAGTCATCCTAGACCTCTATTTTGAATTCCCGCGAAACCGCTCGAAATAAACCGTTTTTTTTTTGACAAAACTTTTTATAAACATATATATATATATATATATATATATATATATATATATATATATATATATATATATATATTAAACTTAGGTTTTAGAACCGAACTTCATCTTCTCCGTTATTTTTTCTCCCGAACCAGAGCAACGAGAGAGAGAGTTTCTTTTTCGTGAATCTTCCGGTGGCCGCCGACGGTACTCCGATGCTCGAAATCTTCAACCGATCATAGATCCGGAAAGCTCTCGCCGAGAGCTACGCCATCGTGGTAATATCATCCCCGTTTCTTGAGATTTCGCGTTAGGGTTTTTCGACCCTAACCTCCTTTTCGGCCGTTCTTGCTCAGATTTCAACTCCTCCCGCATCCTTTTGCCCCGATCTACGACGTGGAGTGATTCAGAGGACTTTTCCGGTAAAACCAAGACAAGTGGTGGTTTCCACTCGTTTCTCTTTGTTCGATTTGATGGTAACGGCTATGTTTTCATGTTCTTTAAAATTTTCTACACTTATTCTTCCAAATTATTGTTATGATTAACCTTCTCAATGATCACATGATGTTGTAACGTTTTGTCATGGTGAACTCGATTTGTCCGGACATGTTTGATCGTTCTTGAAGTGTCTTATTGACGGCTTTAAACGCCTTAGATTTCGTTATTGAACGGATTAAAGTTATCTAGGATTGTAAATCGTTCCTAATGGTTGATCAACCAAGTCTTGAAACTAGAAGTGTCAAGTAGAATCTGACGAGCCAAATCTTGAGATATATATGTGCTGTGGTTTCTTTGGGTTTCTTAATTGCGGGAGTTAGTGGACGAAACCACCTCCGCAAATGTTTGATGCCTTTATTAGTACCTTGTGGAAGTCTACCAAGTTTTTGACGTCTGCGGTGTATGGTGAAGAGTATGATACTCCCTCGCAGTTAGACGAATTTTATATTCGTGAGGGTGTGTCCACGAGTGACCACCTCGCCCATGTTTTTTGGGTAGAGTCGACCACAGGTGCCTAATAAAGGTTTTGTTTTTTTTCCTTATGATTTATCCATGTCGTCACCTTATAGACTCATGCGTCAGGTGTACTCTTGTTGAACGTGACGAATAACGTACGAGTTCTTTTCTTGTTGATATCTTGTTTCTTTTTGTACTTTACTTCAGTGCTTTTGGTCTCGGGTTGGTACCCTTTTGACCTTTGTTTATTTTGTCTTATTCTTCTGCCACCATTTGTATCTTCTTGCTGAGATATTCTGTCTTTGGAATGCCTCAGGTTCAGAGCTGTAGCAGATAGCAGAGCTGGCTTTGGAGTTACCTCATCTCAGCGAGATAGTTTGTGGTTTATTTAGTTACTGGTTCAGACTTACTTTTCTGTTAGTGGGTTCGTGTCAGTTTTTGACGCCCACAGAATTGCTATTTTTAGATACTTGCTAGCTGCTTATTTCTCTATATGTGGATGTTGACTACTTGCTCTCTGGGAGGATTTATGCTAGGAATGCATGTTAGGTATTTTCAACTATAAAATCTATTACTACTAATTCATGCACTGCATAATTTAAAAACTCTAACTTGTTATATTTAGCGACCGTAAAAGCTATCTTTACTACTATTATAAATTTAGAGTCTTGCACAGCATGAGTCGTCCTTTGGAGACGTTTATACTCGTGTGGGATGTTGGAGTCAATCTAAATAAGTATTTTTCCGCAGCGTATAATTATATTTTGATTCGTGGACTAGATGAGCCACTAAGCCGAGTGATACGGCTAACTACTGCACTTAAACTGATTTCTTTCCTTAAAATAACATAAAAAATCTTTTTTCATGATTAGTAGGTGTCTGCCTGAGAGTCCGCAGTTATCCCCTGCTGACGTGGCATCATGACGCGCATTTTCCCTTACTCTGATAAGTTATTCTATGCGGTGAAAATACGGATTGTGACACACATGTCATCAGAGGCGGAGTGGCCTCTCCAACGAACCAGGTAGCGACATGAAAGTCCAGTGGCGGTAGGGACGTACTCATGGGCGACGATGTTTGTAATACTCTCAATATGCTGCTCTCGTGAAGTGGATCTCGGAGCGATCAGGGGTGCAGGCGGTGTCACCATAGGTGAGGGACTCCCAGGGGTGCGTACAGCTGGGGGCTGGGTAAGTGGCAGAGGTGAGTGGGAGGAAGCTGTAGCTGGTGATGAGGTGGAGTGGTGGTGATCATCCTGACTCGGGTCCGAATATTCGCGAGGTTCGTTATATGGAGTCAAGTCCTCAACATTGAACACCGGATGGATTCCCATACTCGCGGGGATACTCAGCTCGTAGACATTTGTCCCGATCCGTTTAATGATCGAGTAGGGATCCATTCGTTTAGCGCTTAATTTTTTGGCAGGCCCCGGTGGGAGCCTCTCCACCCGGATTCAGACCATTACCTGCTCGCCTTCATTGAAAACCTGTTCTCGCCTGTTTAAATCTGCACGGGTTTTATAGTTTTCATTACTTGAAATAGTTTGCCAACCGACTGACTCATGTAATTCATGCAAATGGCGTGCAAATGACTCGGCGGACTCACTTGGACGAGACTCTAATGGACAAGGAATGAGGTCGATGAGCTTCTTGGGTTCATACGCTAATACTATATGAAATTGTCTCAACCCGGTGGACCTATTGACCGAACTATTGTAGGCGAATTCAGCAATGGGATGGACGGAGTCCCAACTCGCCACATACTTGTCGATAAGACATCTAAGCAAATTCCCTAGACTGCGGTTCACAACCTCAGTCTGCCCATCTGTCTGGGGGTGATATGCAGATGAAAACTTCAGGGTAGTGCCCGTTTTGTACCATAGGGTCTTCCAAAAGTAACTCGCGAATCTAACATACCTGTCAGAGACTATGGGCTTCAGTAGGCCATGTAACCTAAAGACGTCCCGAATGAACATGGATGCAACACGTGATGCGTCAACAGTCCTAGAGCAGGCTATGAAGTGTGTCATCTTCGAAAAACGATCAACAACTACAAAGATGGAGTCGTGCTTCCGAACCGTGCACGGCAGTCCAAGTACAAAGTTCATACTAATGTCCTCCCAGGATCTAAGTGGGACTGGTAAGGGCGTATATAATCCTGTGTTCTGTTTAGTTCCCTTTGCAGTCTGACGCGTACGACAATGTCAGACAACTCTGGCCACATCCCTCTTCAGGCCTGGCCAATAAAATCGATCCTCGACGATAACTATGGACTTATCCCTACCAAAATGCCCGGCAGCTCCGCCCGCATGAAGCTCCCAAATCAGATAGTCACTGTACGATGTGTTTGGGATGCACATGTGGGAACCCCAGTAAAGGTAACCTTCCCAAATCTAGAAACCGTCGACAGGTTCGGCTGGGTCTCGGGATAAAGCTACGTATATCTCACTGAAGTCCGAACAACCTGGGTAATCAACAATAATCTGCTCAAGTCCGTCCATGTGGGCTCTCAGGCTCTGCAGAAGGGTGACCCGCTGACTCAACGCATCAGAGAGTTTGTTCTCAACACAGGCGCGATGTTTGAGAACATAGTGGAAATCCTGGAGGTACTCAACCCACTTCGCATGCCTATGCCCCAACTTCTTCTGTGAATCTAAGTACCGAAGCGCATGGTGGTTCGAATAGGGAAGGGGGTGGTGGAAAATGATGGAGGGGGTTAGGGTTTACCTTGGGGATGAAGTTCCACAGCTAGGAGTCGGCACCCAGGGCTCCACGGCGTCGGCACCGTGGCTTGATTGCGGAGTTCCGGGAATGACTTCCTCCAAAACCAGCACTGATCTTTACAAGCCTCTAACACTCTTATTTATAACATTCTAAGCATTAGGACAACACGGGATCTACGACTATGATTGGCGTAAGAGTGCACGTGTCAAATATAAGAAAATAAAACTGAAATAACAAAGTTATATATTAAAAAAGTTCGCGACGCGCATCCGGATGCATCCGCGGGATCGGATCGTCACTCCGATCAAGTCTTCCGGCAAGAATAGACGAAAGTGGGCTCCGCTTTGTTATGGGCCGATGATCCCCCATCACATTGCCATTGATCATGGGGCGTAAACTCTGAATCTTAGAAGATATTAAGTCGTCTGACTTAGTGGTTGCCACTAGCACACTTTAAAACCTTCCCATTTTACAACGGCTGATACGTTCCTCCACTAGCACACTTTAAAACCTTCCCATTTTACAACGGCTGATACGTTCCTCTCATCACCAAATCGGAGAGGAAGAAAAGAAAGGGAAGGGGAAGGAGAGAAGAAGAATGCAATAGAAGATGAACTAGAAAATGCAAACAGGAGTAACTCGATGATGCTCCTTTCGAGACCCAAAAACTAGCATTGCATAAGCAATAAATCAAGCTAGGGTTACCAAAAATTGGAGCAGGAAGAAAGATATGTATCGGATCACCACCTCATGGTTTGCCTACCGAGGGTCAAAAAACAGCGTTGTATACTTTGTCTTTATTAATCCAGTCTATGTTACGAGCCATATGCGCCCTTAATATCTTTTATTGTTTTGAGCATTTCTTGTGCCATATGCGCCCTTAATATCTTTTATTGTTTTGAGCATTTTTTGTGTTATGTTTATTTACACTCTTGTCATTTTGTAATGTTTTTTATATACCCTTGGGGTCATGAATGAATGCATGCAAGAATTAATCGATATTTTCTCCTACTCTCTCTAGTTTCTTCTTCCTCTCTCTTTATAGGGTTAGGGTTGAGCAAAACTAATCCTATCCTTCATCCCTTTTCGGGTGACCTCGACTTCCTTGTATCCCCGACGTCCACCGCATCTCTGCCTCCTCCAAAATAAGCATCTAATAAGCTCTTAGAGGCATCGATCCTACCCTGAAGTGATTGAGTATCGAACTTGCCTCAATGCATTGCATCTCAATTCGTATTATTCTACTGTAATTTTTTCGACGTTGTGATTAGCTATCAAGTACCCCTAATTACTGCAAACACCTTAGGCTTGTAAACAACAATGTACTTAAAAAATAATGCTGATACACAGAAGTTGCATAAATTCAATAGCGTAGTGTATTAGACTTTCCTCATTGGTCCATTTTGTTGTTTTCTTTATCAGTTGGTTCATGTCGTCCAGCAGTAATTCCTGAGAAAGACCATGTTTGATATGTTTTATGGCTTAGTAATTTCTTTTAATGTTGCCGAACTATTGTACTTAACTGACTGTACTTTCCCTGTTTTCTTACATTGCAGGCTAGCACACATTGGTCTTGGTGTTATTAACCTTGTGGATATTGTTCTAGTGTCTAGATTAAATGCTTGGTTTTCAATTGAAGATAAATACATGGTGCTCGGCGGTTCAGCGGTTGCTGATGCCATCAATCAATTCAAGTATTTTTCTACGTTTTGCTTTAGTTTCTCATGCATTTGTTTTTCATATTTTTTGTGACGAAGTGATGACTTTCGGTCGCATAAGTTAGGCTTTGTTTGTTTGGACGTTTTTTCTCCGATGTGTTTTTCATAAAACACACATTTTATTTTTGAATTTTCTCCATTTGGAACAACCTATTCCCTAAAACGTCATTTTATGCTTGATTCCAATCTCATGGAGGGAGTTTCATTGAAGAACATAGGTTTATCTTCAGGTTTGTTTGTTTGGACGGTAAGAATGAGAGCGGTGAGAATGAGAGTGGTGGGAATGGTGCAGTGGAAGATGGAGAAACACGGTTGCTGTCTTTGAAAAGACCCAATATGGAATTTTTGAGAGGCGACGCCGTGACGGTGGAACGAGAGTTTATCTAACGGTTTAAAGGAGCGGTGATGTTTTTTTCCAATGGAGAAGGAGCAAAAAATAAATCTTTAATCTCCAACCGCTCCATCTCCAACCACAACCACCCACTCAAACTGATAGGGAAAAAGAAATTGCATTACTTTAAACAATAAAATGATACAATCGAGAACGAGTTCTCGCCATGCATCCGGAGGCTGGGTCCTCCTTGACACCCCACTCTCCAAGAGAGCCAAAACCTAAGACTCCAAAGATACCTCTCTAAGCATACTACCACTCCTATATATAGGCGAGTGGGGAAAATACAAAGTATTATAATGCCCCCATGTGCTACACAAACTAATAATACCAGGTGGCGGTCGCATCGTATCAACACATCCCTCCCGAAAAACGACCTTGTCTTCAAGGTCGAGGGCCAAAGGGGTCGTCAGAAAGCGTCAGCGGATCCAGTTCCCTGGAGTCAAGTGCAGTATCTTCAGCTCCCAGCAACACACATAGATTCCTGAGAGGGAAGTCGTGGGTGGGTGAGAACGGTTGTTGGCAACGAAAACATAGGCCCTTGCGGCGAAGCTCTTCTTGTTGTTGATAAGACAAATGATGGGGCCGTCGGGGAGGGGGGCGGTGGACGTGGAGCTGAAAGATGCAGAGGCGGAGCCCCCGGTGAGGGCAGAGGGTCCATGGGCGGAAGAGGTGGCGGTAGTGGCCGCGACGGTGGGGGCGACCGTGTCGAGGAGTATGGTGGGGCTGGGTAGAGTTCCTCATCGAGATACCTAGCCTGCTCCATTGCACACGAAAGAGTAGTCAGGTTGTGGACCCGAAGGCGCGCACAGAGATGGGGGTGCAGACCCGCCAGAAAATAGCCCAAGTTGTGGTCGGGGGCCTGGTCAGGATCATGTGTAGCAACCACGATAAATTTGTCGGTGTAAGTTGCCACAGAGTTAGACTGGCGGACGAAGCTGAGGCGCTCAAAGACATTACCCACCTGGCGGCTGTCGTAGTGGAGGAGTTCCTCCTTCAATGTGAGCCAGGAAATGTCAGGTACCTGCTGACACATCTAACTTAATGCACCCAATGGAGTGCCGAGTCCTCCATTTAAATAGTGGCGAGGGGGACCTTTTGGTCGGCGGGGGTGGCCAGCATGTCAAAAAACTGCTCGGCACGGGCGATCCACCCGAGAGGGTCGGTGCCATCGAACACAGAAATCTCAATCCGGAGGAGATGGGCCGGGACACTGTTCGATGCGGGGTGCAAAGACCTAACGTGGTCAGGAGCGGATGGAATTGGTGACGGTGGAGGAGGTGTCAGAGGGCGATTAACTGTCGCGGTCAGTTCTCGAAGGAGGAGCGTAAGATCCGCCAACTGGGCTTCAATTTGATCCATGCGTTGAGAGTCCGAGATTGTAGTGGCAGAGGTGTTCTCGTCGGCGTGGAGGGCCATGGCCTCAGTCCTGGGCAAGAATCGCGGTTAGGAGTAGCGACGATGAGCGTCGGTGGGCTACAATAGTTGTAGGAGGGCGTCTCGACACGACAGAAGGAAAGGAGAAGGGGGAGCGACAGCTGGAAGGTCGCCAAATCCGCAGGATGGCCTCCAGAAGGCGGGGAAGACGTTGGAGGCCGCTAGGAGCATATGTAAATGCCAAAAATCGTAGGAAGGAGCGAGTTGAAGGCGTAGCCAGACGGAGAAGGCGCCGACCGAGGAGGACGACACTGGACTCGACGGATTTACTGCAGAAGGCAGCCGATGACGCTGGAGGGGCTGGAGCGGTCCGCGGAATGGACGATCGGGCCGAATAGAGGAGGCACAACGTGCAGATCTGCGAGCGTAGCGTAGCGTTGTGAGCTCTAGGGGCGGAAGCGAAACAACTAGGCGGCGTAATAACACGGTGGCGGCGCGTGGAACAGTCAAGGTGGTGATTATCGATCCGGCGGGGCAGCAGTGCGTGCGGAACAGGCGTTGCGGTGGAGCAGCGATGCATGTGGAACGGCGATGCGGAGTGCAAAATAGTTGATACGCCCGAAACGGATGTGTAAATTATACGCAAGTGCACGTGTCAGATCAAGTAATATAAAGTAAGTAAAAATCGTTCACACGGAGAAGTGTTTAATTCAGTGCTTGCAAATACCAGTTGAGTCTTTTCTTTAAATCCAAGTAAATCAAATACAATAAATTTTATAAAGAAAATAGATGAAAACTCCTAATCAAATTAGACACGATTTCTTAGAGAAATACTTTTTATCAGTTTTTAGAAATAATCTTGTATCGTGATTTCCTATGTCTAGTGCGTTGAATCTTTTAAATGATATTTTATGAAAATGCGCGGTGAAACGTATTGCAACGATTTTAAAATAAAAATGAGTATCTCTCGTTATCAGAAATCTCTAATCCTTTATTTCCCTTTTCATCTCTAACTCTGGTGAAAAGAAGAACCTCATAAAGAACAAAAGTCAATGTTGCTAACACAAAAAAAATCTCTTTCTCCATAATATGCCATATAGAATCTATGATGCACTTACACAACTCGTCTATCGATTTATAAAGCCCAGTAAAATGTGAAATCTTGGCCAAAAGTTCTAAAATAAAGATCATAAACTCAATAAAGATTATTCAACAAGCAATCATAAAGGAAATTAAGAACATCATAATCACATACGACATAGTACTCTCATAATAAACCGGGAGTTGCCTTCTCCCTTCCTCCCATACCAGGACGGAGCTTACTGCCTCTGCTCCCACTCCCAGATATAGGGTTAGGTCCTCCCCCTCCTTCGGACCCTGAAGTAGTGGGGCCTGAGTGAGTTGTCTCTTCAAAGCTTGGAAAGCCACCTCACACTAGGGGGTCCACTCGAACTTCTTGTTCCCGCGCAATACCTTGAAGAAGGGTGAGCACTTCTCCCCTGCCAAGGAGAGGAACCTGCTTCGTCCCGCGAGCTTCCCCGTGAGGTGCTGGATCTCTTTCGCGTTCTTTGGCGACTCCAGTTTCACTATAACTTTCACTTTGTCATGGTTGGGCTCTATCCCTGCTGGGGTGAGGAGATGACCTAGAAACTTTCCCCGGTTAGCCCCAAAGACGCACTTCTGGGGGTTGAGCCTCATCTTATACTTCCTCAAGGTGCTAAAAGTTTCTGCCAAGCCCTGGAGGTGAGATCTGATGTCCCTGCTTTTGACCATAAGGTCATCTACATAGACCTCCTGGTTCCTGCCCTTCTGCTCCTGGAAGACCCGGTCATCCTTTGATATGTTACCCCCGCGTTCTTCAGCCAAAATGGCATTATCTTGTAGCAGTAGCATCCATCCCCTGTGATGAATGAGACATCCTTTATGTCGGGCGGGTGCATGCGAATTTGATGGTAATCTGAAAAAGCATCTAAAAAACTCATTAGAGAAAAACCGACGACTGAGTCTACCAGCGCGTCGATTCAGGGCAACAGATAACAATTCTTGAGGCACGCTTTATTAAGTAAAGAAAAATTCACGCACATCCTCCACCTTCCATCACCTTTTTAAACCATCACCACATTGGAGACCCAACCTGGATACTGGACCTCTGACACAAACCCGACCTTGAGTAGCTTACCCACCTCCTCCCGGATGGGCTCGACCTGCTTGTCGGCGATGTACAACCCCGTAGCCGGGCGAGTGGGACCCTCCCCAAATATCAGCCTAGGGGCGTGTTGTGCGCGACGAGTTGGTGCGAGCCCGTTCGAAGACGCGCGAGTGCTCGTACGTGCGTGCGGAGGTTTTGTGTGCATGGACTTAGAATATATATATATATATATATATATATATATATATATATATATATATATATATATATATATATATATACGAGCATCTTCGCACGGGCTACGCCCGTGCTCGATGCTCTCGGGCGGCCTTCGGCCGCATCCAGGCGGGCTTCGCCCGCCTCCGAACGGGCTTCTCCCGTGCTCGATGTGTCGTTGCGAGCTGCGCCCGCATCAAAGTGGGATGCGCCCGCATCAAAGCGGGATGCGCCCGCATCAAAGCGGGATGCATCAACATCAGGACGGGCAGCGCCCGCAATATATACATATGATTACTAAAAATGACCGTAAAAAATATACATCAATATTACAAATTTTATTTTGTAAAACAATATATATTTAAACCTAAAAAAATTAATTCCTCTCCATCTCTGTCTTCGTATCCCCACCTCTCTTTTCTTAATATATACTATTATTAGATATATCTTTATATAAATAATATAATTCATATAATATAATAACTGTCGCCCCCAATAATCTATCCTATTATTAACTATATCACTCGCTGCCCCCTCTTTCTCTCCCCACTTTCTTAAATTAATAATATAATTTATGTAATATAATAATTTCATAACTCAACCTCTCTCTCCGCCTGACACCTACCACTACACGGCTCTCTCTCCTATCTTTCTCTCTCTCCCTCTCTTTCTCTCTCTCCCCTCTCACTCCCTCTCTCTCTCCGCCTGACACCAACCACTCCACCGCCCTCTCTCCTCTCTTTCTCTCTCTCCGTCTATTTCTCTCTCTCCCCTCTCACTCCCTCTCTCATCTTATCCCTCAACCGCCTATAGCTTTAGGAGGTCTAGGCATTTTGAACATTTTAATAGTAAAATATTGAACGGGTGATGAAATATGAAGATAGATCGGATGGTCACAATCGTTTCAATGAGTTTTTAATTCATGAGTTTTATATATCTTTATATACGGTAAATATATATATATATATATATATATATATATATATATATATATATATATATAGATATTATATATGATGGAGGAGATTTATTATATGGGAGGAGATAGGGGGGAATGGGGGGAGGGGATGCGGCAGGCGGGTACAACAAAAGGAGAAAGGAATTAAAGAAGAAAGAGGAGAATAAGAGAGGAGACAGCTGGAAAGGATAAAAAAAGAATAAGATAGAGGGGGAAAAAGGGGGAGAAGGGGGGTGGGGCTCGGGTACAGCAGGAAGGGGGAAAAAAGAGAGATGGAAGCAGGAAAAACAGGAAAAAATCGGAGTAGAACCCTAGCCCGGCCGATCCGGAGCCCAGCCCAGCCGCCGCCGCCCCCTTCCCCGCTCTCTCGTCGGCCTGGAGCAAGACAACCCCGCTCCCTCCCTCTCTCTCTCTGGTCGGCTGGAGCAGCCCCCGCCCTTTCTCCCTCTCTCCCGTCGCCGCCTAAGCAGGGCAAACCGAGCCCGACGCAGGCCGAGCCCTGCCCCTTCCTCCCTCCAGTCGTCCAACAAGGGCAGGCCGAGCCCTGCCCCTTCTTCTCTCCAGTCGGCCAAAAAGGGCAGGCCGAGCCCTGCCCCTTCTTCTCTCCAGTCGGCCAACAAGGGCAGGCCGAGCCCTGCCCCTTCTCCTCTCCCGCCGGCCAACAGGGGCAGCCCGACGCCGCCCCCTTCCTCTCTCCAGTCGGCCAACAGGGGCAGCCCGACGCCGCCTGAAGTCGTGGAGGCCGGGATCGACTTCTTCAGAACCACTTGGAGCGCGGTCGGTCATGGAGGGGAAAATCATTTGGAGCTTTCAACTCTCCTGCGGAGGTCGGACCCGTGCATGACAACCGCTACGGACGCTAGACGTCGAGCCTCGGGCAATGTGCGCGGTTGCGGCTCCGCCAAACACGCGACAAGGGTAACGATGTTTCTACTTGGCCAGGTGAATCCCTCAATTTACATACTTGCATGGAAGCCCCTCTCCACCAATGGGTGGGGGGAAGGGAGCTTTCCGACGGGTTGACGTGTACGTCCCCGCACTTAATTGCATTAGTACCCGGAAGCGTGAGTACGGGTTTAGGCATGCTGTGTGAAGCCCATCCGGACGTGTGAGCCGGATTGGTGATGTTCTGGGGTTCCCGGAGAAGACTCCGAGGAAGTTGTTTATTAGCCGTTTGCAGGGAATGCGCACCATAGCCCCAAAAAAGGGGGTGTGCGCAATATGTTTGGCCCGCTTATGTTAGCCGACCGATGCCTAGTTGGCCGCCGCTCGTCGAGACGTTGACGTACAGGTGTTGCAGTACCAAGCGAGGAGTAGCGGACTTAAGCCCAAGGTTGTGCCGGCCCTCGAAGGCCCTTTTTGTTTATATTGCCGGCCTGCGTGCTGAGTATGAAATTTATATTCCTGTAATATTTTTTCATATCTGTGATGCTCTGTGAATATAGTTTACTCCTCCTGTCTTGGGCGAGCGTTGTGTTCGTGAACCGCTCCCCCCGTGTGGGCCCCGAGGTATAGATGCCGGGAAGCCCCCTGATGACCCGTTGTCATCCTTTCAGAATAGCGGAGTTCCGCCGTTAGCGGCCCAATCGGGGCTGCGTAGAGTAGGGCTGCTGGGCGGTTTTGCGCCAATAGTAAGGCGGGCGGGGAACATTTTACATAGACCCGAGGTGGCACCTTTAGTTAAGGAGTGGGTCTTGAGATCCTCCTCAGATGTCCCAGTCGGCCAAGAGAGCCCTCCGAAGGTGCCTTAGCTCAGCCCTTGGCTTGAGAGGGGAAGAGTTTGTTAGTCTTCCGGGTATGCGGCGGGTCCTCCACGCTGAGACCTTGGGTCTGTCCCTTATGTTCCTAGTCTTGTGCCTAGATCGTTCGCTTGAGGGTAGTAGGTGCGCGGTCACCCCTTCCCCAAGGGTCGAACTCCACAGGAGACCGGATTCCGGTTTCAACATTTTGGTGCGGTGAGCGTGGAGTGTGACCAGCACAGAAGAACTCGGGCGAACATCATGGCTATAGAAGTGGAACCAGGTGACGACCACGGTCATGCGTTGACACTTTGTGTGTAAGGTCCTCACACTCAGAGTTGTCCCCTCCCATAGCTGTTGTTTGAGTCCCATAGCATTCGAAGTAAGATTTGCACCTATTTGAAGCGCTTCTACCTATGGAAACCCGTGTATCCCCACTTATTGCATCAACGAGAAACCTGGAGGTTATTATCTTCAAGATCAAGTAGGAGAGCAACTGAGAGGTATTAGAAGCCGGGGTGACCTGAAAGGGTTCCCTCCCTAACGGTAATATGTTATCTCTTCCTTGTAATTCAGTAGCGGTCAAGTTTTCTCTTTATTACCAATTCGTCTCGAGCTTCTGAGGGATTCAAGGGTTAGCCTCGCGATCGACTCCGGAAGCCAAACGTCCAACCCGTTCCTTTTAAATAGCCTAGTTCGGACGATGGGACGGTGCCGCGGGACTTTAAGCGCTATTGTAAGACCGAGCCTCTGCACTGACGACCGAGATCAGCTCCCCCCTTGCACGCCGGCTTATGTCCTCCCGATCGCACCTCTCCTCCGACTAGAGGAATTATCAGGAACGAGCCTAGACGCTACCCTCCCAGATTTGATAAAGGGCCGATCTCTCCAAGCAATCACGAGTGACATGGCGGAAAGTGATCTTTGTCATTAGATCAGGATACGAGCCGCCGACCTGTTCCTTCTAAATAGCCCAATTCGGATGATGAGACGATGCCTCGGGACTCTAAGCGCTATTGTAAGACCGAGCCTCTGCACTGACGGCTGAGATCAGCTCCCCCCTTGCACGTCGGCCTATGTCCCCCCGATTGCATCTTTCTTCCGATTGGAGGAATTATTAGGAACAGGCTCGGGCGCCAGTTTCCCGATTTGACGACTTCCAGATCGTCTCTCTTATGAAAAAATGCGTCCTCCATTTGTAAAAGCATCGGTGCAATTAACTCTCCAGCACCTCTTAAGTAAATAAGATGTCTTCATCTCGAGCAAAGTCAAGTCGGGTAGTTTTGGACCCCGAGCAGATCCCGCTGCCAGACTCTCATCTAGCTGGCAGAGTCGGAAGTCACTCGGTGTCATCCGTGGGCCTCGAGCAGATCCCGTTGTCAGGCTCTCACCTAGCTGGCAGGGCCGGAAGTCACTCGATGTCGGTAGTTTTGGACCCCGAGTAGATCCCGCTGTCAGGCTCTCACCTAGCTGGCAGGGCCGGAAGTCAATCGATGTCGGTAGTTTTGGACCCCGAGCAGATCCCGATGTCAGGCTCTCACCTAGCTGGCAGGGCTGGAAGTCACTCGGTGTCATCCTTGGGCCTCGAGCAGATCCCGCTGTCAGGCTCTCACCTAGCTGGCAGGGCTGGAAGTCACTCGATGGCGGTAGTTTTGGACCCCGAGCAGATCCCGCTGTCAGGCTCTCACCTAGCTGGCAGGGCTGGAAGTCACTCGGTGTCATCCTTGGGCCTCGAGCAGATCCCGCTGTCAGGCTCTCACCTAGCTGGCAGGGCTGGAAGTCACTCGATGGTGGTAGTAGTGGACCCCGTGCAGATCCCGCTGTCAGGCTCTCACCTAGCTGGCAGGGCTGGAAGTCACTCGGTGTCATCGTTGGGCCTCGAGCAGATCCCGCTGTCAGGCTCTCACCTAGGTGGCAGGGCTGGAAGTCACTCGATGGCGGTAGTTTTGGACCCCGAGCAGATCCCGCTGTCAGGCTCTCACCTAGCTGGCAGGGCTGGAAGTCACTCGGTGTCATCCTTGGGCCTCGAGCAGATCCCGCTGTCAGGCTCTCACCTAGCTGGCAGGGCTAGAAGTCACTCGATGGTGGTAGTAGTGGACCCCGAGCAGATCCCGCTGTCAGGCTCTAACCTAGCTGGCAGGGCTGGAAGTCACTCGGTGTCATCCTTGGGCCTCGAGCAGATCCCGCTGTCAGGCTCTCACCTAGCTGGCAGGGCTGGAAGTCACTCGATGGTGGTAGCAGTGGACCCCGAGCAGATCCCGCTGTCAGGCTCTCATTAGCTGGCAGGGCTGTAGGCACACCTGGGGGGAAAGGATTGGTTCTTGGAGGTTTTTGCAGGACCCCGAGTGATGCTCGGCCCCGGGTAGACTCGCTGTCATGCTCCCACTAGCTGGCAGGGCTGTAGGCACACCTGGGGGGTAAGGGAGAGAGTTTGGAGTTTGGAAAGAGAGTTTGGATATTTTGCAGGACCCCGAGTGATGCTCGGCCCCGGGTAGACTCGCTGTCAGGCTCCCACTAGCTGGCGGGGCTGAAGGCACACCTGGGGGGTAAGGGACCCCGAGTGCTGCTCGGCCCCGGGTAGACTCGCTGTCAGGCTCTCATTAGCTGGCAGGGTTGTAGGCACACCTGGGGGGAAAGGATAAGCTCCGCGTGCACAATGAGATATAGAATATACGTTTTTGTTGTTTCACGATATCACGAGAAATTATGTACTTGCTGTAAGTAATGGTATGAGGGCAATTCAATAGCAGTGAGCCAAAGGGTATCGAGTGATTCAAAAAGTTCAGAAAGGTCATGGAGAGATTGATGCTCCAAGCGCAGATTTCAGTTTCTCTCAAAATTTTTTTTTGGGTCGTCTCCCACTCGCCGGATACGTTGGGTTGGATGATTCTTTCCGAGCTTGTACCAAGCTCGAAAAGAGCGGAGATTGTGTACAACCTCGTAGCCGGGCGAGTGGGACCCTCCCCAAATATCAGCCTAGGGGCGTGTTGTGGACGACGAGTTGGTGCGTCCCCGTTCGAAGACGCGTGAGTGCTCGTGCGTGCGTGCGGAGGTTTTGTGTGCATGGACTTAGAATATATATATATATATATATATATTATATGATGGAGGGGATTTATTATATGGGAGGAGATAGGGGGAATGGGGGGAGGGGATGCGGCAGGCGGGTACAGCAAAAGGAGAAAGGAATTAAAGAAGAAAGAGGAGAATAAGAGAGGAGACAGCTGGAAAGGATAAAAAAAAAATAAAATAGAGGGGGGAAAAGGGGGAGAAAGGGAGGGGGGGGGGCTCGGGTACAGCAGGAAAGGGGGAAAAAGAGAGATGGAAGCAGGAAAAATCGGAAAAAATCGGAGTAGAACCCTAGCCCGGCCGATCCGGAGCCCGGCCCAGCCGCCGCCGCCCCCTTCCCCGCTCTCTCGTCGGCCTGGAGCAAGACAACCCCGCTCCCTCCCTCTCTCTCTCTGGTCGGCTGGAGCAGCACCCCGCCCTTTCTCCCTCTCTCCCGTCGCCGCCTAAGCAGGGCAAACCGAGCCCGACGCAGGCCGAGCCCTGCCCCTTCCTCCCTCCAGTCGTCCAACAAGGGCAGGCCGAGCCCTACCCCTTCTTCTCTTCAGTCGACCAACAAGGGCAGGCCGAGCCCTGCCCCTTCTTCTCTTCAGTCGGCCAAAAAGGGCAGACCGAGCCCTGGCCCTTCTTCTCTCCAGTCGGCCAACAAGGGCAGGCCGAGCCCTGCCCCTTCTCCTCTCCCGCCGGCCAACAGGGGCAGCCCGACGCCGCCCCCTTCCTCTCTCCAGTCGGCCAACAGGGGCAGCCCGACGCCGCCTGAAGTCGTGGAGGCCGGGATCGACTTCTTCAGAACCACTTGGAGCGCGGTCGGCCATGGAGAGGCTCGGCCATGGAGGGAAAAATCATTTGGAGCTTTCAACTCTCCTGCGGAGGTCGGACCCGTGCATGACAACCGCTACGGACGCTAGACGTCGAGCCTCGGGCAATGTGCGCGGTTGCGGCTCCGCCAACCACGCGACAAGGGTAACGATGTTTCTACTTAGGCAGGTGAAGCCCTCAGTTTACATACTTGCATGGAAGCCCCTCTCCACCAACGGGTGGGGGGAAGGGAGCTTTCCGACGGGTTGACGTGTACGTCCCCGCAGTTAATTGCATTAGTACCCGGAAGCGTGAGTACGGGTTTAGGCATGCTGTGTGAAGCCCATCCGGACGTGTGAGCCGGATTGGTTATGTTCTGGGGTTCCCGGAGAAGACTCCGAGGAAGTTGTTTATTAGCCGCTTGCAGGGAATGCGCACCGTAGCCCCAAAAAAGGGGGTGTGCGCAATATGTTTGACCCGCTTATGTTAGCCGACCGATGCCTAGTTGGCCGCCGCTCGTCGAGACGTTGACGTACATGTGTTGCAGTACCAAGCGGGGAGTAGCGGGCTTAAGCCCAAGCTTGTGCCGGCCCTCGAAGGCCCTTTTTGTTTATATTGCCGGCCTGCGTGCTGAGTATGTAATTTATATTCCTGTAATATTTTTTCATATCTGTGATGCTCTGTGAATATAGTTTACTCCTCATGTCTTGGGCGAGCGGTGTGTTCGTGAATCGCTCCCCCCGTGTGGGCCCGAGGTATAGATGCCGGGAAGCCCCCTGATGGCCCGTTGTCATCCTTTCAGAATAGCGGAGTTCCGCCGTTAGCGACCCAATCGGGGCTGCGTAGAGTAGGGCTGCTGGGCGGTTTTGCGCCAATAGTAAGGCGGGCGGGGAACATTTTACATAGACCCGAGGTGACACCTTTAGTTAAGGAGTGAGTCTTGAGATCCTCCTCAGATGTCCCGATCGGCCAAGAGAGCCCTCCGAAGGTGCCTTAGCTCAGCCCTTGGCTTGGGAGGGGAAGAGTTTGTTAGTCTTCCGGGTATGCGGCGGGTCTTGAATCGGCTGCCCTCCACGCTCACCGCACCAGAACTGTTGAAGTCAAATATGACCTCAACTGAAGTTCGAAGAAAAAGGGGTGCAGCCAAAACCTACTTCTCTCAAGTCTCAACCCTTGACTGGATTCAAAGGACCTAAGACTGACCCAATAGCCTCAACAGGGAGGTCCCACCTCACACCCGGAAGATCTCTGAGAGCTTCCCCTCCAAAGCCAAAGTTGGGCTAGGAGCTCCTCAGAAAGCACTGGAATTTGAGAGATAATGATAGCTTGCCTTCTAAGGAGCCCTTATGGGTCTATTTATAGCATCTTGTTGTCCTGAAATTACTGAAAAGCCCCTAGTTGGTCTGCCAATAGCCGAATCCCGCTGTTTTTCTGAGGGCATTGAAGTAAATTTACCTGAGGGCAATTAGGACATTTTACCCAAGGCCCTGGGCCCCCACTCGGCGAGAGCGGTGCCGAGGTCCTTCTGTCCAGAACGTGGCGCGACCGCTCTCGCCGGCCTATAGGCGAGAGCCCGTTGAGATGGGAGCCTGGCGCAAGCGCAAGCGTTCCCGCGCAGGCCGCGCTCGACGATCTTGGCCTGCTGTTCTCCGTTCGACGATTCGGTTGCGCTCGCCGATCTTGGATCGACGATCCGGCGCGATCGCTCCCGCCTACTTGGGCGAGACCTTCCTAAGGGCGGGAACTCCTTCGGCTAGCCCAATTGTGACCATTGTGTCTCCTGGTCTGGCTCAGCGAATATGAGGTTGTACACAATCCCCGCTCTTTTTGAGCTAGCTCTGCGCTCGAAAAGACATGTCCAACCCCAAAATATTCGCTAAGCACGTGTCAACATCAGGGAATCTTTCGGTGGGCCGTACGATGTCTATAAATATGTGTGCCAATAGACTGCCATAATACTTCCCTCGAGTCGTCATTCTCCCCCTGAGCTCTCTCCTCCTCTCGCTATGCCTTCCAAGCGTGCCGACAAACCGCTTCCGCAGGATCTGCAAGACCGCATTAACGCGGCACAGGCGCGAGCCAGGGCTAACAACGCCCTGGTTGCCCCATGGCTAGCGAGACAATCGTCGGTTGCTGAGCCTTCTCTGCCCAAGAAGAAGAAGAAGAGGGCGAAGGTGGTTCAGCGGGACCTGCCCCGCGAGAACAGGAGCCCGCCTACCCCAACCCCTAGCCGCGCGGACGGCCCCTCGCCGCGGAAGGTAAGCTCGATTTGCCAATTATTGAAAACACCAGCTGCTCAGTAGTTGACGCGTTATCTCTCGCAGGAGACGGTTCCTGATGTTGTCGCGTCCCCGCGAGAACCCTTGGATCCACCCTCTAGCCATCACGAGGATCAACCGCGGGTTCCCGAGGTGGCCCCTCCACCTGACCCGAACACCGCTGGTAAAGGTTCCCCTCTCGCCCTTGACTTAAATCTTTAAATGCTGAACTGATTTCTCGCAGCGTCAGTTTCCGCACCACCAGATCTCGCCACCCGGGAGAACGGGTCCGCGACCTTGCGGCAAAAGAGTTCCGCCTGTCAGTGGAGAAGAGGCTAGAGACCCTGGAGCGGGATTACCTTATCGGCGAGATGGACCGGCCGGGGGGAGCTACCGCTGGATCCTCACCCGAGAGGTGCATCGAGCGCATCCGGGATCTGTCCCGCCGGGTTGACCTGGGATGCAGCGTTCTGTCGTCCTACTTCAACCCGCAGGTGCCACCCCGGACCAAGCTGCGGGACCGAGGAAAATGGCGGTGGGAGCAAGGGAAATGGCGCTGGGAGCCTTACTGAAGCGCGAGACCTCCCCTCCTCTTCCCCAGGCCTTCCCTTCTCAGATGTACCTTTATTCGCTTGCTTAGAACTGTAACAAATAACTCTGCGCTTATCGCTTATTATTATTATTATTATTATTTTTTATCCCGTTCTCGCTCAGCGAGGGCCATGACTCGATATTTATTACTTTCTATTATGGTATGCGTATGTATGTTATTTTCCCAGGCTCTGGGTCGGCGGGAGCTACCTTGCTTCCGCCGATCTTGCCTTTCGCATGTCATCTCGCCACGTTCGTGCTAGTCACTTAGTCAATCGGTCGCTGTCGAACTCGGGCAAGAAAAACGAAGCGTCGCTGACCTAGGACGCGCCGGCTGTACCCCCGCCGCCTTTCTGAAAACAGCCATCACCATCACGGTTTTCTATAAATAGGGAAGCTCACCTACCACATTCATTTCTCCGATTCCAGTCTCTCTCCTCTTCTGTTGCTTTTGCGGTTCCTCCAAAGTTCTCGCCTGTCTCCGCATCCTCCTTCCGCTCCCGTACCGTTCTCGCTCTCGCCTTCTTCATGAAGCTTTCGCCTTCACACCTTTTATCGCGATGCCGGGCGGAGGTGAGGGACGATCCAACTGCGCGGAAGCTTTTCAGAAGCATCTTTTCCCTTCCTGCACTCTCACCGTGGATGAGTTCAACTTAATCAAGACTCAACACGTTCCCGCCAGCTTTACCGCGCGGAACCCGGGCAATCACGACAAGGTAAACACCGCAGGGGAGGGGGAGCTTGTCATTCCCATCGAGCACTTCGAGGTGGGCTTCCGCCTCCCGCTGTGGCCCGAGATGCGGCAGGCCCTCCGGTATTACGGGGTGGTTCCCGCGCAGCTGAACCCAAATTCAGTTGCGATTCTCGTGGCGTTCATATGTTATATGCGATCCGAGAGGATCGAGTTTAGCTTGCCGATCTTTCGCAAGTTATTTACTTTCCGCGCGAAAGGTGTGGTGTTCTTCTCAGGGCAACTGCTCAAGACAATTGGTCTCGCCAACAAGCACCATCACTGGGGTGAGAGGTTCATCTACGTTTCCGGCGACTTTGGGAACGTAACTCTCGCCCCATCCAATACGAGGACGCCGCCTATAAGCCCCCCTCTTTGGGCTCGCGCGAGAGCGCCCTCCTTGAGTTCTTCGGAACCAAGGACTTCGACGTCCTCTACCTCCGGCGAGACGTCGATTCTCTCCCCCCTGTACTTCCGGGAGAAGGTAGAGTCTCGCCTTTATCTTTCTTTTCCTTGTCTTTTCCAAGGTTGGAACTTATTGTTATTGTTTTCGCAGGAGAGCGCGAGATCCCCCTACGCCAGCCTTTCGACGAGGCTCGCGCCGGAGGGAGTCAACCTCCTAAGGACCCGCTGGCTCTTGCGAAAGCTGCTGCGCTAGCCTGCCGAAAAGAGTCGGGCCCTCCCCCTTCAAGCGGTGCCGTGAAGCGAAAGCCCGGTGCCCCCGCGCCTCAATCAATCAAGAGACCCACGACAACCGATACCGAGAAGGGCAAGGCTGTTGTGGTGCCGCCCGCCCAACCTCTCCCTGCAGGCCGCTCCTTTGAGGAGGTTTTGCAGGCCGTAAGCCAGATTGCGGCCGCCAGGGGCGGCCCTGAGACCCCTGCCGAGACCCCTCAGGCCCCCGGTGCCGTAGAAAGCGAGGGTACCGCCGCCGGGACCTCTGGCCACCACCCATCTGAAGAGGTGTCGCGGGGCCATCGCAATTTTGGTCTCGGCATGAGGTGCCTGGACGCGGAAAACAAGCCACTGCTGCAATGGGATCCTGACGCCAACAAGGTCTCGATCTCGTCCTTCTTGCCAAGCTGGGCAGAGCGAGACGAGGTCACCAGCGAGGCTTTCGCCTTAGGCTACTGCCTCTACAGCCGGGAGGATGCTAGCGTCTACGACAGGATGTCGACCCGGCTGCTGGCCTACGACTCCACTCGCGCCCTGATGCGTGGGCTGGAGCTTGCGCACATGTGTGCTCGTCGGAGCATCACAATAGACCGTAACTTCCAGGACATGTTCAAGGCTGGGGACGATGCGGTAGCTCAGGCGGCTACTCTGGCCAAGGAGCTGGCCGAGGCCCAGCAGCTGCTATCCTCGCGCCAGGCGGAAGGGGTAAGCGAGACCTTTTCCAGCGTTTGCTCTCGCTACTTTATCTCTCCTCTTTTAGGCTAACCTTTCGTTGCTCAGGATTCCGCCCAAGTCGCGCTTCGCGAGGAGCTATCCCAAGCCCGATACGACAACATTCTTCTGCGGGAGCAGATTGCGCGTCTCGAGGCGAGTGCGGCCCCCCCGCTGGACGAGAGACTGAAGAGCCAGTATTACTCGGTTTATGATATCGACAAGCTGCTCCAGGGGAACGCGCAAGCTACAGTAAGGTTGACGCTGGAGACGCTGCGAGACGTCAACTGCTGGGATGGGAGGGGCAAAGACATCACTGCCCAACAGCTCGTTCCATGGCTTTTCGAGCCTATTCCAAAGCCCCTGGGTGCCCCTGATACCCCACCCACGGATGTCCCGAAATCCCCTGCTGGGGGTGGCGAGACCTCCGGGGAGAGCTCCGGCGAAAGCTCCAGCGGGAGCTCAAGCGGGAGTTCTGAGGGGTACAGTTTGTCTCCTTGAGGGCCCCCTTCTTGCTTCTCTTTTCGCCTCCATGTAAAGCGCGAGACGCTATCAGTTTGTTCTTATATATAATATTTTTAATGCAAATGTTTTCTTTGTAAATATCCCGTCCTGTCATTGTGAATGTGTCCAACGCAATTTTCGTGGTCGAATGTTTCCTGCGTGTGCTTCCGCCGAGGCCCTTGGTCGTCTTAGGATAGCCTTCCCTAGTGATGGATCAGCGGGATCCTGCACGAATCCTTAGGCGGGAACCTGCTACAAACTGCCAGACGGAAGCGTGGCTCACGAACCCTTGGGTCGGAACCGTGTTCTTTAGCCTGCGTGAATCCCTTCAGGCCCGTCGCCTAACGATCCCGCCCGTTTGTTCGAGAATATTAAGAGGAGTCTTCTTGGCGAAAGCCCCCCCCCCCCACTGCGAGATCTCTTTGGCGGGGACTTCCCTGCCGAGATCTATCCCTGTCGAGACCTTTCCTATCTTTTTCATTTTGCATTCTCAATGCGCCTCCTGCCTTGTCCAAACCAAGCCAACCAAACCAAACCTATCCCCCACAGGCGAGCCTTCGGACCTTCCAGCTAGATGAGAGCCTGCGCAGCGGGTCTACCTGGGGCCGAGCCGAGCTCGGGGTGCCGATGACGTTCTCAACCCAACCAAACCTATCCCCCACAGGCGAGCCTTCGGACCTGCCAGCTAGATGGGAGCCTGCGTAGCGGGTCTACCTGGGGCCGAGCCGAGCTCGGGGTGCCGATGAAGATCTCAAACCAACCAAACCTATCCCCCACAGGCGAGCCTTCGGACCTGCCAGCTAGATGAGAGTCTACGCAGCGGGTCTACCTGGGGCCGAGCCGAGCTCGGGGTGCCGATGAAGATCTCAAACCAACCAAACCTATCCCCCACAGGCGAGCCTTCGGACCTGCCAGCTAGATGAGAGCCTGCGCAACGGGTCTACCTGGGGCCGAGCCGATCTCGGGGTGCCGATGACGATTCCACAACCAAAACCTATCCCCCACAGGCGAGCCTACGGACCTGCCAGCTAGATGAGAGCCTGCGCAGCGGGTCTACCTGGGGCCGAGCCGAGCTCGGGGTGCCGATGAAGATCTCAAACCAACCAAACCTATCCCCCACAGGCGAGCCTCCGGACCTGTCAGCTAGATGAGAGCCTGCGCAGCGGGTCTACCTGGGGCCGAGCCGAGCTCGGGGTGCCGATGAAGATCTCAAACCAACCAAACCTATCCCCCACAGGCGAGCCTTCGGACCTGCCAGCTAGATGAGAGTCTGCGCAGCGGGTCTACCTGGGGCCGAGCCGAGCTCGGGGTGCCGATGACGATTCCACAACCAAAACCTATCCCCCACAGGCGAGCCTACGAACCTGCCAGCTAGATGAGAGCCAGCGCAGCGGGTCTACCTGGGGCCGAGCCGAGCTCGAGGTGCCGATGAAGATCTCAAACCAACCAAACCTATCCCCCACAGGCGAGCCTTCGGACCTGTCAGCTAGATGAGAGCCTGCGCAGCGGGTCTACCTGGGGCCGAGCCGAGCTCGGGGTGCCGATGACGTTCTCAACCCAACCAAACCTATCCCCCACAGGCGAGCCTTCGGACCTGCCAGCTAGATGGGAGCCTGCGCAGCGGGTCTACCTGGGGCCGAGCCGAGCTCGGGGTGTCGATGAAGATCTCAAACCAACCAAACCTATCCCCCACAGGCGAGCCTTCGGACCTGCCAGCTAGATGAGAGCCTGCGCAGCGGGTCTACCTGGGGCCGAGCCGAGCTCAGGGTGCCGATGAAGATCTCAAATCAACCAAACCTATCCCCCACAGGCGAGCCTTCGGACCTGTCAGCTAGATGGGAGCCTGCGCAACGGGTCTACCTGGGGCCGAGCCGAGCTCGGGGTGCCGATGAAGATCTCAAACCAACCAAACCTATCCCCCACAGGCGAGCCTTCGGACCTGCCATATAGATGAGAGTCTGCGCAGCGGGTCTACCTGGGGCCGAGCCGAGCTCGGGTTGCCGATGACGATTCCACAACCAAAACCTATCCCCCACAGGCGAGCCTACGGACCTGCCAGGTAGATGAGAGCCTGCGCAGCGGGTCTACCTGGGGCCGAGCCGAGCTCGGGTTGCCGATGACGATTCCACAACCAAAACCTATCCCCCACAGGCGAGCCTACGGACCTGCCAGGTAGATGAGAGCCTGCGCAGCGGGTCTACCTGGGGCCGAGCCGAGCTCGGGGTGCCGATGAAGATCTCAAACCAACCAAACCTATCCCCCACAGGCGAGCCTTCGGACCTGCCAGCTAGATGAGAGCCTGCGCAGCGGGTCTACCTGGGGCCGAGCCGAGCTCGGGGTGCCGATGACGATTCCACAACCAAAACCTATCCCCCACAGGCGAGCCTACGGACCTGCCAGCTAGATGAGAGCCTGCGCAGCGGGTCTACCTGGGGCCGAGCCGAGCTCGGGGTGCCGATGAAGATCTCAAACCAACCAAACCTATCCCCCACAGGAGAGCCTTCGGACCTGCCAGCTAGATGAGAGCCTGCGCAGCGGGTCTACCTGGGGCCGAGCCGAGCTCGGGGTGCCAATGAAGATCTCAAACCAACCAAACCTATCCCCCACAGGCGAGCCTTCGGACCTGCCAGCTAGATGAGAGCCTGCGCAGCGGGTCTACCTGGGGCCGAGCCGAGCTCGGGGTGCCAATGACGATTTCACAACCAAAACCTATCCCCCACAGGCGAGCCTACGGACCTGCCAGCTAGATGAGAGCCTGCGCAGCGGGTCTACCTGGGGCCGAGCCGAGCTCGGGGTGCCGATGAAGATCTCAAACCAACCAAACCTATCCCCCACAGGCGAGCCTTCGAACCTGTCAGCTAGATGAGAGCCTGCGCAGCGGGTCTACCTGGGGCCGAGCCGAGCTCGGGGTGCCGATGAAGATCTCAAACCAACTAAACCTATCCCCCACAGGCGAGCCTTCGGACCTGCCAGCTAGATGAGAGCCTGCGCAGCGGGTCTACCTGGGGCCGAGCCGAGCTCGGGGTGTCGATGAAGATCTCAAACCAACCAAACCTATCCCCCACAGGCGAGCCTTCGGATCTGCCAGCTAGATGAGAACCTGCGCAGCGGGTCTACCTGGGGCCGAGCCGAGCTCTGGGTGCCGATGACGATTCCACAACCAAAACCTATCCCCCACAGGCGAGCCTACGGACCTGCCAGCTAGATGAGAGCCTGCGCAGCGGGTCTACCTGGGGCCGAGCCGAGCTCGGGGTGCCGATGAAGATCTCAAACCAACCAAACCTATCCCCCACAGGCGAGCCTTCGGACCTGCCAGCTAGATGAGAGTCTGCGCAGCGGGTCTACCTGGGGCCGAGCCGAGCTCGGGGTGCCGATGAAGATCTCAAACCAACCAAATCTATCCCCCACAGGCGAGCCTTCGGACCTGCCAGCTAGATGAGAGCCTGCGCAGCGGGTCTACCTGGGGCCGAGCCGAGCTCGGGGTGCCGATGAAGATCTCAAACCAAGCAAACCTATCCCCCACAGGCGAGCCTTCGGACCTGCCAGCTAGATGAGAGCCTGCGCAGCGGGTCTACCTGGGGCCGAGCCGAGCTCGGGGTGCTACAAAACGAATGATTACGTTATATTATGAAAAATTTGGCAACAGTTAAGAAAAAGTCACTCGATGTAGTATAATAAATTTATTTTTGAAATACATGGTTACATCCTTCCTCCCCCCCCCCCCCCCCCCCCCCTCAGGGGTAGAAGCGTTTTAGGTCATCACCACTCCAAGTGTGGCTTAGGGCCCTCCCCTCCACATCCTGGAGGTAGTATCCCCCTGTTCCGAGGACTTCCTTCACAATGTATGGACCTTCCCAGTTCGGGTGGAGCTTACGCACGGGAGCCGACCTTCCTGCCGCGTCAACCTTTCTCAGCACCAGATCCCCTTCAGCAAACTGCTTGACCCTGACATGCTTATCAAAATGCTTGGCCATTCGTCGCTTGATCTCCTCTTGCCTGATAGCTGCCACGTCTCACAGTTCCTCCACCATATCTAACGAGAGGCGCTGCCCCTCCTCATTCGCCATCCTCCAAGCCTCGTCTCCTTCGCCCGCGGCTGTGACTCGCGGGGACCGGACCTCGAACTCCACTGGTAGGACGGCTTCACACCCATGAGAGAGCTTGAAGGGGGTCTCACCGGTGGCCGTGTTTGGGGTCGTTCGCAAGGCCCACAGGACCGAGGGGAGCTTCTCCACCCAATTCCCCTTCAAGTTCTCCACCTTTTTCTTTAGTAGGTTTACAATGATTTTGTTTGCTGCTTCCACTTGGCCGTTACTCCGAGGGTGATGGACGGAGGCAAACCAGAGATCTATCCCTAGTTGAGCGCAGAAGCTGATGAACTTCTCGCTGGCAAACTGGGGGCCGTTATCGGTCACTATTGCTTGGGGCAACCCATGTCTACAAATGATTTCCCCCCAGACGAAGTTCCTTATGACCTGCGAGGTGACCTTGGCTAAGGCTTTAACCTCTAGCCACTTCGAAAAATAATCGACCATGACCAAGAGGAACCTCCTCTGCCCACTAGCCGGAGGAAAGGGCCCAACTAAGTCCATTCCCCAGATAGCGAATGGCCACGGTGCCGTGATACTCCGGAGCCTCTGAGCTGCCAAGAGCTGAAGGGGGGCGTAGAGCTGACATTTTTGACACCTCCTCGCAAACTCCATGGCATCCTTCCTTAGGGTGGGCCAGAAGTACCCATGTCTGACCACCCTTGCCTCCAGCGTCCTTCCTCCAGAGTGACTGCCGCACTCGCCCGAGTGCACCTCCCTTAATATCTTCGGGATCTCTTCTTCGGTCACACATCTAGCTAGGAGCCCTGACAACATCTTACGATGCAGACCCCCCTCCATCATCAAGTAGTGAGCCGCTTTGCGCTTGAAGCTTCTCCCGACCTTGGTCCCCTCAGGCAGTTCACCGGTGGTCAGGAAGGTCACAAATGGATCCACCCACGAGGGTTGCCGATCCACCAGCATCAACTCTCCTTGCTCGATAGCCGGTCGGAATAACTCCGTCAAGGTCCCTCCCCCCCCGAGGTCCGAACTTGGCTAGTCGATCGGCGGCTACACTTTCTTCCCTGGGAACATGTTGAATTGAGAATGACCGGAATCTTCCGATGATCGCCCTTACCTTGGAGAGGTATCTGATGAGGGTTGACTCCCGAGCTTCAAACTCTCCCCGGATCTGCGATGCCACTACCTTTGAATCAGTGAAAACTTCCACATCCCGAATCTCCAGCTCCTTTGCCAAGCGGAGGCCGGCAATCACGGCCTCATATTCCGCTTGATTGTTGGTCACGGGGAAATGTAGAACGACTGCTTGCTCTATGGTTATCTCTTGAGGACTTGTCAATACCACCCCTGCCCCGAGGGAGTGCCTTCCCGAGGCCCCATCCACCATCAACTTTCATGCTTCTCGAGGTTGCCGCTCTCCCCCCTCGACTTCAACAATGTAGTCTGCTAGGAAGTCCGCCACTGCCTGTGCCTTGATGGAGAGCCTTGAGACAAAGGAGATGTCGAACTCGCTTAGCTCAATGGACCACTTAGCCAGTCTCCCCGAGTGCTCCACTTCTTCGAAGATCTTGCGAAGAGGGTGGTCGGTCACCACCCTAATCGAATGCGCTTGAAAGTACGGCCGGAGTTTTCTTGCCGAGATGACCAAGGCATAAGCGAGCTTTTCCAGGATGGGGTAGCGAAGCTCCGCTTTCCTCAATATCCGGCTGACGTAGTAGATGGGCAGCTGCTTCTTTTCTTCTTCCCTCACTAGGACGGAGCTCACCGCCTCTGCTTCTACCCCGAGGTACAAAGTCAGGTCCTCTCCTTCCTTTGAGCTCTGAAGGAGAGGAGCCTGAGAGAGTTGTCTTTTCAGCCCTTGGAAGGCCTCTTCGCACTCGGCTGTCCATTCGAACCTTTGATTCCCCCGCAACACCTTAAAGAATGAAGAACACTTGTCTCCTGCCCTGGAGAGGAACCTGCTTAGCCCAGCCAGCTTGCCTGTCAAGCGCTGGACCTCCTTGGCGTCGCGAGGTGACTCCAAATCCAGGATGGCCTTGACCTTGTCCGGGTTGGGCTCCACCCCCACCGGAGTCAGGAGATGCCCGAGGAACTTCCCGCGGCTGGCCCCGAAGACACACTTCAAGAGATTCAGCCTCATTTTGAACCTTCTCAGGGTGGCGAATGTTTCCTCCAGATCTTGCAGGTGCGAAACCATGCACTTGCTTTTGATTATTAGGTCGTCGACGTAGACCTCCAAGTTCCTCCCCCTCTGATCCCGGAAGACTCGATCCATCATGCGCTGATAGGTAGCCCCTACGTTCTTTAACCCAAAGGGCATCATCTTCTAACTGAATCATCCCTCCCTCGTGATGAAGGAAACATCCTTGGTGTCAGGAGGGTGCATCCGGATCTGGTGATAACCTGAAAAAGCATCTAAAAAGCTCATGACAGAAAAACCGACGGCTGAATCAACCAGCGCGTCGATCCGAGGCAGGGGGTAGCAATCCTTAGGGCATGATTTATTCAACAAAGAAAAGTCAATACACATTCTCCATTTACCACCTCCCTTCTTTACCATTACCACATTGGAGATCTAGCCTGGATAGTGGATACTGGATCTCTGAGATGAAGCCCGCCTCCAGGAGCTTCTTGACCTCCTCGCGAATGGGCTCCTCCAGCTTGGTGGCAATGACTCTCATCTTTTGACGGATGGGGCGAGTGCGAGGGTCCAAGTTCAGGCGGTGGCAGGATACGTTGGCGTCGATGCCCGGCATGTCCGCCGCGCTCCAAGCGAAGATGTCGACGTTGCTTTGAATGCAAGCCCGCACCTGCTCTCGAGCCTCGAGACTCAAGCCCCCGCTGACCCGCACCCTTTGTACTTTCCCTGCGGTGGTGAAGACCTCCATCTCCACCACTTCCTCGGCCGGCTCCAGCCGCAACTGCTCCCAACCGGCCCTTGCCTCTTCCTCCAACTCCAGCTCTCCTCTTTCTCCCTCCTCCTCAATCTCCATCGCTTCTACCCGCCCCTCCTGCTGCTGCTCGACTCCTACGCCCCTCGGGGCCTCTGCCTCGACTTCTTCTGCCGCTTGCCCTCCTACTTCCAACGCCCCTTCCGGGCTCTCCTGCTCCTCGTCCCCCCGGACCACCTGCACATCTCCTTGCAGCTTCTCAGTCTCCTCTTCTCCGACTTCCTCCCCAACTATCCCTCTTGCCTCCTCTAGGACCATCTCCTCTTCCTCAACAACCTCCTCTAGGGCCGCCATCTCTATCTCCAACTCTTCTGCCTCCGCCATCCACGAAATGGTGTTGACTGCTGTAACGTAACATTGCCTTGCCACTTTCGGGTCCCCTCTTACCATGACCTGCACCCCCCCATTGTTGAACTTGAGGCACTGATGGAACGAGGAGGGGACGCAGCGAAAGGCGCTGATGAGGGGGCGCCCAAAGATGACATTATAGCTGCTCGGGCGTCCACGATCACGAACCTACAGTTCCGCGACACGCCCCCCAACCTTACGTGTAACCCTACTCCTCCTTCTACCTCTTTCCTCTCTCCGGAGAACCCGAACAGAGGTCCATCCGACGCCAAGACCCTCTTCCCTTCAACCCTCATCTCATCAAAGGCCTTCCTGAAGATGACATTTACCGAGCTCCTGTTATCCACCAGTATCCTCGAGACCGTATAATTTTCCACCGCCGTCTAGATCACCAGGGCGTCACAGAAAGGATCCTCATAGTCTGGCATGTCCGCCGATGAGAAAGTAATCTTTTCTTCTGGTGGGGGAACCTGGGAGGTGGAGGCCACCCCCCTTCGGTACATGGTTTGCAGGCTCCCCTTGCGGGTTGCCTCAATCCCCACTCCTCCGTGAATCACCTCGATTCCCCCCCGGGTCCCTACATCTACCCGATCTTCACACCTATCTTCCGCCTCGCCTTGCTGCACCTCCACTACCCTCACCGGTGGATCTTGCCTCCCTGCTCCTCTCGCTTCTCTTAACTCTAAGAATTCCGGACAGGTGGCAGTTGCGTGACCTTCCTCCTGGTGGAAGTCACAAAAGAGCAACGCCTCCCCGCCCCTTCTTCCGTCTCCCCTTCCTCTTCTACCTCCTCCTCGAGCTCCTCTGGCTGCTCCTCTCCCTCTTCCTACTTCCATGGCCTCCTGCGGTGGTGGGGGACGACCCCTCGGCTCCTGCCTCCATGCCGGTCGATCGAACCTCCGGGGCTCCCGCAGGTTATCTCTCCCCTGATAGCCTTCTCCTGGGCCCTGGGGGCGACCCTCCTGGGGCCTCCAACCTAACCGGTTGTTCGGCTCCCGGGCCCCCCAACCCTGCTGCTGCCCAAACCTTCGGGGCTCTTCCCTTCTCCTTTCTTCCCTTTGCTCCCTATGATCCCTCGGCTCCTTCTGTCTTCCCGCTGCTGGTTCCTTCATGTCACCCTCTGCTAGCTTGGCCAACTTCCTGGCGAAAGCTGGGTTTGCTCTCTCGAAGTCAATTTCCTTTGCCGCCCTCTCCATGAGCTCCTCAAAGGAGAGGGGAGGCACCCTTTTCAACTTCATGCTAAAGAATCCCGGTCTCAGCCCCAGGGTGAAGGCCAACATCAGTGCGTACCCTGGGACCTCCTGGACCAGGAGGATCTCTTCCTGAAACCGGTCGACATATTGACCCAGCGTCTCCTCCGGCTTCTGCCTCACCGCAAACAGACACTCCGCTTCCTTCTTCCGCTTTTTCGAGGTAGAGAACCTCAACAGGAAACTTCTCCGCAGATCCTCAAAACTGTAGATCGATCTTGCTGGCAACTGGTGGAACCAGTCCCGAGCCTTCTCTTTCAGCGTGATGGCAAACAGTCGGCACTTGAAGGCATCTGTCATCTGCCTTATTGATACAACGACTTCAAACCACTGTACATGCTGTACAGGGTCATCCTTCCCCGAGTAGTAGGACATGTCGGGCTCCCGGAACCCCTCCGGTACCGGAGCTGAGATGATGAGCTCGCTAAATGGGCTCTCGCCTCCTGCCTGGCGAGAAGGTACGTCTCGCGGCCTCGGCTGACTTGCCCGATCCGCGAGACCGTTCCCAGGGAAGAGCTCCCGCACTGCCGCTTCCTTCTCGCCTAGATCCGTCAGCGCCTCCTTGCCCGGGCGCTGGCTCTGGCCCGGGAAGAGTTCCCGCGCTGCCACGTCTCTCTCGCCCGCCTCCCCCGGGACCTCCTTTCCCGGGCGCTGCCCTGGGGCGTTCTCGCCTAAGAGCGGGACCTCTTCTATCGGGACCTGAGGGGTGGCCCACTCGCCTCTCGCCGAGAAGGCCAAGCTGATCGTCTGTAGAACCTCTCGCCTGAACTCATCCAACATCCTCTTCGTCGCTTCCTCTCCCCGGGTGGGGGAGCCTCCAGAACCTGACCCTTCACCTTCACCTCCAGCCATGGGACAAAACTCAAGGCTTTCTTGAATCGGCTGCCCTCCACGCTCACCGCACCAGAACTGTTGAAGCCAAATATGACCTCAACTGAAGTTCGAAGAAAAAGGGGTGCAGCCAAAACCTACTTCTCTCAAGTCTCAACCCTTGACTGGATTCAAAGGACCTAAGACTGACCCAATAACCTCAACAGGGAGGTCCCACCTCACACCCGGAAGATCTCTGAGAGCTTCCCCTCCAAAGCCAAAGCTGGGCTAGGAGCTCCTCAGAAAGCACTGTAATTTGAGAGATAATGATAGCTTGCCTTCTAAGGAGCCCTTATGGGTCTATTTATAACATCTTGTTGTCCTGAAATTACTGAAAAGCCCCTAGTTGGTCTGCCAATAGCCGAATCCCGCTGTTTTTCTGAGGGCATTGAAGTAAATTTACCTGAGGGCAATTAGGACATTTTACCCAAGGCCCTGGGCCCCCACTCGGCGAGAGCGGTGCCGAGGTCCTTCTGTCCAGAACGTGGCGCGACCGCTCTCGCCGGCCTATAGGCGAGAGCCCTTTGAGATGGGAGCCTGGCGCAAGCGCAAGCGTTCCCGCGCAAGCCGCGCTCGACGATCTTGGCCTGCTGTTCTCCGTTCGACGATTCGGTTGCGCTCGCCGATCTTGGATCGACGATCCGGCGCGATCGCTCCCGCCTACTTGGGCGAGACCTTCCTAAGGGCGGGAACTCCTTCGGCTAGCCCAATTGTGACCATTGTGTCTCCTGGTCTGGCTCAGCGAATATGGGGTTGTACATGTCCCTTGTGTTCCTAGTCTTATGCCTAGATCGTTCGCTTGAGGGTAGTAGGTGCGCGGTCACCCCTTCCCCAAGGGTCGAACTCCACAGGAGACCGGATTCCAGTTTCAATAGGCGACAAATTTTATCTTATGTCGGATGGGGCGGGCATTTGGGTCGAGATTGAGACGATGGCACACCACGTTCACATCGATCTCTGGCATGTCTGTTGCTCTCCAGGCGAAGAAGTCCACATTCTGCTGAACGCAGACCAAGATCATCTCCTGGTCCTCCTGGCTCAGCTCCCCACTGATCTTCACCTTCTCCGCCCTACCATCTTGGGACAGGATCTCCTTCTCCACTACCTCCTCTGCTACCTCCAATCAAGATTGCTCACCCTGCTCTCTTTCCATCCTCTCTTGCCGGGCGAGGATCTCCTCTTCTTCCCTTCTCTCGTCTATCCCCATTACCTCATCCATCCCCACCTGATCCACTATCTCCTCCTCAATCACTTCGACCACGTCCTTCTTCCTTGTCTGCTCCTTCATTACCTGCTGTCCTTCTTCCTTGTCTGCTCCTTCATTACCTGCTCAACTTTTGCAGCTTCCACCATCCAGGAGATGGTGTTGATGGTTGTAACGTAGCACTGCCTCGCTACCTTTGGGTCTCCTCGCACCCTGATCTGGACTCCTCCGGGGGTGGGGCTTGAGACGTCAAAGCTACGCTCCGACGATACATGGTTTGGAGGCTTGCCTTGCGGGCGGCCTCGATCCCCACCCCTCCGTGGATCACCCAGCTCCCCCTCGGGTTCCCACATCAGTCCTGTCCACGCACCTGTCCTCTTTCTCTGCTCCTCCCGTCACCTCCTCAATCCGCACTAGTGGTTGTTGCTCTCTTGGATCTCTCGCCCTCCTGACCTCTAGGAACTCAGGACAGGTGGTCGTTGTGTGACCCTCCTCCTGATGGTAGTCGCAGTAAGACAACACTACCTCTTCCCTTCGCCCCTCCACAGGCTAATTTCTCCTTCTTCCTCCGGCTCCTCTTCCTCTGCCTCTTGCACGCCCGATTGTCATTGCTTGTTGCGGAGGGGGTAGGAGTGGCCTAGGGCCTTGCCTCCATCTCTGGGGGTTGAATCTCCCCTATCCTCCATGGAAATCCCCCCATCCCTGGGTAAACCCTCTTCGCTGACCCTGAGCGGCTCCTCATTGTTGCCTCAAACCTGGTTCCTGACCCCCGTGAGGTCCCTGATACGCTTGTGCCCTTGGATCCTCTCTCCTTCTTCCCTCCTGCTGCCTTGAACCTCCCTGCTCCCTCGACTCTGAGTCACTCAGGCTTGCCAACTTTTTTGCGAACACCGTGTTCGCCGCCTCTACTTCGATCTCCTTCGCCGCCCTTTCCATCAACTCTTCGAAGGACAAGGGGGGCTTCCGGTTCAAGCTCATCTTGATGAACTCCTGTCGTAACCCCACGGTGAATGCGAGCTGGAGGGTGAATCCTGTCACCTCCTGAATGAACAAGATCTCCTCCTGGAACATATCCATATAGCTGATCAGCGACTCCTCCGCCCCCTGCTTGATCAAGAAAAGTGACTCAACACTCTTCTTCCTCTTCTTGGATGTCGAGAAACGTAGCTTGAAACTTCGACAAAAATCTTCGAACTTGTGAGATCGATCCCACCGGGAGCTGGTGAAACCAGTCTCTTGCTTTTTTCCTTGAGTGTAATAGTGAAAAGACGACATTTGAACGCGTCTGACATCTGTCTACTGGAGACCTCGTCCTCGAACCATTGCAAATGTTGGACGGTGTCGTCCTTGCCGGTGTAGTATGTCTTCTCCAACTCCCTGAACCCCTCTAGAACCGGTGCTGAAACGATCAACTCGCAGAATGGGCTTCCTCCACTCGCCGGTCTCGCCGCTCCACCCACGCGATCAGCACACCGGCCGGGCCAACAACCGCCGTGTTGGGGAAGAGCTTGCCTCGCGAGATCCCGCTCGAACTCATCACCTGCCACTTCTTTTCCCGAGGCATTCTTGCCCAGGGATGGTGTCACGACCACCAGGTCAGCAGGGGTTGAGCACTCGGCACGCGCGACGAATGCATGGTGAATAGTCTCCAGGATCTCCCTCTTGAAATCTTCAAACATCCTGATCGTAGCTGGTGCCGCAGGTGGTGGCGAGTCGCCGTGATCGGTACCTTATCCTTCACCTCCAGCCATGAAACTTAGGATTTTCACGTGCAGGTTACGGTCCACGCTTACCGCACCAAATATGTTGGCGCCGAGATTCGGCCCAACGAGGAGTTCAGACCCGAAAGGGGGCAACCTGCTCTTACTTCTCCCGAAGAAGAACGTTTTGGTGAAGATTTAGAACTGAACTCATACCCTGGATTACATCGCGGAGGTCCTGCCACACACCCGGAAGATCTTAGAGCGCTTCCCCTCCAAAATCAATGTTGAGGCTAGGCATCTTGGAGGGCACTTGAAGTCAACCAAAACTGACCTGAGGAGGAAGAAGTCCAAGAACCCCATCCTCTCCAAAGGTGCCCTTCAGGGTCTATTTATAGTTTTCCAAGTCTCGTCTGCACATAACGAAATCCCGCCTTTTGGTTTTACTAAACACACCCCAAATTGGCATGTCAACAGTCAGACTCCGCTATTTGGAAAGACTATTGGCAGACACAAACAAGCATAAAGTTTTATGAAAAATTCTCTAAAACAAGTCAATGACGAGGCCTCAGCCTCTGAGGGTGGCGGGTGTCTGATGAAACCGACACTCGCCCACTTGACTCGCCTCCCGGGGCAAGTGAGGGTTTGTTCCAGACTCGCCTATCCTTACCCGGCGAGTGCTAGTAAAACAGACACTTGCCAACCACTTACTCCTTGTCAGGGACAAGTGTCGACCTGCTCTCCGACCCACCCCGCTCGGAGTGGCGAGTGCTTGATGAAGTTAGCACTCGCCAGCCCCACACTCGTGGTCTGGGGCGAGTGTGGCCCTACCACCCGACTCGTCCCGCCAACCGCACGCCTGCTGCCCTGGGCGAGTGTGAGCCTACCTCCTTACTCGCCCACTTGACTCGTCTGGGCCTGAGGGCCCCTTTTTGCGCCTTGGTCTTCCATCTTCTTGAGTTATCCACTCGGTGAACACGGAGTTGTACACTAAAAATGTAGTTTTAATTTATAATCAATTTATTAGATTTTCTTTGATTTAATTATGTTTAAATTGGTCTTATTTATTTAACATTTAAGAAAGTAAGGGCTCTACTTTCTTTTCTGAATATTACAGAAGGCTCATATGTCTTTATTATAAACTTGAGGTGTGTCAAGTCTACTTAATACACACTTTTTATAAATAGTAGAAATTTGTACTCAGGAAGACACTTGATTATCAATAAAAAGGTTCATTATCAAATCCTCCCCTAAGACTTTGCATAAGTACGGATATATCCTCTATTTATTGAAATTACCAAAATCTCCTAAAAAATTCTAGGAAAGAGATCGTAGGAACACTCAATCATAATCAAATCAAGTAGAAATCAGCAGTAGCAAAAATACAAGAGTCTTAAAACTTGGAATTATCACAACTTTTTTACAAGGCGAGACATACATTGCAAGACATGACTTCACAATGTACCCGATGGAAGTAGAAAAAATTATGAGCAAAAAGAAACTGCGTGGTCTGATAACAGAATCCGCACAAACCGCTAACCGTCAAGCTGTCCCTGAAACTGCCAAGTCGCCAAACCGCAACCAAGCCGGCGAAGCCGCGCAGACTGCCTGTTATTGAACTGCTGAGAAAACAACTCTGTCCGCTACTTCTGGTCGCCTGACCGCGAGGTCGCCTGACCGCGAGGTTGCCTGACCGTAAAGCTTGTCGCGAACAAAACTGTTGAATGAAGAAACAACCTGTCCGCTGAGTCCGGGCAAACTGCTTATTTGAACTAAGAAAAGAGAAGATAAAGGTCAGCGACGAGCTCAGCCCAGAAGACCAGGAGGAGATCAAGGCATGCATGCAGAGGGATATTGACATCTTCGCTTGGAGCGCGGCTGACATGCCAGGAGTCGATGCGGACGTGGCCTGCCACCGTCTCAACCTCGACCCCAACACCCGCCCGGTGCAGCAGAAGAAGAGGGTCATCGCCACTAAGATGGCCGGACCCGTCAGAGAGGAGGTAGAGAAACTACTTAAGGCGGGGTTTGTGTCCGCCTGTAAGTATCCGGGATGGGTGAGCAATGTTATAATGGTTAAAAAGGGGGAGGGTAAGTGGAGAATGTGTGTAGATTTCTCTCTCTTAAATAAAGCATGCCCCAACTCCCAAAGATTGTTACCCTCTGCCTCGAATCGACGCGCTGGTTGACCCAGCTGTCGGTTTCTCATTAATGAGTTTTCTAGACGCGTTTTCAGGGTACCACCAAATACGCATGCACCATCCGGACGACAAGGACGTCACCTTCGTCACGGAGGATGGATGCTTCTGTTTTAACATGATGCCCTTTGGGTTAAAAAATGCTGGAGCGACTTATCAGAGGATGATGGATCGGATCTTCCGAGAGCAGAAGGGGCGGAACCTCGAGGTTTATGTGGATGACCTAATGATCAAAAGTCGGGACCTCAGATCTCACGTCTTGGATCTTGTGGAAACCTTTGGAACCTTAAGGAAATATAAAATGAGGCTCAACCCCCTAAAATGCGTTTTTGGAGCCAGTCGGGGAAAGTTCCTCGGACATCTTCTCACCCCATCCGGAGTAGAACCCAATCCCGATAAGGTGAAGGCAATTCTAGAACTGGGATCACCCAGAAATGTCAAGGAAGTTCAACGTCTCACCGGCAAGCTGGCCGGGCTAAGTAGGTTTCTCTCTCGAGCCGGGGAGAAATGCTCGCCTTTCTTCCGGACGTTAAGAGGGGGCAAGAAGTTCGAGTGGACCCCTGAATGCGAGAAGACTTTTCAGGCTCTAAAGCAGCAGCTCACCCAGATGCCTCTACTCCAGGGGCCGAGGGAAGGGGAGGTCTTGTTCTTATACCTAGTGGTGGGGATCGGGACCATGAGTTCGGTTCTAGTGCGAGAGGAAGGAAAAAAGCAATTCCCGATCTATTACGTGAGCAGGGTCCTAAAGAAGGCGGAGCTCGGGTACCCCATCCTCGAAAAGCTGGCATTTGCCCTCATCATATCGGCCAGGAAGCTTAGGCCATATTTTCAGGCCCATTCTATTCAGGTGGTGACGGATCGCCCCCTCCGTCGCATCTTGGAGGGGGTGGAGACTCTGGGAGGCTAGCCAAGTGGTCGATAGAGCTCAGTGAGTTCGACTTCACGTTTACTCCTCGACTTGCCATCAAGGCACAAGCGGTGGCTGACTTCCTAGTAGATTACACAGTTGAGGTCCAAGAGGCTGAAGCACCCTCTCGAGCAGCTTGGGACATGCTGGTAGACGGAGCGTCATGAAAAAATTCCTTTGGAGGGGGAATGATCTTGGTAAGTTCAGAGGGGACCAGAATTGAGCAGGCTTTGAAGATCCACTTCACGATTACCAACAATCAAGCGGAATACGAGGCAATCATCGCAGAACTCAGGTTAGCTCGGGAGTTGGGCATACAAGACGTTAGTCTCCACGGACTCCATGGTGGTTGCGGGCCAGATCAAAGGGGAGTTCGAAACATGGGAGCCCACCTTCCAGCTGTACCTAGGGAAGGTCAAGGGCATCATTGGGCAGTTCCGTAGTTTTTCGATTCAGCACGTCCCGAGGGATGAGAGCGCTCAGGCGGACCAACTCGCCAAGTACGGTCCTCGAGCAGGAGGAACGGTGACGGAGCTCTTCAGGCCGTCCATAAAAGAGGGAGAGCTATTGGAGATAAGCCAGCAAGGTCTTGGATGGACCCCTTCATCACCTTTTTGACCTAGGGGCAACTGCCCGCGAGCGATCTCGATAAGAAGCGGGCCAGGTACAAATCGGCATACTACCTGCTAAAAGATGAGACATTGTACCGTAAGACGCTGTCGGGCCCGCTGGCTCGATGTGTGTCAGAGGAGGAGGTTCCAAGGGTTTTGGAAGAAATTCACTCAGGAGAATGTGAGAGTCAGTCAGGGAGCCGGACTTTAGAGGGGAGAGTGCTGAGGCAGGGGTACTTCTGGCCTACTCTCAGGAAAGATGCAGAGGAGTTCGCAAAAAGATGTCAAAAGTGTCAGGAGTTCGCCCCCCTCCAACTCCTTCCCGCCCAGAGGTTACGAACAATCACGACTCCCTGGCCCTTCGCGATCTAGGGGCTAGACCTGGTCGGTCCTTTTCCCCAGGCTAGCGGTCAGAGGGAGTTTCTATTGGTCATGATAGATTACTTTTCAAAGTGGCTGGAGGTGAAGGCATTGGCCAAGGTGACATCGCAGGTGGTCAAGAATTTCGTATGGGGAGAGATCATCTGCAGGCATGGGCTACTGCTGGCCATTGTGACAGACAACGAACCACAATTTGCTAGTAGGGAATTCGTTGATTTCTGCATCCGTCTGGGCATAGATCTCCGGTTTTCCTCGGTTCATCATCCACGGAGCAATGGGCAGGTGGAAGCAGCAAACATGATCATCGTCAATCTTTTGAAGAAGAAAGTGGAGAATCTAAGGGGAGCAGGGTGGAACAGCTCCCTTCAGTTCTCTGGGCCTTGAGGACCACACCAAAAACCGCCACGGGAGAGACCCCGTTTAAGCTCTCTCATGGCTCGGAGGCTGTCATACCAATAGAGTTCGAGGTCACATCCCCAAGGATAGCCGTTGCAAAGGAAGGAGACGAAGGATGGATGACAGAGAACGAGAAAGAGCAAAAACTCTCCCTTGATCTCGTGGAAGAGCTCAGGGATTTGGCGATGGTCCGGCAGGAGGAGGTCAAGCGCCGGATGGCGAGGTACTTTGATAAGCATATAAGAATCAAACAGTTCGAGAAGGGTGATTTAGTTCTCAAAAAGGTGGATGCAGCGGGCAGAGGAGCCTCGGTAGGAAAGCTCAATCCAAATTAGGAAGGTAAAAGAGGTCTTGAAATCGGGAGGGTACCACCTCCAAGATGTGGACGGGGTATCCCTTGATCGCGCGCGAAGTGGCGATGACTTAAAGAGATTTTATCCATAATATTTTTCGTTCACTACATTTTTTATCGACCAATACTTGTAATTTTGATGTGTCCTTCTGATATGATAAAATCACATGTGTCCTTTTTCATGGCATTAAAGGTGAAATGGAAGCAAGAAGACCCCGAGCAGACCCGCTGACCAGGCTCTCATCTAGCTGCCAGGACTGTAGGCTCACTCGGTGGTTTGAGAGGTTTTGGAGAGGAAACCCCGAGCAGACCCACTGACCAAGCTCTCATCTAGCTGACAAGGCTGTAGGCTCACTCGGTGGTTGGATATGTTTTGGAGAGGAGACCCTGAGCAGACCCGTTGACCAGGCTCTCACCTAGCTGGCAGGGCTGTAGGCTCACTCGGGGGCAAATCAAGTGGTAAGAGCTGACGAAGAAAGGTGTCTACATTTATCAGAAAGTTGGTAGAGGATTCCTAGGGAAAGGAAGGATTGGAAGCAATGCAAGAGAGGATGATGGGCATTTCAGACTAACACTCGGCGAGGAAGGTCTCGCCTACAACGAGCAGGTATTCACTGTCAAAGGCACAGATCTCGCATAAAAGGAGGGGGGGATTTATCATAAGCAGCGGTCTGGTCCCTAGGCCCTACTCGCGCGGGGTGCGTCTCGCGGCGAGACAAGAGTACAACGGCAAACCGTCCTGCGCTCGGCGGAGGTGAGGAGAAGGCCAACGGCCAGCGCTCTAAGTTAACCTTCACGCGAGACAGTAATGGATAAAGCGCGATGAAGTAAAAAGGGCGAAAGGTTATAATAAGGATCTCTTTGTTCATCGCAGAAAAGAAACATTTCACTATCAAGAAAATTTACAAGTACAAGAGACAAAAAAAAGAGGGGGGGAAATGTCCCAAGACTGACACCCTCACTCTTCGTCACCGAAGGCGGAGCTGTCATCCGTCTCGCCATACAGTTGGGGGACCAAGTCGCGGACCGTGACCGTCTCGGCATCGTCCCTGACAACCCCCAGCTCCTTCATCATCTTCAGGACGAGCTCGGCCGTCTTGATGTTTGAATCTGGGCAAAGGGCGTCGACCTCGTTCAGAGAGTAGTGAGTTGGCGGGGGAGCTCGGAACGGATCTGGGTGGAGCGCGACGCTGTCCCAGAGACGGGCGTTCTCAGCTTTCAATTTCTTGTTCTCCCCCTCCAAAGCCGCAATGTGCGAGCGCATTCGATCAGCCGTCTCGGCATCCTGCGAGGGGGTTATTAGTCAACAAAAATTCATACAAGGGAAATTAACGAGTTAAACGGGCGAATAGCAGTAAAAGGCTTACCACGCCGCCTTGGCTTCGGGCAAGAAGGTTGTCGGCGACCGCCAGCCTTTTTTCAAGGTCATTCGACTTCTCGCGCTCCGCAGCGAAGCTATTCTCGGTCTCCTTCCACTTCTTGTTATTGAAGACGAGGCGACGCGAGATCCTGTGCGAGAGCTCCATGGAGCGAAACTGGGCGTGGGCGGTCTTCAGAACGAGTTCCCGCGACGGCTCGTTATCCGCGGGTTCAGTCCCAAGGCCACCATATAGCCCATACCCAAGGGACAAGGCATGACTGGTGGAAGGGTCTTGCTCCTTCCAGGAGGGAAGGAGAGTGGACACCGACACGCGGTTGACATCCTTCTCCCACAAAAGCACCGGCTCGCCGGCGGCATCGTCCGTCACGGTCCCCATGTTGCAGTTCGGATGCGCGGAGGGGGTCGGGTGGCTAGAAGAGCCGGTTTCGTGAGGGGGAAGCTCGGCGGGTTGGACAGAGGTGGTGGCGGTTTGGTCAGGTGGGGCCGTCTCGCGAGTAGGCGAGACGGCTTGATGACGAGGTGACAGGGATCTTTCCACAGAAATGGGGGACAAAGACCCCAATATTTCTTTCCTTTCCTTGGGCGCAGCCTCTTTCTTCTCTTTGGGCCGCAACACCACCTTCTTCGCTTTCTTTTTAATACTGTGCCGAGGAGCGACAACATCGTCCCCAGTCCTTTTCTTGGGGGCGGGAGCCAGCGTTTCCTTTGCCGCCTCCGCCTCCATGCTATAGCAAGGGCGAGACCCTTGTTGCTCAGATAAGGAGGGTGGACGGGGATGGTCCTCTCTCCTGCGAAAGAAGTTTGACAGAGTGAAATAGGATGGTAAGGTAAGCATAATACTAAGACGGTGCGAGTGTACCTTCACCAGTGAGGACAGGAAGAAGCGAGTCGAGATCTCGCCGGAGGTAATTGACCTCGAAGTTTTTCCCTACGAAGAAGTCGCAGAGAGCCTTCTCGGCGCCTCCAACCTTGGGCGTCTCGTAGTAAACCTCGGCAGGCGACACCGGTGCGAGTGGGACGTCTCCAAGATTCCTGCGGATGAAGACAAACCGGGTGAGTCAGTGGTGGTTCTTGTTTGGCGTCTCACACACCTTGAGGCCCTGGCCGGTAAAATAGGAGACGTCATCATCTTTAACATGGTAGATGAACAGCTTGCGGAAGACGGTCAGACTGAATTCGATGCGCTCTCGCCGTAGGTAGCTGGCGAAGGCGACCAACATCGAGATTGCATTTGGGTTGAACTGTGCGGGAACAACGCCAAAATATTTGAAAGCCTGTTGTACCTCTGGCCAGAGGGGGAGTCTTAGCCCCGCCTCGAAGTGCGAGACGGTGAAGGCGAGCTCGCCATTGTAGAAGGTGTTAATAGCCTCGCCGACCTTTGGCGGGCGAGACTGATACCCCTCAGCCAGGAACTCGCTGGCAAAGCAGTTGTAATCCTCGTCGGAGATTTTGTCGGGAGGGAAGTCATGGTCGACAAACCGCCTCCCGCAACGGCTACGACCCTCGCCTGCTTCTGCTCTCTTCTTTCCCATAGTGAGCGAGATGACAGAGATAGAGAAAGAGAAGAAAAGGATGAAGCGGAAGCGGGACGCGAGAAGGTGTAGGCGAGGGGTAGTAGGCGAGAGCTCCGGATCTCAGAAGTAGCGGGGAGCAACAGTACAAGCGTAAAAGCATCTAGATCCAGAGGGGGGGGGGGGGTATTTATAACAGATAGAGAGAGGAGAGGAAAGTGAGCGGGAAAATGAAAAGGCGGAAGTCGAAGGGGCAACCCGGCGGTTCACCTTCTCTCTCTCTCTCTCCTGAACCCGAGGCGTGGAAACACCGCGGCGACTTTTCCGATGAGCCAAAAATAAAATAAAAGAATAGATTAATTAAACACAGCAATGATGAAAAACCCAGCATGACATGACATGTTGACAAAAATATCATAATAAATTATTTCGTCCCGCGCGGGGCGGGCATCTCGTCCAGGAGATCTAAAGAGTAAATTAATAATTAAACCGGCCGGTGACTGATTAATGAATACATCGGAGTCACCGGCTAGACACTTAAACGGGCGAGACAGAGTCATGGTCGCTTAATTCTTGTGCCACTTCCAGCGGCCACCCCGAGATCCCGCGCATGGAGGGCGACCAGGTAGATGAAAGGCGCGGACGACGTCTAGACCGCGACGAGAGACAGAGATGTTGGTCAGTCTCGCTTATGATGGCCTGGGGGTCTGTCCCATCTATTACGGCGTTAGCGTCGACCTCGGTAGAGAGGCAAGTGCATTCAGTTTCCAGCCAGTCAATGCGCCGATCGGTGGCTTGCTTCTCCCTTTCCATCTCGCTTCATCTCCAGAGAGTCCGTGGGATCACCCAGGTAGTCTTCGATCTCATCTGGGCCAGGAATGGGCGAGAGGGGAGACGACGCGGGGGAATCCTCAGTATCCGAGTCAAACTGGATACCTGCGCAACAAAAAAGTGGAAGATCATAATGAAGGGTGGTCTCACACAAAGACTGGCCCCGTGGTCTCGAATGTACCAGATGAAGGAATGAGAATCTGTGTGAAACAAAAAAGACGGGATGAGTTTTCTTACTTGGGATGCGCGGGTTCCCCACAAGTCGTGAGAGGTCTTATTTCCTCGTGATAGGTGGGGAGGATTCTTGAGGCGAGTCGGGACGTTGATGATGTTGGTCAGTAGTGTCAGGGGGATTCGCAGGCATGGGAGAGTCAGCGAGGTTTTCCTGAGAGAGCATGGTCAATAAGCGAGACTACAAAAGAAAAGAGGCGAGAAGGAGGAATCAAGAATCACCCTTCTCTTTCCGGAAGACGCGGGAGGAAGTGTATCGGCTGCCGAGGGGGCCGAGGAGGTCGCGCTGGCCGAGAGTGGAAGGCCGACGATTTTGACCTTCTTCGGGCGAGATGATGAAGGTGCTGAAGCGGGGGTGCGGATCAAATACGGGATCAGAGCAGCCACATTGACTTTATTTTGCTTCCGGACCATTGCGAGACGCTCACGGAAACTCTGGCCGTGAGACATGTTGAGGGTAGAAGAGAGGTGGAAATGAGAAAAGGGGCACTCCATGAGGAGGTGGGGTCTCATATTTATAGACTCCAGGGGGGCGCCAAAGATTCTCGTAAACGAATCCCAACGCCGCGAGCCTCGGTTGGACTTTCTTTCCGAGCTTTGAGCAACCTCGAAAAGAGCGGGGATTGTGTACAATCTTGGGCTCGCGAGAGGCGGCTCAAAGAGCGAACAGGAGAAGCTGGCGAGAGGGACCAGATAGGAGAGTGGGACCATGTGGTCCACTCGCAGGAGGCGAGATGGAGTGTTCGCTGCAGTAGGCAAGACGGAGCTCTCGGCAGGAGGCGAGACGCCCTTTGGCGGCGTGGGTAGGCCCTTGAGGGCGAGATGGCTCCCGTAATGCGGGAGGCTTGCGAGACGAGTAGGAGGGCTCGTCTTGCCCGCTGGGTGTTTCCCCACTCGCTGTATAGAAGGAAGGCTGTTTTTACCTTTCTACCCTCAAGGGAGATTTTACTTTTCTACCCCGGGTAATTTTATCTTTTTGCCTTTGGTGGTCCGCGTATAGCCCTTCAGAACAGCGGAGTTTGGCTGTTGGCAGACCCAGCGCAGGGTATTTTGGTAATTTCAGGTCGGTTCAGTATGATTATTTGCAGATCCAACTCAGAGGCCTATAAATAGACCGATAAGGTGTCTGAGAAATGGTTGTTGAACCTTCCCATATTATTCCTCAGAGGCACCTAGCTCAGCATTGGCTAGTGAGGGGAAGGACTTCAGTTTCTTCCGGGTACGAGGTGAGACCTCCGAGTTGAGACCTTCGGTCTGTTTCTAGGTCTGTGACTCACGTCGGGAGGGTGGTTCAGGAAGAGTAGCTGGGGGCTGCAACTTAAGGTCCAAACTTTAGGTGGAATTGGGTCACTGGTTCCAACAGCGACTAAGACCATATATGAGCCTAGTCGAACAACCGATCTCCGCGAACACCAGAAGCAGACCGCGCAACCAGGCGGTCTCGGCGAACTAGACAACAAACCGGACTTGCCATAACACCATGACCAAGTCCACACAACCAACGAACTCCAACACAATCCGCGCGAATAGGCCCCAGGGAACTGATCGATTAGTCACCGCAGACCGCGCTAACCGTCTGTCCCTTCGCGAGCCAGAGAACTTGATTGCTCTAAGCGGACTGTGCAGTCTCACAATCCATACCGCAACAGCCGCGGTTAGACAAAGCTAACCGCCCGGTTACTTTTCAGGGTGCTTGCTGAACCAGACCGCATGAGAGAAGAAGAGAAGCCGAAAACCGGCTAACCGTCACCTTCTACCCGCCAGACCGCTGGCGGTCTCTACGGTCTGTGCGGTCTGCCATATCAGACCGTCTTACTCCACTTCTCTTCCACTTCAACAATCTCCATCCCAATTTACATTGTTAATGTTTAGTACAATTACCTATAACTTGTAAATTATGAAAAGAGCACACTCTCAATGTATGCTAATTGAGATGGGATGTCTTGTAACAATGCAAACTTAGAGGATAGGTTTTGTAATTTCAAAATGTAGAGAGGAGTTTTTTGTACTTATATTAGGTCTTAGGGGAGATCATGGTAATTAACCTTTTTAATATGTTCGATTATCACGGTTGTGTGAGCCATTGCATTTTGTGCATGACTGCTGGAATCTATAAATAACATATATTTTTTTCGTTTTAGAGTCGTCCCATGTTAACTTCGGTCACAACATTGCCCCGGCCTAATGACGCTTCCGCTGCTCGCAAACTCCCAAACGCTATAGTCCGCTCGTCGCTCGTTTTTTCCTTTTGCATGAGGGTTTTGCGGGTGGCGGTGAGAGCACATTTTCTTATTATATGTAAGAGATTTTGCCTATATGGGAGCACATTTTTTAAAATTAAAAACACATAACTTAATGAGATTAAATTTTTTGTAATAAAATATACATAAAATTGAAAAGTTGAATGTTTGATCAAATGATATTTTTCTCTTTTAATATACGTATATATATGTTATGATTTTTGCGACAGAAAATCATCACATAGTCGATGCGTTGCTAACGAAAATACAATTTGATTATTTAATTGACATTTGTAATGAATTTCTCCATAAAATTGATTTTAACTTGTTCATATTATTGTTGTTCCCTGCAGACTAATGCCCTTTCTAATCCTTTCGGGACAGCTATGCCCTCCTGGTATTGAAGGAACTCTATTTGCCCTCTTCATGTCTATAAACAATCTTGGGTCCACAGTGAGCTCCTTCTACGGAGCCGCTCTCGCTTCGGCGCTACATATTTCATCCAACTCCTTCGACAATCTCCTCTACGGCCTATTCATTCAACTATTCTCCGCCTTCGTCCCTCTTGTCTTTCTGTTTTTGATCCCGAAGGAAGCCACCGGACTAGCGTCGGAGAAATCGCCGGTCGAACTTTTTTCACCGACATCCTCCTGATTAGTACAGTATTTGAGATTCTGCGACAAAAATTGGACGTGCGAGTCACGATTTCACTAGAAATTAAACACATAATTTTTAGGGTCGGTTACATGGATTTCACATATTGCTTTGTGTAATTATCATGACTTTGGCTCTTTTTTTTATCATATTTATAAGAACTGGTCTGAGTTTATCTTGTTTATAAGTTCTTCCTCAGTTTATGGCTCTGTTTGGCACGGTGGGGTTATGAACATGTGGGGTTAAATTGTCATTAGTTAACACCCATCTAAGGAACTTCATCCACTTTTATGTTCAAACAGATGATGTTTTGATCCTCAACGAATGATGATTTAACCCATGCGTTTACGACTGGCACCACCGTGCCAAATGGAGTCATATATAGGGGTGGAAATAGGCCAGATCAGGGTTTATGGAAAACAGGTCCGACCTACATTAGTATTTTTGGGTCTGAGTCTGACCTATTAGTCTGTGTAGGCTAAAATGTAGGTCTGATCTGTGGCCTATTTTGTAAAACTGGTAGGCCTGGCCTAACCTGTAGGTCTACTTAGATCTATTTAGTAGTTTATTTTTCAAAAGTCTCTCTTAATATACGATTAGTAATTAGGTATATATAATTAATTTATATTTAATTAATATTTAATTTTATATAATAAATTTATATTATTTATTATTTAAAAATAATATAGGTCGACCTGTAGGCTTACAGGCCAGGCTTTAATAACAGAGGGTTGGGCCTGTTTTAAAAACTGACCCAATTATAGGCCTATTTTTTATGGTAAATAGAAAATAGGACAGGACAGGCCGATGACAGGCTAGGCCGCAAGCCCCTGATAGGCCGCCTGGCCTATCTATTTCCACCCCTAGCCATATATATATGAGTGAACTCCATTCAAAATCTATTAGTTACAGTTTTTTGTGCTAAAAATTAGCAATATTAAGGCTCTGTTTGGCGCAGCTCTTTTACTCTGGTGAGTTTGAAGAAAAATGGCACTTTGATAGAATACCAAGGCTCTGCTTGGCACGACTCTTTTACTCCGGTGAGTTTGAAGAAAAATGACACTTTGATGGAATGTATGCCTGACATGATGACGGTTATGATTCTCATCAAGAAAATAAACTGCTTTTGAACATAAAACTTGATAAAGCTCGTAGGTGAGGTCGGGCGTTCACGAATCAAGCTTCATAACGACGTTCTCGGCCGCCACTGCCTTGCCAAAAGGAGCCTAAGAGACAATGTTCTAGTATTTTCAAAACTTAAAGGGAAAGCTTTAGTAAGTTTCTAATGGAGATCAAGATGATGCCCCTTGATAATCTTATTTTTAGGTGTGAACATGTGATTATCTGATTATCAAATAGCTAAAACAAACAGTACTTTTCATATGTTATCTTGTAATAAGATAATAATGAACAATAATATATGAAATATCATGATATGACTCTGTATGGGACGCGGAAATTTTCTGTGTGTGTAATGTACGAGAAGAACTGTGGGGGAAATGTAAATTTCTCCTGTGTTTTTTATTTTTTCACAAACTCATCACCTCATGGTGTCTACTATGAGACTTGTTGTACCATGGTCCTAATGATATTTCAAACTATGTTCATTTTTCAAATAATATAACATTTCTAATCAGTATTACATCAAGTTCTTAATGATATATCAGTGTTTTTTTAAATATTTTTGCAAATGTAATTTACAACTAAAATACAGTTTATTTTTTACAGTAAATGAAAATACAATTAGATTTTTGTATTAAAAAAGGTTCTGGACAAATTTTCTGTGCTTTACAAGCACAAAAAATGTTCCCGTTTGCGACGTTTGTGATGGCTGCCAGGAAAAAACATTGATAGAAAAAACAGGGGAAGAATATATACGTAGGGCTACAAGAAGAAAGGTACTAGTTTGAAAAGCTTAAAAAAACTTGAGAACATCTTTTTGACGCAACCATTTTTGTTATCAATGGGAAACCAAAAGCCTCCAAAACAACAACAACCTTTGATTAGACCAACATTTGGCGTTCCTTTCAAGTACCGCATTATCCACTTAACTGCTTCTCAATGTTGTTGTCATGGATTCCCCATATATCTGACGACAACGCTCACAGCCTGAGCGATATCTGTTCTCGTACAAATCATTGCGTACATTAAGCATCCTACCGCACTAGCGTACGGTACCCTGAGCATCTTTTGGCGTTCCTCTTTTGAGTCTGGACACTACTGTAATGTTAATTTGAATTGTTGTCCCAACGGAGTCATAACTGCTTTAGATTCCAACATACTAAACCTTTTCAGAACCTTCTAAATATAGTCTGTCTGAGAAAGTCAAAGCATGCCTCGCTTTCTGTCCCGCTTGATTTCCATCCCAAGGACTTTCTGTGCGGGACCCAGATCCTTCATTTCAAACTCAGCATGTAGCTTTTGCTTCAGTGATTTGATCTCCTGAGCTGACTTGCAAGCAATCAGCATGTCATCGACATATAACATCAGAATCAGAATGTCCCCATTAGCCAAAAACTTGTAGTATACGCAGCTGTCGTAATGGCTTCGGCTGTAACCATGTGAAGTCCTGAATGTGTCGAACCTCTTATTCCACATCCTCGGAGCCTTCTTCAAATCGTAAAAAGATCACTTCAGCTTGCACACCTTCTTCTCGTCACCAGGTTGAATGAACCCCTCGGGCTGCAGTATGTAGATCTCCTCCTCTAAGCTGTCATGAAGAAATGTCGTCTTCACGTCCATCTGCTCCAGCTCCATGTCCCACATCGCCACCATAGCAAGTAGTGCCCGTATGGAATAGTGCTTCACCACGGGTGAGAAGATTTCATCGAAATCAACTCCTTTCTTCTGTGTGAATCTCTTTGTAATAAATCTGGCCTAGTACCTCCACTGGTCCTTCCCGGATGTGGACTCCTTCCTGAACAGCCACTTGGAGTTGATTGTCTTGGCTCTTTTGGGTAGACTAACCAGCTCCCAAGTCTGGTTCTTTTGAACTGAATCCATCTCCTCCAGCACAGCTGCTTTCCACTGGGAGCTATCTCTGCTCTTCATAGCTTCTTGATATGATCCAGGGTCTGAGGAGATCACCTGAAAGGCGTATGGTACAGTGTCATGTAGCCTGAGAGGCAGTCTGACCTCTCTCTCCTCGCCCTTTCTCTGGCAATTGAGTACTGTTCCACACCAATAGGTTGCAGAACATCAGTATCCTCTGAGTCGGAGGAATCATCATGATCGTCAGCATTGTCACTTCTTTCCAGCTCCACCTCTAGTGGTGTGACTGGAGTTTTCTCCACTTCTTTATATCGAGACTGAGATTTCTTAAGCATAGAGGCCTCAGCGAAGATGACATAGCGCTTCACCTCCACCTTCTTGGTTTCAGGGTTCCACAGCTTGAACCCCTTCGTGTCAACCTTTCGGCCCAGATAAATGCACCTCTTGGACTTAGCATCCAACTTCGTCCTCTCTGATTCCTGCATTAGTGTGTACACAGGGCAACCAAAAATGTGAATATCAGAATAATCAACGAAAGCACCTGCCAGAACCTCCCGTGGCGACTTCAGATCCAGTGACATCGATGGAGACCGATTCACTAGATAAGATGTCGTATAATGGCTTCAACCCAGAATGACTTCGGTAGGCCGGCAAACAGATGCATGCACCGAGCTCTCTCTAACAACGTCATATTCATCCTTTCTACGACGTTGTTTTGTTACGGTGTACTGAGAATGGTAAGGTGGCGGGTGATGCCCTCCTGATCACAGTATGCTTAAAACTCTGCTTAGGTGTACATGCCACCATTATCAGATCTGAGGTACTTCACCCTCTTTCTGGTCTGCTTCTCCACTTTGGTCTTCCAGATTTTGAACTTTTTGAAGACTTCAGATTTGTTTTTTAGAAAGTAGATCCATACCTTACTTGAGAAGTCATCGATGAAGGTCACAAAGTATCTCGCACCTCCAAGTGAAGGCTTTGGGGCTGGCCCCCAGATGTCTGAGTGAATGTATTCCAGTATCTATTTGATGTGCTTGTGTGACGTCACCAACTTCACTTTGCACTGCTTCCCGAGAACGCATGTCTCGTAGAAATCCAGCTTGCACGTCTTGACCCCTTTCAGAAGGCCTTTCTTAAGTAGCTCAAACAGTCCTCTCTCGCTCATGTGGCCAAGCCTGGCATGCCACAGTAGAGAGGAATCCTCATCTGACGTCGCAGCGACCGCTGCATCACTAGAAATTGTGGTACCGATCAGTCTAAAGAGAGTACCCGAGCGCTCTCCTTTCATGACCACCAGAGCGCCTCTATTGACCTTCAAGTATCCACCCTTATCGGTGTAAGAGTACCCGGCCGCCTCCAGAGTACCTAGGGAAATCAGACTCTTCCTTAGATTGGGCACGTACCTTACGTCTGTAAGGATTCTGATTGTTCCGTCGAACATCTTGATTTTGATACTGCCAATCCCCAACGTATTGCATTCTGAGTCGTTCCCCATCAAAACACGACCGCCATCACATTGCCTGAAGGTTGAAAACCATTCTTTGTGTGGGCACATGTGATAGGAACATCCTTTATCTATGATCCACATGTCGGTGGTATCAAGGCTGGGTGATATATGAAAGACGTCAGCATCGCTCTCAGGATCGCATGCCACTGCAGCCTGTTGTGGCTCTTGTGTCTTCTCCTTGAGCTTCTTCTTCGGGGAGTTGTTTTTTCAGTGCCCCTCTTCCTTGTAGTAGTGACACTTGTTGTTCTTGCCCCTGGACTTAGACCTAGGTTGGTTTTCGTTCTTACCTCTGTCTCTCGATCTGCCTCAGACCGGTTCTTTGTTCTTCACGAACAAACCTTTGCAAGTGCTAGGACCAGACTTGCTCCTCGTTTCATTCGAGAGCAAGGTCGTCATCACCTCCTCCATCTTAAGGTTATCCTTTCTGTAGAGGATTATGGTGACCAGATGGTCAAAAGACTTCGACAGAGAAGACGATAAAAGAAGAGTCTCGTCTTCTTCTTCGACCTTCACGTCCATGCTCCGCAACTGAGAGATGAATGTGTTGAACATGTTTATGTGCTCCAACAGTTGAGCGCTCTCTGACATCCTCAAGCTATACAACTGCCTCTTTACGTAGAGTTTATTCGTGAGAGACTTAGATATGTACAGCTCCTCCAGTTTCTTCCACAGGTCTTTTGTAGTCTTAGCATCGACTACGTTATACATGACCTCGTCTGCTAGACACAACTGGATTGTGCTGATGACCTTCAGATATAGTTCCTCTCATTCGTCATCCTTCTTCCCGGACTTCTCCTTGCCGAGGACGCCTTGTGGAGACCTTGTTGAATGAGAACCGCCTTGATCCGCTTATGCCATAGACTGAAATCGATTTTGTCGTCATACTTTGAAATCTCGAATTTTGCCGTCATTGCTTAGCTCGCAGAGCTACTAGGCAATCTGATTAAGTTTACAGATCCGATCTGAGAAGATAGGGAGCGGACCGATATCGTCATCTACCGTTGACTCAAACCTAAAACCGGAACGTCCAATCGATCACCCCCGTGGAACCTATATCTGATAACAATTGTTATGAAATTGGATCGAGTTCGCAGTAGCGCAACAGAATTTAATTGAGCACACGCAGTAGTGCAAAATAAAATACAGAACGACATTTCAAGCACACACACAGATGGCACAATTAAATCTACGTGGTTCAGAGAAGTTCCTACGTCCACGGGGAGAGCATCGAAGAAGATCCACTATAATCAGAAATTTAGTACAGAGTTTACGCTGAAATCACAAAGATCGGAGACGCGCCAAGAGAAATTATCCGATTTGGAACTGGAAGCTATTGTCGGGCGATAGCGATATCACCGGGCGGTATCACACGAACAACGTTCGTCTTCTTCAGCGGAACCGCCTGCGTCGCCGGCCTCCAGAGATTCTCCGCCTGTAACTCGCCGTCGATCTGATGATCCTCCTGCACCGATCACCGGAATTGTCGAAGGGTCTCCGATTTGCTTGCGGTCCAACCGCCCGGGAGGAAGAACCTTCGTACGCCGCTACTGCACCTCTTTTGGCCGGTCGGGCAAGGAATGAACTTCTACTCTCTTGATCTCCTGTTTCTTTCTTGTATTTAGCCCTAGAGATATCCCCTCTATATATAGCTTTGAGGATGAAGATGTTGCCAAAACAAGGCTCAGCCGAAATAGAAAGAGTATCTCTGGAAGAATATTTACCTCATAATGATATTCTAAATATAGGACTCCTTCAAAATCAGGAATTACCGAGGCACACAGATTGATGATGTGTCACAACGATCGGCTCTGTTTGGGACAGTTATATATCGTTCTTTTTACACCGATCGGCTCTGTTTGGGACGATTATTACAGCGAAAAAATGTTTTGCTCTCATAACCGCCATTTTTTTGGCGGCATTTTGTTTTTTAGTGGTGGGAAAATGCTGGTGCAAAAAAATGTTTTCGAGACTTTCAGAAATTTAGGGTATAATGGCGACAAAGGATCCATATAGCCAACCCCACTATAGTAGGATAAAGGCTTGAGTGTTGTTGTTGTTATTAAGACTTCTCGAAGTTGTTAAAAGAAGTTTTCTGCATTTTCATGCTTCTCTTTTCCGTTCTTCTCCTACTGTTTTTTTTTTCTATCAATGCTTTTCTCATAGCACTGATTCAAACACTAGTTATCCAATTGCTTTAGCTGTCCTAAACAGAACCTAAGTCAAACTAGTTTTATGGTTAACAAGATTGAGCTCACCCATGTTCATTGCCGGAGGAAGAGCATACTGCACTAACAAAACAAATTGGTATAAAGGATCTTGATGTAGAATGCCAAAATGAATTGCTCCTTTGATTACGCCGACCCCATCAAGAGGCAAGAATAGACAACGCATGAGCGCGACGCCGATAATATGTGAAGCTCGAGCATCCGATCTGCGAAACCCTAAATCCGATGATAGTATATGTTAAAATATAACCATCAAACCTGTTGCGGCCTAACTCAGCGTTTCGGTCGAACCGGGATAAACTGGACCGTCTCAGCTTTCGGAACGGTCGAGCGCGCACACAGTCAATGAGATCGGTCGATCGAACACAGAGTTTTATCGTGGAAAAACCCCTCAACTCGGTAAAAAATCACGTGACCGGATATGTGCTGTTCAAAGTACATTATTTCTTTGTCGTTACAGCTTGTCCGTTGAATCGAGGACGACAGATCGCTGCTCGTTACAATTTGAAGATGAGAGAACATTTAGCACTCAGCGGACGATAGGCCGTATCGCCCGGCGTTTGTTATAAATATCACTTTGCAGCGATAGACTTTGTTGGGCATCACGCGGGCACAGAACGCGTGAGCGGAACACTTGAGTTTGTGGACGCGGAAGCCTCCCGGAAGAGGAGAGATCGGGCTTTGTCAGGTGGCATGAAGGTGGCTCGAACGCGGCTTGGAGATGGCTTGAATGCGGCTCGGGAGTGGCTTGAATGCAGCTTAAGTGCTGCTCGTAGGAGAAATCCGGCAGAGCTTTGTCCTAAGGAAAAAGAAAGCTCAGAGAAAAAAAAGTGAGAAATGAGGATGTCTGAGACTCCTTTTATAACCTCCAGGAGGTGGTTATGGTAGTTACGCGGCTATCCACACACCATAAGCACCCAAATTAATATTTTCCATAATTTCTTTCTTTAGTGTAAACTCTTGTTAATTATTAAACCAGAAATATAGGATATAAATAAAATATAATTTTATGTTTAGAAATTCTCCTTCATTCGATTTAAGTTCTAAATTTAGAAAATTTCTTATACCAAATGTTCTAAATTTAGATAATTTTTTAAACCAAATATTCTAAATTTAGATGATTTAAGTTCTAAATTTAGATGATTTAAAGAAGTTTTATTATATATATATATAGTTAATATATTTCCTAATATATATTCCAAATAAACGGAAAATTCGCTGCGTCTTCTTGTTCGATCCTCTTTTTATTATATATATTTAATTGGAAAATTGACGGAAATTTACAATATATATTTCTACCCTTGGATTACGCTGCCCCTATAAATAAACGGACGGTTGGCTGCTTCTTTTGTTCCAATCTTCTTCCTCTTCTTGCTCTGTTAATGGCGGCTGTAACAGAAACAGAGTCTGTCGAGAAGAAGAAGAATAGGCTGATGAATTCGTCGGAGGAGGAGGTTGCGGTGGAGAAACCTCCGGTGATCAATCCCATGTCAGAAGACGACTCTGCCGGCGCCGCCATCCCCGTCGGCAATTCTCTCTCTGATCAAGTTATGGCAGCGGCCATTTCGGAAACAGGGGAAACAGAGGAAAGCGAAAAGAAGAACCTGCGGCTGATGAGTTCCGACGGGAAGGAGGTGGTGGTGGAGGCGGCGGTGGCGATGAAGTCGCAGTTGATCCGTCAAATGATAGAAGCCGACTGCGCCGGCGGCAGTGACGTCATCAACATCCCTAACGTCACCGCCGCCGCCCTCTCCTTGATCTTCCGTTACTGTGAGAAGCACCTCGTCGACGGCGACGGCGATAAAGCCATTACCGACGATCTCAAGAGCTTCGACGAAGATTTCATCAGCGTGGATCTGGACACTCTCTACGATCTCTTAATGGTATGTAAATGAATCTTTTCAGAAAACAGAGCAAACAAAAAAATATATATATTTTTAAAAAATAAACCTAATTAATTAGTATTTAACAGGGATCAAATTATTTGGACGTGAAAGGGCTGCTTGATTTAGCTTGTCAGAAAGTTGCGGATTTAATCAAAGGAAAAAGTCCCGATGAAATTCGCCGGATCTTCAACATTGAGAAGGACTTTTCGCCGGAGGAAGAAGAAGAAGTTAACAAAGAAAATAAATGGGCTTTTGAATGATTTAGTTCAATTATATTCGCAGTCTAATGAATTTAAGTGTTTTTAGAATTGGGAATAGTTCTTTTAGGCGTTTTTGAGGACTGCGTATAGCTATAGTTGGACTGCTAATAACATTGTCCTTTTATGTTAATTTTTTGGGTGAGATTTAGGGTTTTGTTGAAGGGTTTTCTATTTTTAGTCATGAGTTAGTTTTTTATTGGTGGATGTAAAACGTGAGTTTAGGGTGATGGGGTTTTACTTTTTTTTAGAAAGCTTATAAATATTTACATTTGTATGAGGTAGAAATTAATCTAGAATATTATTGTGTTAAAAAAACTCTTAAAATTTATATAGCCGGTAATTTTATTCAGAAATTTGTTAGTTTTTGGCTGTGTTTGGGAACTCGGCGGAAGGCCATTCCGGCGGTGCCGAGCCGGAGACAGAAATCTGCCGGCGTAAACTGTCAATCGGAGCTCGCGGCGCCTCCGGCTGAGAACCGGCCGGTGGATGAGGAGCCAGAAATGTGCGCAGAGGTGTCCCAAACGGCCCGGTCGCAGCGGTGGCTGGTGCTCGCACGACCAGCGGTGAAAATGGCCGATTCGCTCCCTGTTCCAGCGGCTGTCGCAGAAGGGAGGCGCGCTGGTTTCCCAAACGTTGTGCGCGCCGGCTCGGCACGCCGGCCGTTGTGAAAGGGTTCTGGCCTTTTTTTTTCCCAAACGGAGCGCCTCCGGCTCGTCCCCACCGCCATCGTGAAGGGTGAACTCCATTTCTTCCCAAAACGCCTGGCCTCCGTCTCGTCTCCGCCGGAATGATGCTCTGCCGGGATGTCAAACACAGACTTTAGCTTTTTTTTTTTTGTATTTTGTTTCTACTTTCATTGTTTTCGTTGAAAATCTGAGAGTGAGTCGATGAGATTTTCTTTGTACATTTTGAAAATGTCAAGTATGTCTAATTTAAGGTGATTGTTAATCGTAATCAGTTATTTTGTTAGTCGTACCTCAAAATCTTTCAAGTTTTTGCGTCTTTTCGAAATACGTCTTGTACATGCAATATTAGGAAAAGTGTTCAACACGAAAGTTGTAGATATCGACGAAATCTACAACTTTTCTGTTGATCACTTTTCCTAAAAATGTATGTACAAAGGCGTACTTTGGAAATATGCTAGGTTTTGCGCCTTTTCGAAATACGCCTTGTACATGCAATTTCAGGAAAAGTGTTCACCACGAAAGTTGTAGATCTCGTCGATATCTACAACTTTAGTGATGAACACTTTTCCTGAAATTTCATGTACAAGGCGTATTTCGAAAAGGCGCGAATAATTGAGAGATTTTGGGGTGCGACTAGCCAATTACGGGTTGCGGTTAACAATCACCTAATTTAAACCCCCTATAAAATCTTGGAACTGATTAATCTGCAGAGTGTAGAAAAGCAACGAAACCGCGAGAAATTGGGGCACGACTGCAGTGTAAGGTTCAGGCTCTGTTTGGTAGGGCATATGGCGGCTGGAAACCCAGAAAACGTTGCCTTCATTTGGGACAGGAGGGGGACGGGCAGCGGCTGTGATTTTGGGTGTTCCGCTAAGAGAGGGCGGGATCAACCGCTGCTGCCCCCGCTTTTGTGCATTTGTATTTCCAACGTACGGTGGTCGTTGCTTTTGTACCGGACTCCACCAGCGCGTCAAACAGAGCCTTAATTGTCTTCCCAACCCTAAATAATGTGTGTTAGATTGTGGAGTCTAACGTGTTGGGTATAAAAGACTTGGTTTTCGGCTTAGGGTTCTAAATGTTGCAAATCTGAGGAGGAGCGGCGGAAGAGGAGAGGTGTATTTCCTTTTAATCATTCGTCATAATGGATTTTCTGGATGCGGATGGTGTGATTTTTTCCCCTTTTCGCGTCATTATGAACATATATATTGCAGGAGAGAGATCTCCATTATGTGAGATTTCAACACAATTATTTTTAAATTTTTATTCAAAATTTTTAAAAAGATATAATCTTTTGTAAACATTGTCAAGAATCAAATCAAATGTCATTTAAGATATGAAAAATAAGAGAAATCTAAACATAATCTTTAAAATAAATAAACAACAAAGAGTCAATTTTTGTTTTGATAATTTCTTTACAATTAATGTTCCGTTTGGGGGACTTATTTTCACTGGTCAAGCGGTTACGACCGCATGAATCGGACCGGTAAAAATAAATCCCCTCAAATGAAGCCTAAAGCAATTTTGAACATCTTCAAAGCTCATGCAAGAAATGAATAGCAAAGATCAAAAGGAGAAAGAAGATACATTTCAGTCTCAGGAAGCAAAACATCAAGATCATTAGCTATGAAGGGGCTCAATAGCTGCAAACATTAAAATGCCGCTGCTTTTGCAGTAATGATCGAGAGAATGAAAGTCTAGCATGTTGTAATGCCTCCTTGTTGTCCTACACGGTGTCGGTATGTTCGAGTGTCTGGCTTGATCCTTCGCCGAATCTTGCGGCCAACGAGAGAAACTAGGGCCAACCACGGAGAAGAAGGTTGTGTCGGGTTCAGGGGTAGCCACGTGCAACCGATCGAGGGATTTGTCGGAGTTTTGTGGCCGCCAGAGATAAGGATTTGTCCGAGTTTCTTTGGGATGACCTTGCAATGTGAGTTAGAGTTATGAGTGCGGATAAAAAAAACTAAATTACATTAATTTGCAGCATAAGGCCCTTAATCAAATAGTGCCCTTAATCAAATAGTGTCACTCATAAAGGTCTTTACTCTTTAATATTGACGGTTGTTATTCGCAAACTATAAATGTCTATCTGCGGACCAAATATTTCATGTTTATAAATGTCTATCTGCAGACCAACTTTAAACTTTAGCAATCAAAGTCTTCTTCTCTTTAGTAGTACCCGACAATGAAAGAACATCTTTGTCAAGCTTTTGAGCCAATATCGAAGACAAAAATGATGAATTTCATGTCAAAATGGTGAAATTCACGTTAAAATGAAGAAATTCACGTCAAAATGAAGAAATTCACGTCAAAATTGTGAAATTCACGTCAAAATGATCAAATTCACGTCAAATTGTTGGGATAGGGTCGTCGTCATATGATCAAAAGGTTATCGGAGAAGTTCCTTCGTATTCGGGTCTTGCTCAGGAGAAGAAGATATTAATTGCTAAAGTTTAAAGTTGGTCTGCTAATAAACATGAAAAATTTGATCTATGGATAGACGTTTATGGTTTGTGAATAACAACTGTCTTATTATTTTATGTTGGTGTTTTTTTTGTATAGCTCATGATCAGAAAGATCCCTCAGCATCATATTTGAAAAACACCCTAATTTTTTTTCTTCCAAAAAATGCTCGCGTGTAATGTAACAAGACTACATTCAAGAAAAAAAAGGATTGGAGCGATCGAAAAAGATCCCACATAATCATTTTCGCTCACACAACATTTTTTGGTACCACACAATTAGTTCAGATTTTGGCATTGTGCGCGCGGTAACCTGGACCAAAAAAAGAAAACCTAAGGCTCCGTTTGACATGATGGAGGCGGTCATCAACATAGGACTTAAATTGTTATTTGTCAACGCGCACCTAAGGAACTTCATCTACTTTTATGTTCAAACAGATGATGTTTGTTAGCTGATTATTAATGAATGACGGTTTAACTCATGCGCTTACGATCGCCACCACCATGGCAAACGAAGTCTAATTACTACAAGAAAACTGACATTTAGTGACGAAATTTATTTTGTCACTAAAAACATCTCAAAACACATTTCACCCAAAAAAATATTGTTCCATCAACATGAACAAATGTAATTTTGCTGCAACAGTTGGCAAAACATAGGAGAAAAATAAAGCCCAAATCTTCCATCTTAACATCATCTCTCTTCATGCACAATGGTTTTAGGGATTTCTATTTTTAGCCTTAACAATTTTTATTCGTGGCTGTAAGTCTTGTAGGCTCTGTTTGGCACGGTGGTGGCGGTCGTAAACGTTTGGGTTAAACCGTCATTCGTTAAGAATTACCTAACAAACATCATCCGTTTGAACATAAATGTGGATGAAATTCTTTAAGTGGACACTAACGAATGACAATTTAACCCTCATGTTCGTGACCACCACCACCGTGCCAAACCGAGCCCTACTATTGTCTAACCGTGAGTTTAGGGTGGTGAGTGTCTAAAAACCCTATAAATATTTTCATTTGTAAGGGTAAAAAAATTAAAAAAAATATTAGTGTGTTGAAAAAATCTTGAAATTTTTATAGCGGTTGATTTTATTAAGAAATTTATGAGTATTTAGCTTTTTGTATTTTGTTTCTACTTCCATTGATTTCTTTCGAAAAATCCAAAAGTGCATGAATGAGCCACTTCAAATAGGTTCATTGGTCCGGCCAAAAATACAATTAATCCAGCATAAGCTGTCTGAGCCCCAAGCAGTTTACTGCACAAATTGATAAGTCTCAGATTCCCTACCCACCAAGCGAAATCGGTGATTTCTTGGTCACGGCCCACTAAGGCTAAAACTCCATTAAAGAGCGTTTCCTTGGGGTAGAACCTCCTCTGGGAATGTAAGGTTTTCATGAGACTAATCCTAAGCCGCCATCCAAGCACGAATACCTTCGTTTAAGCGAATATTTTTGATGTAGAAAGTTTCAAATTCACGATCTTCCACTAAGGCTAAAGTTCCATTCGAGAAATGATATTAATGAACTCTCAAATGAAAGGATGCAACTTTTTTAAAATGAAAGCCAGTGCGCTTCACATGACATTATTATTAGAACAATGTTAATGGCATACTGTTTTTGGCTAAGCGCAAATCATTGTTATTGTTATGACAGATCAAATTGTTATGCCCAAATCAAAAATGCATATTGTGGTCAAACCTTGTTATTTGGTTCCTCAAAGTGGAACACAAAGTTGTATAATTATTTGTCTGGTAGAATATTATAGAGATTCAAGTGAAATCAAAAGAGAAGATAACTTACAATCTACTATACTTGAAGCCTATATTTGGGAAAAATCAAAAGAGAAGATAACTTACAATGTGAGGAAGGCGTGGAGGACCCTCCCCTGTTCGGGTTCATAGCGGCTTCCTATTTGCTCCGTGTTGCTTCGCTTCTTGTGGTCTCCCCTCCTTCTAGAGATGGGTTTTTGATCCGGTTTAGGGTTTAGGGGCAGTACAAGAAAATCGGCCTTTTGAGACGAAAATTTAGTGACAAAATATACTTCATCACTATAAACACATCTATAGTGACGAAGGGCAACTGTTAAAGGCAACCCATTTTTGATAGTCGCACACCAAAAAAGGAAAAACCCTCTATATTTTCTTCCGCCTGTTATTACGACGCAAACCTTCTCGCCCCCCAATCGCAAACCCTTCGGTTACCCCGATAACCGCTGATTTTCAGCTCCTCCCGCCGGTAAACGCCGAGAGGAGAAGACGCGAACCGCTTCCTCGTCGTCGCGCCCCGCGTCGCCCCAGTCACCGCCGCAGTCCCCATTACTGTCGTTCATCCATTCCCCGGACACCTGGAAGGGTTACACCATGGAGAACAGTAGTTGGCAAGAAGGTAAACAGAGCTTTGATTCTTTACCCATTTCAGTTTGCAGTTAGGTTAGGGTACTTATTGGCCTTCCCTGTTGCTTCCGATTACTCCGTGCCCGCATTTTCTTGCAGTTTTTTTCGTTAGCTTAGAGTTTACTATTCCGAGCTGTTGTAATGATGGCATTGTTGTGCGTTGTTGGTAGATGATTTTAACAGACCATATTCTTTCTTTGAACTCAACAATGGGATTTCTTCCTTTCCTTATCCTCCTTGTCAGTGATTTTGATCTGGTTTGTTTGATTTTTTTTCAGATCCAAATTCAGATGGGGAGAAGCTGGGAGAGGAATGCTCTAAGGAAGGTATTATATGCTCTGTTGTGTACGAATTTGGATGCTCTGCTGTGTTGTTTTGCTATAGTTTTGTATGATTTTCCCAAACTGATGCTGTGTATTTTTTGTATGGTTTTGGATGCTCTGCTCATGTATGGTTTTGGATGCTCTGATATGTGGTTTTGTCTTGTTTGTATGGTTTTGTATGGTTTTGCATGATTCTGTATGGTTTTGTATGTTTTGTATAGTTTTTTCCAGTGAACTCTTACTGGTTGTGTACTCCGAGCTGTTGTAAGTGATGGTTCTGTTGTGTATTTGCAGTGGAATTTGATGTTGCATCTAGTTTTGAGACCGAACAACTCTTTCCATCCAGAGAATCACTTGTTGAGTGGGTTCGAGGTGTTGGCTTAAGTTTGGGTTTCGTTGTGACGATAAAAGGTTCAGACAAGCTAACAGCTCGACTCACACCTCGTATTTTTTTGGGTTGTGACAGAGGGGTGAAATACCGAGCTATCAAAATAGGAAGGATTTTGTGAACAAAGAATGTAGAAAATCATCAAGTAAGCGGTGTGGTTGCCCATTCAATGTCAAAGGCCAAAAATCAGCAAATGTTGATGAATGGAAGGTTATCGTTCTTTGTGGTAAGCATAACCATGAAAATGTTCATTTGGAGGCAACGCGTATGCTGGCCGGTTAAATGAGGCTGAGGGCAAGATAGTGGAACAGATGTATAGTTCCGGAGTCAAGCCACGAAAAATTTTAGCTGTCGTGAAAAAAAGTAGGGTAGGAAACACAACAACCATAAGAACTATTTACAACGAGAGAGTGAAGTTGCAGAAGAAGAATTAGATGGAGCAACCCCTCTGCAATTTTTGTATCGATGTATTACTACAGAAGGCTATGTGTGCTACAACAGAGTAGGTGTGAGAACCAATCAACTGCGTAGTCTTTTTTTGCTCATCTAGTTTGCATCAAACTTAGCAATATGTTTCTCATGGTTTTCCAACTAGACTGCACTTACAAGACAAACAGATATCGGATGTCATTATTGTGCATTGTTGGTGTGTCTTCTACTAATTAGTCATTTTTTTCATGTTTCCGTTCTTGGCTGACGAAACAGAGGACAGCTATAGGTAGGCACTAGATTGTTTCAAGTCTGTACTAGTACCAGGATGCGTACCGATTGTAATGGTGACAGACAGAGAGATTGCCTTAATGAATGCTATAAAAGTTGTGTTCCCTCAAACTAAAATCTTCTATGTCAGGTGCACATAAACAGAAACATTCTGGCTAATTGCAAAAAATATTTCTGCAAGGGAAAGGATTTCAAATGTTTCATGTTCGCATGGCAACGTGTCGTTGAGGCAACATGTGAGAACGATGTAACTGTGAGGTTTAATAACATGTTTGCTGATTTTCTGAATATCCCGAAGCTTTGGCTTATGTCAACAATTCATGGCTAGACAATTATAGGGAATATTTTATATGTGCATGGCTGCTGATAAATACCTGCATCTCGGTAGCACCACGACAAATCGAGTGGAGAGTGCTCACAGCCAGCTGAAAAAATTCCTAGAGGTTTCGGGGGGGAACTTTGGAACATTTGGAAGGCCTTTGACCAGATGATCAAGTTGCAGCATACTGACATTAAGCGGGCCTTCGGACAGAGCTCTATACAGGTAAATAAGGATTACTCAGGCCGTCTATATTCCGAGCTTTTGGTCTTTGTATCTATCAAGGTCTTACAGTACATTAAGCTGGAAGAGGACTTGGTGAGAAATAGTACTCAACTCAACAGTGCTACTGAATGCAATCATAAGACAAGGTTGTCAATTGGGAATACCTTGTGCCCATGAACTTGTATACTTTATTTCTACTTCAAAGTCTTGCCCGTTATGGTTAATACATAAACATTGGAAGCAGCTAACAATGCATGAAGCGACTCCGGTAACTGAAGAGCCTTCGTGTTGACATTACAAGTGAATTGGCTGTCATTGTCCAACGTTTTGCTATTTCAATGAATATCAAAAAAAAGAAATTAAACGAAAACTACAAGAATTTGTAGATCCATCAAGCACTCAAACAATTGAGCCACAGGGACAGTTAACACGCATCAAAGATAGGCCAAGAGGCAGTTATAAGAAGTTCAGTGATGATTGGAAGTCCACTAAATGTGACCCCTCACACTTTGAACATGTGTTGAAAGCTGAGGCTAACAGGAATTTTAAGAAACCGAGGCTGTCGGGAAAGCTAAATGCACAAAAGAGAACAAACGTTCGTCTGGAACATTCGGCCAGAAACGATCATTTTCTGCGACAGATTCGTGATCAATTGCCAAGTTATTTATCGGGCAATGTACTAGAAGTAGTGGATGTCCTTGGTTATGGACATTGTGGTTTTCGGGTTGTTAGTCTCGCCTTGGTTTTGGGGGACAATTGGGTACAGGTGCGGAATCGCTTGATGTTGAACTTGAAAATTACAAGGAGTTTTATGAGGCAGTGTTCGGCAACAATAGAAGAAGGGAGTTGTTAACATCCCTTGAATGCACGTTGACTCCCGCACCACTTGAAAATTGGATGTCCCTACCTGATCTCGGGCTTGTAATTGCATCATGTTATAATGTGGTGGTGTGATAGAGCTTTCTGTGATCAAAGTTTTACATTTTTACCTATTCACTCTGTGCCACCCACATCGCCCAAAATGATTTCCATAGCTTCATCAATGAGAATCATTTCATTTTGCTTAAACTAGCCGAAAATTCTCCATTGCCGCCGTTATTCACACCTTGACGAGGTATCATGACTCAATTGCAGAAGGATGGGGACATTGGTACGCGTCAAGAAATAAACTCTTGCGGCCGGGGTTTGATGACAGTCCAACGACTGGATTGGAGTAATCTAGATCAAAATAGGTATTCATGTACATTTTTCAACATGCAATACCATTACTATTTTTTTCAACATGCTCTACATTCACGCATACAGAAATCTCTATGGACGGAAGGATTTTGGTCACTTTTTGCACCGTATCAGATGCAATAGCATGTAAGCATATTTTTGTATATTAATTGTTAATCCCTCTCATTAGTATAACTTTTATTACTTAATATTGGAACAAATTTCTAATGCTCGCAGGTTTGAATTGAGGTCGATATGTCACGGTTACCTGGAGGAAGAAACAAGAGACTTTTTATGTTTTGTTGTTGCTTAAAATACATGTTATTTAAGCCTAACTGTGTGATATTTTGATTTCTGATTTTGGTTTGTGGTTAGTGTTTTTGGTTTGTACTTAACAGTTTGGTTTGCGGAACAGAAAATTCAAAAAATTTGGTTTTTCGTATTTTGGTTTGCGACTAGCAAAAATGAGTTTGCTTTAACAGTTGCCGTGACGAAGTAAATGTTTAGTCACTAAAGAATATATTTAGTGGCGAACTAAAAGTTTAGTCACTAAAAACTCATATTTAGTGACAAAATAAATGCTTGGTCACTAAAGAGACAATTTTAGTGACAAAATATATTTCACCACAAAAGCCACATCATTAGTGACGAAGTAAAAATTAAGTCACAAAAGACATTTTCGGCGACGAATTTAAAATTTTGTCACAAAGAACACATTTTCAGCGATAGAATAAAAATTTAGTCGCTAAAAACAAATCTTTAGTTATGGAAATTTTATGACAATAAATTTTGTCACTTAAGACATATCGTTAGTGACTAAATGAATTTTGTCTCAAAAAAAATTTGCAGTGACAAAATTAATTTGGTCACTGAAACTCCTCATAGTGAACAAAGTAATTTCGTCACTGAATGTGTTTTAGTGACCAAATTAAATCGGTTACTAATGTTTATGTGACCAAATTAATTTGGTCATTGGAGATTTTTAGTGACCAAATTAATTTGGTCACAAAATATGCACTTTTAGTGACTAAGATTAATTTGGTCACTATAGGCATTTAGTGATGGGGTTTTAGTGATGATCTTGTAATGAAATAAATTTGCTCACTAAATGTCTTTAGTGACCAAAATATAACAATTAGTGACAAAAATTTTTGTCATTAATAATCAATTTCTTGTTGTCGAGTAAAATTTTAGAAGAGGGGGAGTAGATGATGGTTTGGTGAAAAAGTGAAGAGAGGGTGGGATGTGGCAATTGTTAGAAAGCACCATCCACATATCAATAAGTATTAAATGGTCATTGTGGAAAGCATGAATGTAAACTAATGTTTAAGTTTGTTGTGATTAATTAATCCACCATGGATGAGGAATCTGGTAAGGGAGAGGGCCGGCGAAGGTGAAGAAGAAGAGGGGGATTAGGGTTGAGAGGAAAATCTTACGGACCAGGCATAATTTTCATTCATCTAAGCATAATAAAAAAAGTACAACACCACCCCTTATAAATGTGGTGTGCGGATTGTGGAAGCAAATTCAAATAAAAGCATAAGCATACATAATATGAAATATAGAATGTGAATAAAAATAAATAATCATGTCGGCGTTGCGTCTTCGGTCTCTCCTCCTCCAGACGGACCCGTCGTCATCTTCCTCCGCGTGTAGACCCGCCATGGCATCTCGTCGGCGAGTGTGTGTCCCATCGGTATGCGCTACCGTAACAATATCGCCATAAGAAAAATATGTCTTGTCCCCAAGGTAGTGGTTGGAGGGGTGGTGGCAGAAGTAAGCCTGAGGTAACCATGTAGCTTCGGACTTCAGACGGTAAGACTCAACAATAGGAACCTCCTGCGAGTCAAAGTCCCCCTGAAGGTGATAATGACGATCAAGTAGCTTGGCTGGATAGTACAGTGTCAACTATCATCCTTCTTTCAGACCAGAAAAACCAAGCAATAAAATGGGCTTGCACCAGAACTGGCAAGGCCCCCCATCAACATCCCCTGCAGCCGAGGCTCAAGCTCATCCTTCCACCCATGGTCAGAACGAAACGCCTGTGTCGAGACTGTTGTGGTCCTAGGCTGAAGGGAATTGGCATGTTTGAGTTACCGGGGTGGTGGCAATCCTGTTGGAGGCTGGATAACCCCGGGGAGGCCGACGTCTGTGGTCCGCTATCTCATGCAGAGGGAAACCAGAGAGCGGAGGAGAGTGGAGTCGTCGTTGAGACGACATGGCTGGCCCCTATGAAGGAACTGCATGATCATAGTCACCCAATTGATGTGGACATGTCGAGCCAACATAGTCAGCCCCCCCCCCCCCCCCCCCCCCTAAAATGGTGTCGATACCACCTCGGCAGAATGAGTAGAAGTCTGCGGTCATGGAACAGAACCCCACGCCCATCGCCCAAACGGAACAGAACCCCACTCCCATCGCTTGGACGATTTCGTGCACCGACAGCGAGATGGGGGGGGGGGGGTGAGGCAGTTCGGACCAAATTGATATGATTCTGAGAGGAATCCGGCAAGGCGAGGGGTGGTGGAGGTGAGGAAGAAGAGGGGAATTAGGGTTGAGAGGAAAACCTTAGGGAGCTGTCCTAATTTTTATTTATTCAAGCATAATAAAAAAAAAGAGTACACCACCACCACCTAGAGGTGCGGGGTGCGTATAGCGAAAGAAATACTAATAAAAACATATACAGACATAATATAAATACAAAATGCGAATAGAAATAAATAATCATGTCGGCGTTGCGTCTTCGATCTCTCCTCCTCCTGACGAACCCGCCATCGTCTTCCTCCGTGTGTAGACCCGCAACGGTGTCTCGTTGGTGAGTGTGTGTCCCATCGGCATGCACAACCGTAATAAAAAGGCAAAGCATGAACGAGCTCAAGTGAAGAGCGTTGCAGAAGTTTTGAGTTGGGAAGAAGCCACAACGTGTTAATGTATATTTGGACGAATAACGGGTTCAGAGGCATAACAGGTCAGTTTGACTATAGTGTAAGGAACATGAGATTCATGTCGAGTCTCTCGGATAAATGTCTTTACATACGTCATAGATCAAACAAAGTTGCTATAATATGCTTGTATGTGGATGATATGCTGATTCTTGGTTCTGATCAATCTGTGGTGGATGACGTTAAATCAGAACTAATACAGACGTTTAGCATTAAAGACCTAGGTGTAGCTGAGACTATACTAGGCATGCAAGTGAGCTTTCGGAAAAATGACATTTCCCTAAGTCAAAGTCACTACATAAAGTCCTTGTTGGACACGTGGGGATACAGTGAACGTAGAGCATGGAGGAGACACCTTACGATTACAATAATCGCTTGAGCCCAATGATGGAGCTGCGATTAGACAGTTAGATTATGCTAAACTGATTGGTAGTCTCATATATGTTATGGTCTGTACAAGACCTGACATAGCCTTTACGGTCGGCATGTTAAGCAGATTCACTAGTAATCCTAGCCAAGACCATTGTGATGCCCTTGATAGGCTGATGCGATACCTAAAGTACACCCAAAAATATGCTTATGATACCATGGTCATCCTCCAGTTTTGGAAGGATATTCTGATGCATCATGGTGCTCAGAATTAAACGACAGCAAGTCCACTAGTGGATTTATATTCACACTAAGAGGAGCAGCTGTAGCCTGGAAGTCCAAGATGCAATCTTGTATTGCATTATCTTCTATGGAATCCGAACTCCACGCTCTAGCTTCAGCAGGAGAAGAAGCAGAGTGGATAAGAGATTGATGATGGACATTCCACTGTCGAGCCTGAAGTTGAGTTCTGTTGCAGTTTACTACGACAATCAGGCTACTAAAACGGTTGCTACGAACACGTTGTTCAATAGCAAAAGAAGGTAGCTACGGATGAAAAAACAGCCTGGTTGACCTCCCTTACAAGTCAAGGGATTGTGAACCTCGTTGAGAGGTGAGGTCAAAAGATAATGTTGCAGACGCCTTAACAAAAGGCTTAAATAGAGTTCTCACCATTAAAATATCGGGGGAGATGAGATTAAAGTTCGTAGCTTAAATATGAAACTTTCTCCTATGTTTATGTTTTTATAGCAAGACGACCTATATTCGCAACATTTAAGCATCTAATAACAGACTGAAAATCTCAAATAATTTTTTAATGAAAGCCCAAGATGGTTAGATGCTAGTCATTCCACACCTGATGACTTAACATCTTTCTCGTTGTAAGCTAATTTAATAATTATTCAACTGGGAATAGAAAATCGTTGTATGTGTTAATCTAACATTCGTGATCATAGTATATTATTCCACATTTGATAATGTTGCAAATGACGGTGTGCCAAGTCATATGATGAGGTACATAGTGGTCACTAATGCGTAAGATAACAACGTTTGATTTATTAAAATCAAAACTTGACTGATTCTAGCTAGACTGGATAGAGATGCTGGCAGTGTTACTTCACTACTGCTACAAGTGTTAAGCTCATTTAGGTAGAGCTAGTTTACTTTGATACGTCACTGCATATGTTCATGAATTCATAGAGTCTGACTCATGAAATTCCTTGCAGGCACTGGTGAAGATGGAAGAGAGAAAGTGGATTTTGACATAGATGATGATGATCCACTCTCTGAGTAGAATTGTTACACGTTTATCTATAGTCATTTTTTATTTTCCAGACTTGTTTGATATGGAGTAGCACATTTATATTTTTTTGTGATATTTTATATTATTGTTTAAAACTTATGTTCATGTTTTATGTTAAAATGTGCTAACTCTTATGTAATGTGTAAAGTCGGATATTTATTTTGATATTTTCAATTTTTGCACTGCGAAACGTACACGTTATTTGTCACAAATATAGGAGGAGATTGTTAATGTATATTTGGACGAATAACGGGTTCGGAGGCATAACGGGTCAGTTCGGACACGTGTAGATCTGATACCCGTAGAAACTCCTTGGGTTTGCCTATTTATACTGCCTAGGGGCAACGGGTAGGGGATTCCACTTTGATCCCCATCCGGATGCTTTCGAGCAACACTCTCACAACGGTTAGCTAATTTGAAAACTGTGAGCTAAAGGAGGTTATCGAGATGGAGCTGGCGTGAGAAAGTTGTAGTAGGAAGATCTCGCCAAGAAGTGCAGTGCATGTTTTGCAAAAATTTAAAATTTGTACATGTAGTGTTGTAACGTGTGTAATTGATTACAGATTGTATTGATATTCATGAACTTGTATATTTGTGTGGACTTGTTGTAAATTTACTTCGATAAAAGACTTTTATATTTTTTGGTCATTTTTTGGGAACATTGTTTATTTCCAACAATAGTATCAGAACCAAGTTTGTTCGTTGGTTGCAGAGAAGTCATCAAAATCATATTGAGTTGCTCAAAGAAAGATGGAATTGGTTAATTGGAGACAGCCGCAAATCCAAGACAAATTACAAAAATTGAAGTGTACATATGAATGTGTTGCGTATTGCGACAATAAAATAGGTTTTTAGTGACAAAAATTTTGGTCACTAAATATTGCGGGTGGTCACAAAAAATGTTTAATGACCAAATTTATTTTGTCACAAGGTGGTTGCAAAAAGCATGTTACTAAATGTATTTAGTTACCAAAATAATTTTCGTCACTAAATGTATATTTTTAGTGACGAAACTAATGTTTGTTGCTAATTATTTTTTGCGACCAAACCATTTGTCACTAAAAAACATTTTTTGTGATCAAATTAATTTAGTCACTAATTGCTTACAGCAGTAGTGACCAAATTTTTTGTCGCTGAATGTTAATTTTAGTGACGAAATATTTGATCACTAACATTTTATAATTAATCGCAAAATAGATTTTTATAAATTTATTTATTTGCTATTAAATCTAATAAAAATATATACAAGAAAAAAGACAATTATATATATATCTTATAAAAGAACTTCAATTAAAAAATATTTTTATTAATAGTAAAAAAGAAGAAGGCGGTAGATAGTCCAAACCCCTCAATACAATCAATAGAGCACTTATCTTTATTAAACTCAAATACATGGAAAAAATCTATAATAAACAATCTACTCAAGAAAATTAGTATCTTGCACGAAACACCGCCAGATGTGCGTAGTACACCAGAAGAACTGTAATACCCTAAAACATTAATAATGATATCGAGCACCTAGTACAACAAACAAACTAATGTTGTACAACCCCGTATTCGCGAAGAGTGGGCCCCAAACAAGGCGCAAGACTTGGTGCACGTTTTTAAGCTTTTTGGGAGTTTTGCACTCCTGGAGGCTAATTTTGGGTGGACCTGCGTAATATACTAGTAGGGGGAGGAAATATTTGTCTCCCCCCGGCCCCTTTGAAGAGTCGCCCAGGCCCCAGCCCGCAGGCCACCCCAGCCCGCAAGAAGGCCGCCCTAGCCCGCAAGCAGGCCGCCCCAAATCGCAAGTAAGCCGCAGCACGCAAGAAGGCCGCAGCTCGCCAGGCCGCGCCTCGCCAGGCCGCCATCTCGCCAGGCCTTAGCTCGCCAGACCGCCGTCTTGCCCAGGTCGCCGTCTCGCCAGGCCACCACCTCGCCCAAGCAGCCGTCTCGTCAGGACTCAGCTCGCCAGGCCGCCGCCTCGCCCAGGCTGCCGTCTCGCCAGGCCTCAACTCGTCAGGTCGCCACCTCGCCCAGGCCGCCACCTCGCTCAGGCTACCGCCTCGCGCAGGCCGCGTCTCGCCAGAGCACCGTCTCGCCAAGCAGGCCACAGCTCGCAGGCCGCCTGTTCGCTCAGGCCGCCCCTCGCTTCTCGCCTAACCGCCAGGTCGCCCGACTTGAGGCACTACCACTGATGGATTGCAATTAGTCGCTTAGTACAGCGGGATTTGGCTGTTGGCAGGACAATTTGGGGGCATTTCGGTAATTTTCAAAGCAGTGGAGGTTGGTTATTTGCAGACCATTCCCAGAAAACTATAAATAGGCCCTTAGGGGTGCCTTGGAGAGGATCACAACTTCACTCTCTCTTCATCCTTCAAGGCATCCTAGCTCAGTATTGGCTTGGGAGGGGGAGATCTCCAAGGTCTTCCGGGTGTGAGGTGGGACCTTCACGCTAGAGCCGAGGGTCTGTTCCTAGTTTCCTGAGCCTTTGGTCTGTGACATCCTCCAGAGTGTAGTAAGTGTGAGGTCACCCCTTTCAAGGGACCCCGAACTCCACGAGAGACCAAGTTTTTGGTTTCAATATTTTGATACGGTGAGTGTGGAGAGTGACCAACACAGAAGATCTCGGGAGATTGTCATGGCTGGAGGTCAGGGAGGTAGTGATGATCTCGGCGAGCTCCCCAACCCAGGACCATTTGTGGGAAGTGAAGAGTTCATGGCATCCATCCAGGGTATCATGGAGATGCTGCGAAGCATTGCTCCTCGGGGTGGCAGCTCCACTCAAACCCCCCAGGAGCTAGCTCCCCCTCCCTCTCGATAAGTCGACTCCCAGGGGTCTAGGCGAGGTGACCCCAGCAGGGGGAAAGGAAGTGTGCCAGGAAGACGGCCGGAAAGGAGAGGATGGGAGATGGGACCGAGCGAGACCTCCCCGGGAGGGAGTTGTTCTCTAGCCCGGTGAGTGCCAGCCTTCCAGGCGAGCAGGTCGCGCGAGTAGAGGTTGCGAGACCACCCCTCAGGGGGGTCACCCTTTAGCGAGCTGATCATCTCAGCTCCTGTTCTCGATGGGTTCAGAGAGCCTTACATGACTTACTGTACCGGGAAAGATGACCCCGTCTAACACCTGTAGTGGTTTGAAGATGTCGTCTCCATCAGGCCGATGACGGATGCCTTCAAGTGTCGCCTCTTCGTGATCACGTTGAAGGACAAGGCAAGGGACTGGTTCCACCAACTCCCACCAAGATCGATTTATGGGTTTGAGGACTTAAGCCGAAGCTTCAGCTTCGCTTCTCCACCTCCAAGAAAAGAAAGAAGAGTCCTAAGGCAGGGGGCCGAGGAGTCGCTGGCCCATTATGTTGACAGTTTCCAAGAAGAGAACCTGGAGGAATTTACAGTATGCAGCTCCTCCTCTAATCTCCCTTCTTCTCCTCCGCGCTGCTCTCCTCCTCTCCCCTATGGCTATAGCCATAGCCTAATCCTGGTTGGGGAGAGGTGGTCTCTGGCCTTGCCTCCCACCTGGGGGGTAAAATTGGCCCTAGACTCCCTGGCGGTTATCCCCCCCCCTCGTGGTGACCTCTCTGCGGCCCTTGGTCTCGCCACTCCGGCCTCCATCCTGGCCGATGGTTTGGCTCCTGACGCCCCCACCTGGGCTGCTGCTGCTATTGTTGTTCCCCCATTCGGGGTTCAGCTCTTCTCTCCTCCTGTCCTCTGCCACCTAATGGCTTTTCTTCCTCTGTGGCCCACCTGGCCAACCTCTAGGCAAACTCTGGGTTCGACGCTTCACCGTTGACTTCCCTTGCCGCCCTCTACATCAGCTCCTCGTAGGAGAGGGGTGGCACCCTCTTCAGTTCCATTTGGAAGAAACCCTGCTGCAGCCCCAGGGTGAAGGCCATCATCAAGGTATGCCCTGACATCTCTTGGACTTGGGTAACCTCCTCCTGGAACCGATCCACGTAGCTCCACAGGGTCTCGTTCACTCCCCGCTTGATGTGGAACAGAGACTCTGGCTCCTTCTTCCTCCTTTTGGAGGTGGTGAACCTTAGCATGAACCTCTGGCGCGGGTCCTTGAAGCAGTTAATGGAATTGGCCGGCAACTGGTGGAACCACTCTCTTGTCTTCTCTTTGAGGGTGATGGCGAAGAGCCTGCACTTGAACTCATCTGACATCTGTCGGATCGATACCACGTCCTCAAACTACTGGACGTGCTGGACCGGGTCTCCCTTCCTAGCGTAGTAAGACATCTCTGGCTCCCTGAACCCCTCCGGGACTGGGGTAGAGGAGACCAGCTCGCTGAAGGGGCTGCCTCCCCCTACTGGGCGAGCTGGGGGGTCTCGCACCCCCATCTCGCCGAACCTGTCGCCGCTTGCCGAGCCCGAGAAGAGCACTCGCCTGGGGAGCTCACCGCCTCTCCCTTCCTCGGCAACCTCCTTCCCAGCTCGCCTGCCGGGAGCATCCTCGCTAAGGACCGGGACTGCGAGCACTGGCGCTGCTGGAGTCGAGCACTCGGCATACGCACCGAGTGCGAACCTGACGAGGCCGAGCACCTCCTGCCTGAAATCTTCGAACATCCCCACTGTGGTGAGAGGGGGGCGGCGAGTCGGACCTGTCTGAACCTCGTCCTTCTCCTACCGTCATTGAACTTGCTGAAGATTTTCTATGCTAACCACGCTCCACGCTCACCACACCAAAAATGTTGAAACTGAGAATTCGGTCTCGATTGAGTTCACCTTTGGGGAAGGGATGATCGCACACCTACTTCTCTCCTGCAAGAAAGATGACAAAGGAAAAAAAACAGGGAACTAACCCAAGGGCCTGGCGCGGAGGACCCACCACACACCCGGAAGATCTTTGAGAGCTTCCCCTCCTTAGCCAAATGTCGGGCTAAGATACCTCAGAAAGCGCTAAAAGGCTAGGAGACAAGTGAGCAACCCTTCTGAGGTACCCCTTGGGTCCTATTTATAGATTTCTGAAAACGGCATGCAAATAGCCAACCTCCGTTGTTCTGAACAGCTATGTGCATCCCAACTGGGTCTGCCAGCAGCGTAACTCTGCTGTTCTAATGGGATATGGGCAGGCCAGCAGGGGCAAAATGGTAAAAACACCTCACAGATCACTAGGCGAGTAGCCCCCAACAACCCCTGCTCGACAAGGGTTGCGAGTGCTCGATGGAGCTGGCATTCGTCGCTTCTGCTGGGCCTTTGGCGAGTACGGGTCTGGCCTGCCCTGCTCGCCTGCTATTCTCCTGGAGCGGCGAGTACTCGCCGCCTATCTTTAGCCTTGGGCGAATATGGGCTCAGCCCAGAGCTCGACGAACAGCCCAGAGCTCGACGAACAGCCCAAAGCTCGACGAATAGCCTAGAGCTTGACGAACAGCCCAGAGCGCGACGAACAGCCCAAAGCTCGACGAACAGCCCAGAGCTCGACGAAAGGCCTAGAGCTCCACAAAAGGCCTAGAGCTCCACAAACAGGGCTTGCCGAGTACGAGCTCACCTCCCAAAAGCATCTTACCTCGCCTGGGCGAGTCGGGGACTGCCGAGCTCTTCCTCCTGCCGAGCTCTTCCTCCTGCCGAGCTCGCCTAGAGACTCAGACTGTCGTTTTGACCGATCTGGCTCCCGCTGACCCACTTCCCAGATACGGGGTTGTACAGTCACCTTGTCAACAATGCATGCAAAAAGATTCCTTACCCAGACGAAGCGACGAGCTATCCCGTGCCCCATATGTGGCGTACCACCGCGACCCTCGTTCTTCATGCCCCAACGGTGATCTAAAAACTGGTCGCGATGGTGATCTCGAGAGTACCCGCAACTGTGATCTCATGAATGCCCGCAATGACACCCACTGCTTGACCCGGTATGATCCAGGCGAGGAATTACGTCAATACCCTTGCCCTTGGGGTCTGACCGGCTCTCCTTCGGCTGTGCGAAGGCGTGCCCTCGTGCATCCTTAGAGGCGTCATGCACAACACTTCATGAGTGACCGACGTTATAAGATGAGGAGTCCACGCGGGAGGCAACCCAGGAGGTGTTGGCGGCAATAGAGACCACACCGAGGTAACTACAACTGGAGGAGCGCCCATGGAGCCCTCCGCAGACTCAATCGCCTCACGAATTCCTAAGTTTCATGGCTTGGAATTCAGCGTTTGGACCATAGCGGCATAACACATTTGAGACAAGGGAACAAACATAACTAGCAGGGTAGCATGTATAGTCTCCTTGGCCAGCTACGAGACATTGGGGCCCTCACTAAGGAGGTGTAATAAAAAAATTGCACATGTCATGCTAGCGAGACAATACATAAGAAGTTGAAAAAATGGGGCCTATCGGGCGAGTAGGCGTGAGAGGAAATCCCGAGGTTCACCTCTCCTGGTACGTCCCCATCATTCCCTGCTCGTGTATAACGACCTCACCCCTAAATCGAGCCAGCGGTGCTCCTTCCCTGCATTTTATTAGTTTAACCAAACAAGATGGTGAAAGTATAAGTTAAGCACACTTCACCACAGGCGTAGGCCCGCACGGACACACACCCCGTGCTCTCAGGGCACTTACACGGTGAAGCCGGTTCGAACCTGGTCCATCCCGCAACTCCACCACCGCCCCCAGGACGGCAAACCAATACGGGTGTGTACGGGTCGACATAGGCGTGTCAAACAGTACACGGGCGTGTTTGAGCCCGTGTCCTTTTCTGCATTCGACGATCGTGTTCAGATCGTGAGACACGACCTCTGACACGGGCGTGTCACAGGCCGTGTTCGGCCCATAAAACTGATTTTAAGGGTGAATCGAGGTCGTTCGTTTTACTTAGATGGGATCTGACGGCCCAGAACTGTTCCTGTAGTGTTAAGGCCGGGAATGAAGGGTTTATTCCTCATTTTTTTCCTTTGACCATTCTCTTTCTAAAGAGTTAGAGAGAGGGGAGAGCAATGGTTAAAGAAGAAGGAGAAATCCGGCCGTCGGTGGAGCTTCGAAGCTCCGAATCGTAAATCGAGTCCAGATCCTTGGAGGCGAGGCCGTTGCGGTGCTTTTCATCCGTCTAAGTTTCTTCTCTCCTCCATGGGGCCTAAACAAATTTCTAGGGTAACGATTCTCTTTTTGGACATGTGAAGTCCTCTTTCTTTCTGCATAGGAAACCACGCTGCACTCCGTCGTTCAGCGACACGACGAGACCACGCTGCAACGCAAGATCGGTGATTGCGTGCTGCTGTTGGTGGCTCTCACCCGCGTGCTGCTGGTGGTGGATCTCCAGTCTCCCCCGACGCTGCTCTCCAGTCTAGATAACTGGCTTGCTGCTGTTACTTTAGAGCTGACTATTTATTCTTTCATGTAATTTGGAGAAACATCAAACAATAGCCCATAGGCATGGAAATATTATTTTGGCCTTAATAGAGAATTTTCATTTTTTCTCTGTACTGCAAATAGTTTAAACATTTTGTTTTTGTCGAAAATTTAGTATTGATCATAACCGCAATTACTTTATTTATTTTTTTGCATGAAAAATCAAGTATTTATCATAAAATGTAAATAGTTTGATAATTATCCTGAGATTTTAAACCTTCAAAACTTGTTGCATGAATCTTTTGCTTTGTAGTTGATCATGCTATTGAGGGTAGTACACTCGAAAAATCTCTTGCAAGATTACCCTTAATTCAGAGGGATAATTATTTTAATCATCAAATGATAACTAAATGCCTAAAAATGAATGAGATAAGAAAACAGTGAAAAAAACCGAAACCGCACCGCAAAAACCGACCACAAACCCCACCGAATCGAAACCGCACCGCACGGTTTAGGTGCGGTGCGGTTTTGGTTAGTCAAAAACCGCACCCCTGCGGTGCGGTTTCGGTTTGGGCTCAAACCGCACTGCACCGCACCGCTCGCAGGCCTACCGCCCGTGCAAAAGTGTATGTCACACTCCCAAAATGTGTGGGCCCCAATGCCCCACATGCATTTTAATAGTGATCCATAGCTCACGGACCTAGATTTCCATACGGGCTCAGAACCTAAAAATCTCTCCGAAGGGCCTCGCCTCCACCCGAGAAATTGTCTTTGGAAAATGTTACATTGCGCACACACACAAAAAAGAAAATATGGAAACTCTTGTAACTCCGTGATCTGTCGATAGCAAGCGGAACTAGAGCTCTGGAACTCGAGAACAACAGCAGGGGGGAGATCTTCACGGTCGAGCACACCGGCAGTAATAGAGTGTCGCAATTTCGTGCGGGAATAGAGGATGCGACGCTGGAAGCCTCGTCGTAAGCTCAAGAACGCCGAAAAGAAACGAGATCCTCACATAGAGAAGATGGGAAGGAGATGAGTGATGTCAGGAAGAAGGATACAAGATGTCGGGATGGAGAAGATGGAGGCCTCGCCGCTCGTTTTGAAAAGGCACACTCGGGTGATTTAGAGGTCGTTTGGGGGGACTTATTTTCACCGGTCAAACGGTTACGACCACATAAACCAGATCTTAATTAAGAATTTACGCCCCCCCCCCCCCCAGACAGAGCCTTAAACCGCCTGTTCAAACCGGATATCGTCATAACAGCCGACCCTTGTTCTGATTGGATCAGACAGGAGAGAAAACAAGTTCTCAAACGCCCGTAAAATACGCACGTGGGAACCGTGCACATTTTCAAAAACATTTGCTTGTTATTATTTAGGGTCAGTTTGTTTCGGCGTTGGCGTTGACAAAAGGAGCTGTGGGAATGGAGCTTTAAGAATTGAGCTGTGAGAATGGAGTTTTTTAAAATGGAGAAACAGTTTGGTAAAACAGCGGTGACAGAGCTGTTCAGAATGTAGAAACAGTTTGGTAAAACAGCGGTGGCGTTTCTATTAATTTGTATGATCCTATTCAACATTTAATTCATATACGATAAATATACCGCTCATGTTAAGCTCAAGTTTTTTAGTTACTGAAATAATAAAATAGCATAAATATCATAAGCAAATAACATGTCCCGTGAATGAAAGCAAGAAACATTATCGCAGATCTCTGCCTTCGACTCGCAAATTTGTGCATCACCTGTAAATTACGACCAATTAGAAATGCAAAAATACAAATTTTTAAATTGAGTTATGAGAAATAAGGGAATTTTAAATACATATTTGCACAATGTATTAGATCTGCAATTGCATCTCGTAATACGTGCATCTCTGCTGTCCCTACACCAACACTCCTACTCTGACGCATGTCAATGGATCCACGTCGGTCTGTTCTAATTTCATTGGCCTCTGGATATATCAAATTATCATCTTCGTCGCATGCAATGAAATCAGGGTCCGCATTTGATGAATGTCGTCGAATGAAATTATGAACTGTCATCGTAGCAACAACAATATCCTGTTGTCTATTGAAACTGTATTGCGGCATATCCCGAAGGATTGCCCGCTTTTTTTTCCAGATACCGAATGTGCGCTCTATGACACTACGCAATGATGAGTGTGCCCGGTTGAACCTTTCTTGACGTCCTCGAATAGGACGATTGCCACGTGCAAAATCTGCTAGATGATATCGTGTTTCTGGGTAAGGCTTCAAAATTCCTCTTTCCAGAGGATACCCTGCATCAACCAAATAGTACTTGCCTGAAAACAGTAAAACAAAATTATTTCCAAATTATAAGCTAGCAAGATTCTCATGTGATTTTTTTTTAAATTACCCGCAGGAGGATGAGGAAAATTCCAACAAGGTTCTCTTGTGGCTTTTTTATAAATCCGACTATCTCATGCGCTGAGCCCTCCCATCCGGCCATGACGAATGTGAAACACATGTTGAAATCACATACAGCCATAACATATTGGGTTGTCACCCCATGCCGTCCAATATATCTAACTTTATTTTCCGGAGAAATTCGAGCATCGATGTGTGTTCCATCTATTGCGCCAATACAATCTTTGAAATATGACATGTAACGAGAATCATTCAAAATCTATGGCGGAATATTTTTGAATTCCCTGTCGGTTGCATCTATCATTTTTATCGACATGTCAACTAGCACATTGATGCCCCTGGAAATGAATTTACTAATAGTCTCAGTCGAATGTTGAAATTGTTCTGACGCCTGTCTGACAGTACAATTTTGTGTCATCACGTATAAGGTAATTGCAAGTACTCGTGTGGAGTTGTTCGGCTAGAGCCACGCAACCCATATTCTTCGACAAGTGAAGTTAAGAGATCAATAAAAACTTCTTTTGACATTCTAAACATACTATGGAATCTAGCTGCATGACCACTCATTAACTCCACAAGCCATTTATGTCCCGTATGTGATGATGTCATGCATGGGGTTTGAGTTTGATACAATGTATTATACTCATGCGTCAAACATATAGTGGTATTCAGAAGCATCAAGTAGTAAGCATTTCTTTGAAGATTTAGCGAACGATTCTGGATTTGTTCAGAATCATCAATTACGTTATCCGTGAATTCATCAACTTCTAACTGAAGATTTTGATCATCCATAATCTGAACTGCAACAAAAAATGTGTCAATATGATTTGAAAAATAATTATCAGCAAGAGAACATTCATACAGATTATACAACCACTTTATACAGATTATACAAATTATCAGCTCACATCCATTTTTGCTTGATTGAATAAAAAAACTAATTAAAGAAAGTCACCACATATATCACGAGCTTAAATCAAGTTCCATAGACAACATTAATAAACTCTAAACATAGAACATGAGCTTAAATCAAGTTCCATAGACAACATTAATAAACTCTAAACATAGAACATGAGCTTAAATCAAGTTCTATAGACAACATAAATAAACCCTAAACATAAAACAAGACTAGAAACATCAGTGATCATGGACCCAACTGCTGGGTCAGGCTTCGATAACGGTTCTTCAACCACCACACCCTCTTGTCTTCATCAAGACAAAGGAACATTTCCCTATTTGTTTTTTGCATCATAAAAACCGTTGCAAAGTCGTATAGGAAATGATCTCCAATAATATCTTCATGTTTATTGAGTTCTTTTACGACTTCCGCAATGCTGTATGATTGAGTTGACGGATTGGTGGCTTCTCTAATAGCTAGTCCAACCGATCGTGTTTCCTCCACCAAAGAGCCAATGTTTAGGCGTACTGCGTGCTTCTCTCTCCCGACCTTTGCTTTTCCCTTATTTATACGTTTTCTCACTGTGTCATTTGACTCTTCCTCATTACTGTATGTCGGGCGGTTACATGAACCAAAGTCACCCGCATTCATTGGAGTAGAGATAGGCTCCACCTCCTCCTCCTCATCATCAATGAGTCGATGATCTCCCGTAGAAGAGTGGCGCTTTCCTAAACTTGGTGCCCAACAATGTTCTCCGGTCGCAGCCAGTTCACTGAACATCATATCCAATTTCTCTTCGAGCTCTGGTGAGATGCCAGTATAGCGAAATTTTTTTGCTGCGGGCACAATCTAAAAAATAACAAATGTATAACTCATTAGAATTTATATGATAAGAAAGCAAAGGAAATAAGATAACCTAGCTTACAACCTTAAGTCGCTCATCCCACCATTCGTCAGACGCATCTATAGTCCTTGAGGTGTTCCATCCCAAACCGGTCTCTTTTCCTTTAAGATCTTTCCACAATTTCCATTCTTTTTTCAACATATCCCATTTATTTTTCATTTGCCCTCGATCGTATTGTCTGCCAGTGCGTGCTTGAAAATTTGCTACTAAATTATTTCATCCAACTTTGTTGAAGTGTGTGGTCGGCCTATTAGCGATTTCAATTTCTCTCGCACAGAGCTCACAATAGATAAAGACCTCGTTTGCATCCCATGTAGCAGACACTCCACCTTCCTTAGGTTTACCCATCTAAGCTAAGAGCAACATCAAATTAAACATTATCAGTGTACAACCCCGTAGCCGGGCGAGTGGGATCCTCCCCAAATATCAGCCTAGAGGCGCGTTGTGGGCGATGAGTTGGTGCGACCCTGTTCGGAGGCGTGCGGGTCCTCGTGCGTGCGTGCGGAGGTATTACGTTCCTAGACTTAGAATAAAATATATATATATATATATTATATAATATATATATATAATATATATATATTATATTATATTATATTATATATATTATATTATATATAGATATATTATAGGTATATATGAAGAGATAAAAGTAGGGAAGTGCGCGGGATTAAGGGAGGAATTTGGGGCTCGGGACAGCAGGAGAAAAGGGGGAAAAATAAAAAAGAGAGGGGGTCGGGAAGAGGACAGGGGGAAAAAGGGAAAAGAAATAAAAAGAAGAAAAAAAAGAAGATAAGGGAGAGCAGGGCACGGGTTGGAGAAGAAGGGATCGGGGAGAGAGAAGAGGGCAGCAGGTATGGGAGGAAAAAAAAAAAAGAGAGAAAAAGAAATAAAAAAGAAAAGAGAAAGAGAGCAGGGAGAGGGCTCGGGACAGCAGGAGAAAGAAGAAGAAAAATAGGAGTCGGGGAGAAATCGGGGGCGGGAACCCTAGCCCGGATCCGGAGCCCCGCCGCCGCCGCCCCCTTCCCTGCTCTCCCGTCGGCCTGGAGTAGCAGCCGCCCGCCTCTCCCTCTCTCTCGCCGCCGCCGCCGCCTGCAGTGGCAACCCGAGCCGCGCCTTCTTCCCTCTCTCGTCGCCGGCAAAGCACAGCCGCAACCCCGGCCGCCTCTCTCTCCCTCGGCCTGGAGCAGCAGCCCGAGCGCTGCCTTTCTTCCCTCCGTCCAGATCGCCGCCTGCAAGGCCGAGCCCCATCGTCCTCTTCCTCTCTCCCGTCGTCGGCAAAGCCGAGCCCCACCGCCCCTCTTCCTCTCTCCCGTCGCCGGCGAAGCACAGCCGCAACCCGGCCGCTCTCTCTCCCTCGGCCTGGAGCAGCAATCCGAGCGCCGCCCCCGCCTCCCGATTTGTCTCCGGCCGCCGCCTCAGCAAGGAGCGGGCCGCCCGACCCCCTCCCTTTCTCCCGTCCAGAAGTAGCACGGCTGCAACCCCTCTCCCTCTCTCCCGGCCGCCTGGAGCAACCCGGCCCCCCTCCCTTTCTCTCGGCCTGGAGCAGGGCTCGGCTTGGAGTGGGGTTCGACCTGGGGCTAAGCCCTAATTTTTCACCACCGGCAACAAGCTCGGCCTGGAGCGAGGCTCGACCTGGAGCGAGGCTCGGCCTGGAGCGAGGCTCGGCCTGGAGCGAGGCTCGGCCTGGAGCGAGGCTCGGCCTGGAGCAAGGCTCAGCCTGGAGTGGAGGTCGAACGCCGACGCGACCGCATGCAGTAGGATCGACTCGGAGCTCCTCTCCCGTCCCCGCCGCCAAGCACGCGACAAGGGTAACGATGTTTCAACTTGGGCATGTGAAGCCTTCAATTTCCATATTCGCACGGAAGCCCCTCTCCACCAACGGGTGGGGGAAGGGAGCTCCCCGACGGGTTGACGTGTACGTCCCCGCAGTTAATTGCATTAGTGCCCGGAAGCGTGAGTACGGGTTTAGGCATGCTGTGTGAAGCCCATCCGGACGTGTGAGCCGGATTGGTGATGTTCTGGGGTTCCCGGAGAAGACTCCGAGGAAGTTGTTTATTTAGCCGCTTGCAGGGAATGCGCTCCGTAGCCCCCAAAAAGGGAGTGTGCGCAATATGTTTGGCCCGCTTCTGTTAGCCGACCGATGCCTAGTTGGCCGCCGCTCGTCGAGACGTTGGCGTACAGGTGTTGCAGTACCAGGCGGGAGTAGCGGGCTTAAGCCCAAACTTGTGCTGGCCCTCGAAGGCCTTTTTGTTTATATTTCCGGCCTGCGTGCCGAGTATGGAATTTATATTCCTGTAATATTTTTTTCATATTTGTGATGTTCTGTGATTATAGTTTACTCCTCCTGTCTTGGGCGAGCGGTGTGTTCGTGAACCGCTCCCCCCGTGTGGGCCCCGAGGAATAGATGTCGGGAAGCCCCTGATGGCCCGTTGCCATCCTTTCAGAGTAGCGGAGTTCCGCTATTAGCGGCCCAATTGGGGCTGCGTAGAGTAGGGCTGCTGGGCGGTTTTGCGCCAATAGTAAGGCGGGCGGGGAACATTTTACATAGATCCGAGTTGGCACCTCTTGTTTGGGAGTGGATCTGGAGATCCTCCTTAGATGTTCCGGTCGGCCAAGAGAGCCCTCCGAAGGTGCCTTAGCTCAGCCCTTGGCTTGGGAGGGGAAGAGTTAGTTAGTCTTCCGGGTATGCGGCGGGTCCTCCACGCTGAGACCTTGGGTTTGTCCCTTGTGTTCCTAGTCTTGTGCCTAGATCGTTTGCTTGAGGGTAGTAGGTGCGCGGTCACCCCTTCCCCAAGGGTCGAACTCCACGGGAGACCGGATTTCCGGTTTCAACATTTTGGTGCGGTGAGCGTGGAGAGTGACCAGCACAGAAGAACTCGGGCGAACATCATGGCTATAGAAGTGGAACCAGGTGACGACCACGGTCATACGTTGACACTTTGTGTGTAAGGTCCTCATACTCAGAGTTGTCCCCTCCCATAGCTGTTGTTTGAATCCCATAGCATTTTGAGTAGGATTTGCACCTATTTGAAGCGCTTCTACCTATGAAAACCCATGTATCCCCACTTGTTACATCGACGAGAAATCTGGAGGTTATTATCCTCAGGATCAAGTAAGAGAGCAGCTGAGAGGTATTAGGAGCCGAGGTGACCGGAAAGGATTCCCTCCCTAGCGGTAATATGTTATCTCTTCCTTGTAATTCAGTAGCGGTCAATTTTTCCCTTTATTACCGATTCGCCTCGAGCTTCTGAGGGCTTCAAGGGTTAGCCTCGCGATCGACTCCGGAAGCCAAACGTTTATCCCGTTTCTTTTAAATAGCCTAGTTCGGACGATGGGACGGTGCCGCGGGACTTTAAGCGTTATTGTAAGACCGAGCCTCTGCACTGACGGCCGAGATCAGCTCCCCCCTTGCACGCCGGCCTATGTCCTCCCGATCGCACCTCTCCTCCGACTAGAGGAATTATCAGGAACGAGCCTAGACGCTAACCTCCCAGATTTGATAAAGGGCCGATCTCTCCAAGCAATCGCAAGTGACATGGCGGAAAGTGATCTTTGTCATTAGATCAGGATACGAAACGTCCAACCTGTTCCTTCTAAATAGCCCAGTTCGGATGATGGGACGATGCCTCGGGACTCTAAGCGATATTGTAAGACCGAGCCTCTGTACTGACGATCGAGATCAGCTCCCCCCTTGCACGTCGGCCTATGTCCCCCCGATTGAATCTCTCTTCCGATTGGAGGAATTATTAGGAACAGGCTCGGACGCCAGCTTCCCGATTTGGAGACTTCCAGATCGTCTCTCTTATGTATAGAATGCATCCTCCATTAGTAAAAGCATCGGTGCAGTTAACTCTCCAGCACCTCTTAAGTAAACAGGATGTCTCCATCTCGAGCAAAGTCAAGTCGGGTAGTTTTGGACCCCGAGCAGATCCCGCTGTCAGGCTCTCACCTAGCTGACAGGGCTGGAAGTCACTCGGTGTCATCCTTGGGCCTCGAGCAGATCCTGCTGTCAGGCTCTGGCCCTAGCTGGCAGAGCCGGAAGTCACTCGATGGCGGTTGTTTTGGACCCCGAGCAGATCCCGCTGCCAGGCTCTCACCTAGCTGGCAGGGCCGGAAGTCACTCGGTGTCATCCGTGGGCCTCGAGCAGATCCCGCTGTCAGGCTCTCACCTAGCTGGCAGGGCCGGAAGTCACTCAATGGCGGTTGTTTTGGACCCCGAGCAGATCCCGCTGCCAGGCTCTCACCTAGCTGGCAGGGCCGAAGTCACTCGGTGTCATCCGTGGGCCTCGAGCAGATCCCGCTGTCAGGCTCTCACCTAGCTGGCAGGGCCGGAAGTCACTCGATGGCGGTAGTAGTGGACCCCGGGTAGACTTGCTGTCAGGCTCTCATGGCCGAGTAGCTGGCAGCCAGGCTGTAGGCACACCTGCGGGTCTGAAAGGATTCGGGTTCTTGGGAGGTTTTTGGGCAGCAGTCATGTCTCCCCGAGTGCTATGCTCGGTCACCTGGCGTTGGTAGACTCGCGGGCTCTGGTGTCAGTGGCAGGGTACATGTGGAGCCACGGGGGTAGGTTGGGTGTTCTGGCTGCGTCTTGGCTGGCGCCGGGGTAGGCTCTGGGGCCGGGGGGTGATGGTCGTTCCTTGGCAGGTTTTTGCAGGACCCCGAGAAGAAGGGGCCGAAGGTCATGGCTTTGCGAGGGTCAGTGGATTGGGGTAGCAAGCACCCGAGGGCGGAGATTCAGCTTGGAAGAGAGAGTTTGGATATTTTGCAGGACCCCGAGTGATGCTCGGGCCCCGAGTAGACTCGCTGTCAGGGCTCCCACTAGCTGGCAGGCTGTAGGCACACCTGGGGGGTAAGAAGGAGAGATAGGGTTTGGAGCGTATGGAAAGCACATAGAGTTTTTGGGGATGGATCTTTTGCAGACCCCGAGTGATGCTCGGTCCCGGTATAGACTCGCTGTCAGGCTCCCACTAGCTGGCAGGTCCGTAGGCTCGCATGGGGGGAAAGGGACCCCGAGTGCTGCTCGGCCCCGGGTAGACTCGCTGTCAGGCTCCCATTAGCTGGCAGGGCTGTAGGCACACCTGGGGGGAAAGGATTAGCTCAGCGTGTACAAGAGGATACAGAAGATACGGCTTTGTTGTTTCACGATATCGCGAGAAATTGTATATTTGTTGTAAGTATTGGTATAAGGGCAATTCGATAGCAGTGAGTCAAAGGGTATCGAGCGATTCAAAAGAGCAAAAAGGTCGTGGAGAGATCGATGCTCCAAGCGCAGATTTCAGTTTCTCTCAAACTTTTTTTTTCGGGTCGGCTCCCACTCGCCGGATACGTTGGGTTGGATGATTCTTTCTGAGCTTGTGTCAAGCTCGAAAAGAGCGGGGATTGTGTACAACCCCGTAGCCGGGCGAGTGGGATCCTCCCCAAATATCAGCCTAGAGGCGCGTTGTGGGCGATGAGTTGGTGCGACCCTGTTCGCAGGCGTGCGGGTCCTCGTGCGTGCGTGCGGAGGTATTACGTTCCTAGACTTAGAATATATATATATATATATATATATATATATATATATATATATATATATATATATATATATATATTAATATATTATATTATAAAATAATATATATTATATTATATATAGATATATTATAGGTATATATGAAGAGATAAAAGCAGGGAAGTGCGGGGGATTAAGGGAGGAATTTGGGGCTCGGGACAGCAGGAGAAAAAGGGGGAAAAAATAAAAAAGAGAGGAGGGTCGGGAAGAGGACAGGGGGAAAAAGGGAAAAGAAATAAAAGAAGAAAAAGAGAAGATAAGGGGGAGCAGGGCACGGGTTGGAGAAGAAGGGATCGGGGAGAGAGAAGAGGGCAGCAGGTATGGGAGGAAAAGAAAAAAGAGAGAAAAAGAAATAAAAAAGAGAAGAGAAATGTTAGAAAGTAGAGAAAGAAAGCGAAAAGAAGAGAACAAGCCGAATAAACTTTTGAATAATCGAAATTTTATTATCCAAAAATGATAACTATTACAAAGGTATGCCCTCCCTTATATAGAATGGAGGAGAGAAGAGAGAATACAAATAAGAGATGTGGGACTAAAATTTACAAGCTAAGCGGACTGTACAAAGTAAACCGCACAGGCCGCGCGGTTAGACAGAAGCACTAACCGCAACGGCTTACAATAAGAGATGCAGAGAGGTCGCCTGTTGAAGATTGCTTAGACCGCCCGGTTTGCAAGTCGCCGAGTCAAACCGCCAGACCGCGCGTCTCTAACCCGCCAAGACAGACCGCTTGGTCTCCAACTTCAACACTCCCCCTCAAGCTGGAGCATATATATCAATCATGCCCAGCTTGTCGCAAACATGCAGAAACGAGGCGGAGACTGGCTTGGTGAAGATGTCGGCTAGCTCTTTATCAGATGTGACAAACGGAGTGCAAATCTGTTCTTTTAAAATCTCTTCACGAATGAAATGACAGTCAACCTCAATGTGCTTTGTTCTTTCATGGAATACCGGATTTTTTGGAGATGTATATGGCGGCCTTGTTATCACAGAACATAGGTAGAGGATGGTTGTACACCTCTCCTAAATCTAGCATGAGAGCCCGCAACCATTTCAACTCACAAGTGGGTTGACGCCATACTGCGATACTCAGCTTCTGCACTGGACCTGGAGACAACAGACTGCTTTTTACTCTTCCAGCTCACCAGATTTCCCCCAACAAAGGTGCAAAAACCTGAGGTAGACTTGCGATCCCCTTTGTCATCAGCATAACTTGCATCTGAGTAGGCTTCAATCCTCAGATGACCATTCTTCTGAAACAGTAATCCTTTCCCAGGCGCTGCTTTGACATATTCCAAGATCCGCAAGGCGGACTGAAGATGACAATCCCTGGGCGCTTGCATGAATTGACTCACCTTGCCCACAGCATAAGAAATGTCGGGTCTGGTCACTGTGAGATATATGAGCTTACCAACCAGACGCCTGTATCGCGAACTATCTGAAAGAAGAGGCGAATCATCTGTCCAGGTTTTGTCCTCCCCAATAGCCATGGACATCGGGCAGGTTTAGCTCCAGTCAATCCCGCCTCTTTTAAAAGATCAAGGGCATACTTTCGCTGAGAGAGAACTAAGGAGTCGGGCTTCCGAGAGAGTTCGATCCCCAGAAAGTACTTTGGAGAGCCCATATCTTAGTGATCAGATGTTGGCGAAGATGTAGCTTTGTCAGGGCTACCCCTTCCTGGTCATTGCCAGTGAGAAGAATATCATCGACGTATACAGCAAGAACAACCATCCCAGAAGGAGTTTTGCGAATAAAGAGAGAGTGATCAGCAGAGCTTCGCACAAAACCAACAGCCGCCACAAATACCGCTGAACTTGTCAAACCAAGCTCGAGGACTCTGCTTGAGGCCATAAATTGCCTTCTGCAGCCGGCATACTCGTGTCTCCCCCCTGAGCAACATACCCAGGAGGTTGCTCCATGTAAACGGCCTCGTGAAGATCACCATAAAGGAAGGCATTCTTGACGTCCAGCTGAGAAATTGGCCAATCCCGATTGACGGCCACAGAGAGAAGAACCCGGATTGTGCTGAGACGAGCCACAGGGGAGAAGGTGTCAAAGTAATCAACCCCATAGGTCTGAGTAAAGCCCTTAGCCACAAGGCGAGCCTTATACCGATCCACAGTGCCGTCTGGGCTAAATTTGACCACAAAGACCAGCGACAGCCAACAACATCAGTGCCAAAGGGAGGAGGAACAAGAGTCCAGGTACCCCGCTCAGTAAGGGTCGCCATTTCCTCATCCATGGCCATCTTCCAGTGAGGAATAGCAAGGGCCTCCTGATAGGAGCGGGGTGTGGCAGTGGCAGAGAGAGCCAGTGCAAAGGCCCTGCGAGAAGGAGTAAGACGATCATAGGAAACAACAGCAGCAAGGGGGTGTAAGGTGCACGTCCGCACCCCTTTGCGAAGAGCTATAGGAAGATCCAGGTCAGCCGGGCCCGCGGCATCCGAGCATCCGTGGTAGAGAAAGCTGGCCCGGGAGAAGAGAGCGACGGCAGCGGAGAGGAGGGAGAGGGTGGTGGAGAAGGGAGAGAGTGAGGTGGAGGAAGAGGAGGGGGTGGAGACGGTGTAGTGGTGGAGAGTGTAGGAGGAGACGAGGGAACGAAGGGAATGGCAGGAGAATCAGAAGCTGGGAGAAGAGGAGAAGAGGTATCCGAGAAGTAGGAGGTATTCTCGAAGAAGGTGACATCAGCAGAGACGAACTGCTTACGAAGGACGGGATCAAAGCAACAGTAGCCTTTCTGAGTGGTGGAATACCCCAGAAAGACACATTTGGTGGAGCGAGGGGGAGAGCTTATCACGGGTGGCAGAAGGGGCATGCACAAAGGCAGTGCATCCAAAGATTTGGAGAGGGAGATGAAACGGCTCCTTGCCCGGATACAAAATGGAGAACGGGGTTTGGCCATGGAGAACCGTGGAGGGAATGCGATTGATGAGGTAGCAGGCAAGGAGAACAGCATAGCCCCAATAGGAGCGAGGAACATGCATCTGGGTCATCAAGGTGCGAGCGACATCGAGCAGGTGTCGGTTTTTGCGTTCGGCTACACCATTTTGTTGTGAAGAATAGACACAACTAGTTTGATGAAGAATCCCATTTTGCATGCAGAATGTAGAGAAGTCACGACTGAGATATTCTGCGGCATTATCAGACCGAAAAACTTTGATAGAAACATCAAACTGAGTTTTTGATCATGAGATAGAAGGATGTCCATACAGAGAATAATTCGGAGCGATCTTTTAACAGATACACCCACGTACAGCGAGAGAAATCATCAATGAACGTGACAAAATAGGAACTACCCCGACCAATGGTAAGAGTAGGAGAAGGACCCCAGATGTCGGAGTGGATAAGATCAAACGGACGGGTAGAGCTACGAACGTGCTTTGGAGGGAAGGAGGAGCGGTGATGCTTGCCAAGCTGACAGGCCTCACAGTTGAGCGGAGGACTTTGAGAAGGAAGGTGGGGCAGAAGTTGACGAAGAATACGGGGAGGAGCATGACCAAGGCGGAGATGCCATTGGAGAAGATCTGTGGAGGTGGAGGAGAAGGTGGAAAAAGCAGAAATGTTGTCTAGGAAGTATAAGCCGCCACTCTCAGTCCCAGTAGCAATCGTCCGTTGGGAGTCCGGATCCTGAAAAGAGCAAGAAGTAGAAGTAAATGTGACGGAACACTGTAATTGCTTGCAAAGAGATGTAAACAGATAATAAGTTGCACGGGAACCGTGGCACATATAGAGTATCCGCCAAGTGAAGAGACGGGGTGACATGAACTATCCCTGTGCCATGAACTGGTGATGAAGAGCCGTCAGCGAGAGTAACTGGGGGCAAGCGAGCATGTTTTTCTAGAGAGAGAAACACGGGAGATGGCCGGTCATATGATTCGTAGCACCAGTGTCGATCAGCCATTTGCCCTGAGTAACAACGTGTGCACGACCAGAAGACGTGACAACCGAGGCGAAAGCCATGAGGGAGGAAGAAGAAACTGCAGCGGTCTCGGTGACAGCACACCAGCGGCACGAAGGGCCACGACCAAGGTGCAGAGCACAAGCCGCGCGACTAAACCAGGAGGTCGCGGCGACTAACAAGAGAAGCGGCTAAGAGCGAAGAGGCGGAGAGGCCGCTCAAACAAGGAAGAATCCGCGTGAAACCGCGGCGGGAACAAAAGGAAGAAGCCGCTTGAACACGAGCGGCTAGGATCCAGATCAAGGCACAGCGGGAAGAAGTCGCGCGGACTGCAAAGGGCCGAGCGAACAGAAGAGAGGAGAAGAGCAGGTGACCGCGACCAAGATGCGGGTAGAGAAAGGGACAACCCGCACGGTCAGGCAGATCACAGCAGTTGCGAGAATGCGGTCAAGGGCACAGCGGGGAAGAGGTCGCGCGGACTGAAAAGGCCGAGCGAAACAGAAGAGAGGAGAAGAGCAGGTGACCGCGACCAAGATGCGGGTAAGGAAGGAACAACCCGCACAGTCAGGCAGATCACAGCAGCAAACCGCGAGTGCAGAGACAACCCACACGCGGACAGAGACAGACCGCAGCGACTAGGAAGTCGGAGCGGCAGGAAAGAGCAAGGAGCGCGGCGACACGGAAACAGGTCGCTGCGACAAAGAGCAGGAGGAGAAGAGAAACAAGAAGAGCAAGCCGCACAAACAGGCAGCGGACAGAAACAAGCCGCGCGGATAGCAACAAACCGCGCGGACAGAGGAGAAGGCAAGCCGCGAACAAGCCGCAGAACGCGGAAGACAAGCCGCGAACAACAGAGAGCGCACAGAATCAGAGGAAAAGACCGTGTCCTCTGATACCATGTTAGAAAGTAGAGAAAGAAAGCGAAAAGAAGAGAACAAGCCGAATAAACTTTTGAATAATCGAAATTTTATTATCCAAAAATGATAACTATTACAAAGGTATGCCCTCCCTTATATAGAATGGAGGAGAGAAGAGAGAATACAAATAAGAGATGTGGGACTAAAATTTACAAGCTAAGCGGACTGTACAAAGTAAACCGCACAGGCCGCGCGGTTAGACAGAAGCACTAACCGCACGGCTTACAATAAGAGATGCAGAGAGGTCGCCTGTGAAGATTGCTTAGACCGCCCGGTTTGCAAGTCGCCGAGTCAAACCGCCAGACCGCGCGGTCTCTAACCCGCCAAGACAGACCGCTTGGTCTCCAACTTCAACAAGAAAGAGAGCAGGGAGAGGGCTCGGGACAGCAGGAGAAAGAAGAAGAAAAATAGGAGCCGGGGAGAAATCGGGGGCGGGAACCCTAGCCCGGATCCGGAGCCCCGCCGCCGCCCCGCCCCTTCCCTGCTCTCCCGTCGGCCTGGAGTAGCAGCCGCCCGCCTCTCCCTCTCTCTCGCCGCCGTCGCCGCCGCCTGCAGTGGCAACCCGAGCCGCGCCTTCTTCCCTCTCTCGTCGCCGGCAAAGCACAGCCGCAACCCCGGCCGCCTCTCTCTCCCTCGGCCTGGAGCAGCAGCCCGAGCGTTGCCTTTCTTCCCTCCGTCCAGATCGTCGCCGGCAAGGCCGAGCCCCATCGTCCTCTTCCTCTCTCCCGTCGCCGGCAAAGCCGAGCCCCACCGCCCCTCTTCCTCTCTCCCATCGCCGGCGAAGCACAGCCGCAACCCCGGCCGCCTCTCTCTCCCTCGGCCTGGAGCAGCAATCCGAGCGCCGCCCGCCTCCCGATTTGTCTCCGGCCGCCGCCTCAGCAAGGAGCGGGCCGCCCGACCCCCTCCCTTTCTCCCGTCCAGAAGCAGCATGGCTGCAACCCCTCTCCCTCTCTCCCGGCCGCCTGGAGCAACCCGGCCCCCCTCCCTTTCTCTCGGCCTGGAGCAGGGCTCGGCTTGGAGTGGGGTTCGACCTGGGGCTAAGCCTAATTTTTCACCACCGGCAACAAGCTCGTCCTGGAGCGAGGCTCGGCCTGGAGCGAGGCTCGGCCTGGAGCGAGGCTCGGCCTGGAGCGAGGCTCGGCCTGGAGCGAGGCTCGGCCTGGAGCGAGGCTCGGCCTGGAGGAGCTCGAGGCTGGCTCGGCCTGGAGCGAGGCTCGGCCTGGAGCGAGGCTCGCCTGGAGCAAGGCTCGGCCTGGAGTGGAGGTCGAACGCCGACGCGACCGCATGCAGTAGGATCGACTCGGAGCTCCTCTCCCGTCCCCCCGCCGCCAAGCACGCGACAAGGGTAACGATGTTTCAACTTGTGCATGTGAAGCCTTCAATTTCCATATTCGCACGGAAGCCCCTCTCCACCAACGGGTGGGGGGAAGGGAGCTCCCGACGGGTTGACATGTACGTCCCCGCAGTTAATTGCATTAGTTTCCCGGAAGCGGAGTACGGGTTTAAAGCATTGCTGTGTGAAGCCCATCCGGACGTGTGAGCCGGATTGGTGATGTTCTGGGGTTCCCGAGAAGACTCCGAGGAAGTTGTTTATTAGCCGCTTGCAGGGAATGCGCTCCGTAGCCCCCAAAAAGGGAGTGTGCGCAATATGTTTGGCCCGCTTCTATTAGCCGACCGATGCCTAGTTGGTCGCCGCTCGTCGAGACGTTGGCGTACAGGTGTTGCAGTACCAGGCGGGAGTAGCGGGCTTAAGCCCAAACTTGTGCTGGCCCTCGAAGGCCTTTTTGTTTATATTTTTCGGCATGCGTGCCGAGTATGGAATTTATATTCCTGTAATATTTTTTTCATATCTGTGACTCTGTGATTATAGTTTACTCTGCTCCTGTCTTGGGCGAGCGTGGTGTTCGTGAACCGCTCCCCCCGTGTGGGCCCCGAGAATAGATGCCGGGAAGCCCATGATGGCCCGTTGTCATCCTTTCAGAGTAGCGGAGTTCTGCTATTAGCGGCCCAATTGGGGCTGCGTAGAGTAGGACTGCTGAGCGGTTTTTGCGCCAATAGTAAGGCGGGAGGGGAACATTTTACATAGACCCGAGGTGGCACCTCTAGTTTGGGAGTGGATCTAGAGATCCTCCTTAGATGTTCCGGTCGGCCAAGAGAGCCCTCCGAAGGTGCCTTAGCTCAGCCCTTGGCTTGGGAGGGTAAGAGTTAGTTAGTCTTCCGGGTATGCGGCGGGTCCTCCACGCTGAGAACCTTGGGTCTGTCCCTTGTGTTCATAGTCTTGTGCCTAGATCGTTTGCTTGAGGGTAGTAGGTGCGCGGTCACCCCTTCCCCAAGGGTCGAACTCCACGGGAGACCGGATTTCCGGTTTCAACAATCAGAGTACTGACAATATATAGAACGAGATATGAGTAGTTCAAAATACAATATATAGAAACTCAATACCTAAATAATGACAGAGGTAAAGAGAGCCAATTTTGCAATAAGAAAAAAGAAACGGTTATGTGCATTGCAATTCCACAATGTCTAGAAGCAACAAAATACAAGCAGTTATCTAGTTCGGTTGATGCATAATAGAAAATAAGAGAACAAGGCTGTGTAATATCTGCAATGGACTACTTATCAAAAAATATCCAGGAATGGAATATTTACCACAAGACGTAGTGATCATATGAGTGCAATTGGCTTCTAGGAATAAACATTCCTCAATAGTTATACTTTTGAGTAGTGATCATATGAATGGAATATTTACCACAAGACGTAGTTATCTTTTTCATGAGTTCTTTCCCAGTTATTTTCAAATTATAAATAATTCCTCAATAGATCAAGAATTCTAAATTAATTAATTATTATATTTAAAACAGGAAAATAATACATTTTGTCGTAGGAGCAGTTATCTGAAGACTTGCACTGAGTAAAGAGCAAAATTGTTATACTACTATTCTCAAGATTAAAAAAAAACTAAACAGAAGAAGTTCACACCCCTCTAGATACCAAGGGATTCTTTAAATACAACTCGCATAAATACACCACTGCACCATGGTCCAAACAAAAAGACAAGCTGCTGACTAACCAAACACTGCAACTTGCAAATAAAAAACATAACAAATAAAAAAGAGTATAATAATTTTGAGATCATTTTGAATGGAAGTAGATGAAAGATCATGAGCTTTTCAGCATGGCACATAACCTGTTGCCCTGCTTAAATATGATCTTTTTATGGAAGCTTTCTGTAGATCATACGTTCTCGTTGTTTTCAATCTGATCCTTATAACCTCCACATTTAAATAAAAATCAAGCACTTGTTGCACGATTAGTATTTAAACTAAAACGGTATTGAATTAAAATTTTTGTCGAGCTAATCCAAAATTTTTGTAAAGCATGGGATCCATGAAAAATGCTAAAATAATAAAAATGCTCGTGGTAAATTCATCTCAGGATGCGGAAATATCTATCATATCTACCCAGCATTGTTGTCATGTCAATGGTAATTAAACTTTATGAAAAAAAGATTCATGGCCATGAGGTTGTTCTTAATTTTTGATACATCTGAAGGTATCGATCGCCTAATACAAGATTTTTTTTATAGAATCAAGGGAACTTGGATAACTTTTGTGTACTGGGCTTCTGATGATTGAAGATCTCTTGTTGAATATTATATATTTAGGGGAGGTAACCTTGTGTCATGGAAAAACTGAAAAAAAAACTGAGAAACTGAACCATAAACCGTTAAAAAATGGATAAAAACTGGGGGAAATGGAAAAAGAATGGCCAGATCCAATTTGCCTGTATGTATCATATATGTATCCAGTTAAAAATGAGAAAAAATGGATAGATTCCGGTGCCGACGAGCTTCACCGGCACCGGTTCTGTGCTCGTCGGCACCGGGATCTGTTGACATCAACGGATCAGTAAGAATGCACAATGTTTAGTTTTTTTAGGCCATTAATTAACAGATCCGGCGCCGCGAGCTTCCCGGCCCGGATCTGTTGCCGGCATCGTCACCATGGCGGCGGCTTTAGGATAAACGGCCGGAGATGGAAGAGAAGAGGGGGGAGTTACCTGTCGGGAAGGGTGGCCTGGAGTTGTCGCCGCGCGCGTC